>JAOTON010001336.1:2307500-2479131 GCA_034440635.1 Lepas anatifera | reverse complement strand
GACCAAGCTCGGGGCCCCTGAGACCAACTCAGGGCCCCGCTGAGACCAAGCGCAGGGCCCCGGAGATCAATGTTCGATAATCCAGAGCCCTTGATATCGATGATCGAGGGCCCCTAAGACCAAGCTTGTGAAGCCCCCTGAGACCAAGCTCAGACCACCGGAGGACAAGCTCGGGGGTCCCCTGAGACCAGGCTGGGGAGCCCCTGAGACCAAGCTCGGGGGCTTCTGAGACCAAGATCAGGGGCCCCAAGATCAATGTTCGATAATCCGGAGCCCTCGATAGCGATGATCGAGGGACCCCCGACACTAAGCTCGGGGAGCCCCTGAGGCCAAGTTCGGGCCACTGAAACCAAGCTCGGGGTCCCCTGGGACCAAGTTCGGGGTTTCCTGAAACAAAGCTCGAGGGTCCCCTGAAACCAAGCTCGTGGAGCCCACTGAGACCAAGCTCAGGCCACTAAGACCAGGCTTGGGGGTCCTCTGAGACTAATTTTAGGGGATCCTCTGAGACCAAGCTCGGGGGTCCCCTGCAACTAAGTTCGGGGGTCCCCTGACACCAAGCTTGGGGGCCCTGAGACCAAGCTCGGGGCTCCCTGAGACCAAGGCCGAAAGACCGTGAGACCAAGATCAAAGGCTCGTGGGACCAATCTTAAGATTGGTCTCATGGACCTTCTTAACATCTTAAGACTAAGATCCCAGGGGCCCAATTGGGGCCCCTGGGACCATGTTTAGGCTCCTGAGACCCACTCAGGGCCCCTGAGACCACGCTCAGGTGCCCCCGATATCAATGTTCGATAATCCGGAGCCCTTGATACCGATGATCGAGGTGCCCTTGAGACCACACTCATGGAGCCCACTGAGACCAAGCTCAGGCCACTGACACCAAGCTTGGGGGGTCCTCTGAGACTAAGTTTTGGGGGTCCACTGAGACCAAGCTCGGGGTTTCCTAAAACAAAGCTCGGGGGCACCTGAGACCAACTCGGGGCCCCCTGAGACCAAGCTCAGTTGGCCCCAAGGTCAATGTTCGATACTTGGGAGCCCTCGATACCGGAGTACCCCTAAGACCAGGCTCGGGGAACTCCCGAGACCAACCAAGGGCCACTGAGACCAAGCTCGGGGACCCCGAGATCAAGTTTGGAGGGCAATCTGACATTAAGCTCGGGGGTCCCTGAGATTAAGCTCGGAGGGCAGTCGTACACTAAGCTCCGGGGCCCCTGAGATCAAGCCCAGGGGCCCTCTGAAACTAAGTTCGGGGGGTCCCGTGCGACCAAGCTCAGGGGCCCTCGAGTTGAATGCTCGTGTTTTCCAGTCCACAAGATCTGCCCAAGGGGGTCCGTGGTCCCCAACGACTCCTCTGGCTATGGCACTGATCTGGATACGCCTTTGCCAATTGCACCTCTTCCCAGCATTCTGAACACGCCTCTGAATAAATCATCCCCCACCAGCAGTCTTCTGGAGACGCCTTTTCCACTTGAACCCCTTCCTAACAGTCTGAGACCACCTCTGTACAATGCACTCTTTTCCAACACTCTGAGATCGCTTTTTGTACTCTATATCTTTTTAGCACTCTGAGCACGCCTGTCTGCATTACATGTTCCTACTAGCAGTCTCCTGGACACGCCTTTGCCAACTGTACCCTTTTCCTAACCTTCGAGCACGCCTCTGTAGAATACATCTCGTTGCCAGCAGTCTCTTTTGAACGCCTTTTCCAACTGCACCGCTTTCCAGCAGTCTTAGCACGCCTCTGTCGCACAGGCGAATCCAGGGGGCAGAGGTCCCGCGCCCTCCCCGATCAGCCCTCAGCACCCCCTGCAAGCAGACTTGTTGAGTCACGACTCAGAGTCGGAGTCGACTCTGAGTCGGCTCAAATTTTCCCTTGAGTCAGAGTTGAGTCGACTCACTTCCAGATTTGGATTGAGTCTGAGTTGACTCCAAAGTGCTCGACCAGTTGAGTCGAGTCAGAATCGGAGTCAGCATATGAGCTGTGAGTCAGGAGTTGAGTCGACTCAACACTCTTTTTCTTAAAATATGTGATCACATGGCTGACACTTAAGAAATTTCCATGACTAGTTTTGAAGACTTCATATTGAAATTCACTAATAGTAGGTACTTTATCATTTTCATATCCCCACTACAATCATCCTGGGATCAGTCATTAACAACAATCAATTGTGTAAAATATACAGTTTCAAAACCACACACAATTGCTACTTATTTTCCATTTCATCTTAGCAAAACCATGCAAAACAATACAGAAAAATGTGATTTGGCACACATTCAGACTTTTTAACTTTGAGGGTGCACACCAGACAAAGTCCTAAGCTGACAATCATACAATAATTCACTCTTAGAAAGCCACACCTTTCTTTTCTAATTTCTTGCTTTGGTTGACTGAAAACAACAAAAAACTAAGTAATATAGGCACCAGATAGAGGATACCAAAAATATTGTTTTGCACATGCCTTGCAATGGGTCAAAATGGAAACTGAAAGCCTCAATTAGCTGTTTTTCAAAGTACTTTCTTGATTGGTCATGGTTTGAGCACATCACGTGGTAGATAGATAATATCAACATTGATGACACAGCACTGTATCTTCTGTCCCCTGTACAAGGAAAGTAAGACATAGTCCTATCCCTGGCATTCCTTACACATCAAGTCTCTCACAAAACACCACTCTTTAAATTATGTTGATGATTATTTACCTATTTACCACAACCCCGCCCTGGCCCACCGCACAACATACCACTGCAGCTGCAACGCAGCTGCGCCATCACAAGATACCTTTACCTAAAGGTACATTCAAGAGGGATTCCCTTTACGTTTACGTGACGTCACATAAGCGTGGAGGAATTCCTTCACTATTGGCCCGTGCGTCAAAATTTTACCCAAGTTTATCCAAAATACAACAAATATTCATTTCGTTTTAGAATATGAGCCTTTTTTGCAAAAATTTAGATATTTAAAGGGACATTGTCGCAAAAATTTTTATTGGCTAGATCAAAAGGTTGCAAAAAGTTGTTTCAGAAGTCATATTCTCATTTTTGCAAATTCAGGCTCAAAATGCCTCAAAATCGGTCTCAAAGTCAACATTTATAGACGACTTTACCGAGTCCTTATGGTATCAATAGAATGACGTAGTCCGGGCTGTGGCTTTCCATTTCTATACCAAAGAATGTAAAAAATTTCAATCAAAGCATTTTGGTAGCTAAACCTGAGATTCAAAAACATTATTTTATAAAAATAAGTATCCAAAACGCTTTTGAATAGGAAATATAGGACTTTAAAGAAATACCATCAACCAATCAGAAGCCCAGTCCTTATAGGATCTGGTCACGTGGGCTTATCTTACATCAATGTGATGTCATCACGGCTTTCAACGAGTTATCGATATTTACCATTTTAAAAGCCGCGGCAAACACGGAGATATGAATACAAATTCTTTAAGACTTATTAGCGCTTGCCGGCGGGCCCGATCACCCTAAAGATTATAATTAATAATTGTTCGTTATTGCATGATTGCATTGCAGCGACAATGATACAAGAAAAAGATACGGGTAGCGCGATCCAGAAGAGCCTCTTTTGAGGCATGACAAAAGGTTTTGGTGGTTTTAAGGACGAGGAGATTGTCGCCGGTCCGGTCTCGTGACCAACAAAACAATATCGTCGGTTATCTGTACGTAAAATATTTAGAGCATTTGATGTGGTCAATTGAGATTTTCTCAGAGGAAAAAATGTATGAGTGAAAGTTAATGAAACAATTTTAATTTTTGCCATCCATCGTTGCTGGGCACCAATGCTTATTGAGGTTTTGTGTAGTGAGTGTAGTGAGTTAGTCAGGCACTAATCCCATCAAATATGGGCAATGCATTTAATGTTTCTGTTCTGCATTAATTAGGTTCACGAAGTTGGCAGAAAGCAAATTGTATGCTTAATTGATAACTATTCATTTTGGCCCGCTATTATAGCTGTGGTCTCATTCAGTCTGTCGACACCAATCAGCGAGCAGCATTGAGTCGATGTCACATGACTATAGCCTCTCGCTGAGAACAAATCATAGAACCAATTGTAGATTTACAGGCTGACAACCTGCTGTGGTGCTGCTGGATGAAACAGTAAAAGCAGAACAGTGGCAGCACACTATTTTGTGATTGGTAGATAAGTATTCTGGTTGATTTTTGCTTGATAAGCAGTAGCACATAATAGAGGCAGTCGCGGCACTGGTATTTCTTTTCTAGAGGAGAGGCTCGAGGGCCTGCAGACAGGACTGTGCTGACAGATGGAACAAGGCTTATGAGTAGTGTCAATGCCAAAAAATCCTCATTTTATTGTTGCACAGGTCAACTTGTGTACCAAAGTGCCAGTGTACAAAGTATGGCATTTTCGACGAGATCTCGTCGGTGCGAGTGCCCTTGGAGACAGGACCGAGTGGTGTGAATTTTATCAACCTGGTGCGAATTTGCCAGGTTAGTGACACTTAAAATAAACAAATAATGGCTGAATGGCTATTAAGACACAGGAGGGACCCTATAAAATGCCCTTAATTAACTGAATAATGATTGAGGTAACATTGCATTGTAGGGGTAGGAATGGGTGCATTTTTTCCCTGGTATGTGGCATATTGGTGCGAATTTTTGGAGGATGGTGGTGCGAGAATTTTAGATGGCTGGTGCGACTCGTCTGGCCTGCTGCCATACTTTGCAGACTGGCCAAAATGGGTGAAAATGATTGGCGATGACAATTTTCCAATGATTGTTTAGGCATATTATTTTTTAATGTCCCATATTCGCTCTCTTTTTGGTCTAACTTTCTATTTACAATATCTGTGCACTCTAGTAAAATTCTATATCAAGCCTGCAATTTGAATTACAAATTTCTACCTGTTACAAATACTAGTTCTGCACAATGTGTGCATGCTAGTGCATTTTCTGCTTAGTTTACCTTCTTTAAAGTATGAAAATGTTTTTGATAATTTCACAGATTGAAACAGATTTTACCATTTTTTGGTACCATACAGTACATAATAGTTTGTGTACTCTTATCCACTTCTCGGATGAAGTTACTCATATTTCAAGTGCTACTGTTTTTTTCCAGACATGAAAGTGGCTGTAGCATGAATTCATCCATCTGCCCTCTGCAAATGCCCATCTGCATGTTTTTTTTATAATTACTATTTAAAATAAACTGAAGAAAAACTAGGATAAGATGTATTATGATTTGAAACACTAGGAATGTACCCAGCCAATACAAAAATATAATTGTGAACAAAGAGTATGGATAGACATATTGGAATGACAGGAGGGCAATCTTGGGTGATGCAATTTTTTGTGTTTTCCTAGAGGAATATGTGAAAGATTAGGCTGGTCACTTCAGAGAGAAAAATTTTTACTAGAAAACCTGTCTTTTGTAGCTGCTGTGTATCATCAAACTATCATCCCAATCAATGGACCAGCTTGTGTATGATCATTTTGTTTGTTACTTTGAATGGGATGAACCCAATCAGACCGATTCTTCCATAGACCTGAAATTTGAAATATTTGTTTTCTATTGTGGGCCAGTTTGGAAATAATGTATTATAATTTATAAAAAAAATCATGATTTTGCATGGTTCCACCCAACCCCTCCAAAAACCCATGATCTAGAGTATAGATCGTCTTTGGGGACATCTTTCTTCTTGAATATATATATATATATATTTTTTATATGTTTAAAACAAGATGCAATGATATATTGTTTGCTTTCATTGTGAGCTTGTGATATTTTATTTGTACCCTTTATTGGTCCCATCTGTTCCTGCTGTGAAAATGTCTTCTAATTTAAGAAGGGGCTACCCCCAGAAAGCTGAATGCAAAACAGAAATAATCAGGTGCTGCCCCTCGACAGTGAGTGACTATCGCCATTTACGCCTGCTGCTGGAAGACAAGCTTCAGAGGACGAGCAATGGAATCCTAGAGTTGGCAGAGTACCACAGCCAGCAGTTTTCTGCATTGAACACGAACCTGTCTGAGTGCACCTCGGTCGTCTACCTGTGTGCCCGCAGTATACGTTCATGTGTGTGCGTAAGTGGTATTTATCGCCGTATATCAAGGCACATCCTCTGAGGACCTCAGTAAAACATACCATTAAAAGTACTTTTTAGCTTCAAGGTAAAAAAAAAAAAACACGTAATGCAACAGGTCTTTATAGTAAAAAATCAAGTGGTCAGATTTTGTTGGTGGTCGTAAGTGTGAAAGTCGGCGAAAATGATAAGTGACTACTTTGGGCTCACACTATTGCGGTGAAAATTTTATCAAATCGTGTAGCACTTATTGTGGACAGATGCAAAATCTGTTATGCTTTTGATGTACGCTCAGTATTTGATTCGCTCCCACCCTTCTTAGAGTGCACTTCAAGGACTGGAAGCTAGAAGCCGCATACCCACTGGTGGGTTCAGGGAAAAATTTACTTTCCTCCCAAACTCTGCGATTTTCGCCGATCTTTAAAACATTTTTATTCACGATTTTGAACCCTGTCTTCCCCCCCACAAAAAAACATTGACCTGGATCCATCACTGACGTACTGAGTTATATCCTCTAGTTCACGTTGCACTCGGAAGATTGCTCTTTGGGGACTCGCAGACCTGATTGTTGCACGCGTTTCTCACCTGCCGAGGGTTATCACTCGCTTTTAATTTCCTGGTAGGTTATATTTTCTCATGTTTTTGTGAGTCTGAATATAAGCCTCATTGATCAACTGATATCTGTTGGTTTTTAAAAGTAGATGAATCTTGCATTGCGTAGCCGAGGAGCATGATTATAAATTGGTAAGATGTTTCATGGCTTTGCCTCTCGAATTCCTGATTAATGGAGCCTGTGATCACACTGTGATCACATATTCGGCCACAGCCCCTCGTCAGAATCCTCATAATACAATAAGCGAAAACTTGTGGGCAGTGTGACCAAGGCTTGAAATTTAGATCTGATATGGAACTCGGTTGCTGAAATAATGTAGTTCAGTACTGGAATATTCGAATATTGGAACTCGATTCGAGGATATCCTAGCACTCTGACTAAACATTTATGTGTTCACCTATTATATTATGAGGATTGTGGGGAAGGGATGTACCTGAATATTTATCAGTGTATTAGCCCCATTTTGCAACCATGATTCGAGGAGGCTGGTCATGAAACATCTTATCAACGTAAATAATCTAATAAACAATCTAATAGTAACGGTTAATATAATATTTTTTATAATAATATGATTTTATATGAAGTGCTTCTGCGATTGTTTGTTCTATTATGAGAAAGGACCGTTTCTGAACTCCGAAGTATTAAAAATAAAGGCTTATCATTTTCATAAACAAATGTCATTCAAGATGCCAGCAGCTTGCTTGTCTTAAAGCCGCAATGCGTGTTCTTAGGTTTAGGCTCCGTCACTACCAATGTTTAGATTAATTGTAGAATCCTTTTTATTTAATACGAACTGTTCCAGGTTAGAATTTTGAGGTATATTTTCTTGATGCACCCGGATCAGAAACTAACTCAACTTGAAGCCAAAAAGGATGTATTCCTAAATCTTGTATATCTATATACAAAAAATTGAACTAGCTACCACCACGGACAGAGAAGTGAGGTGGTCAGTCCATCTCCAACCTGCAGCACACAACAAACGTTCCCCCTGAAACAAAAAGTGATCAGGTTTGGGTTCGTGGTGCGTTCCACACTTGGTGGCTGCACATATTTTTTGTTAGTTCATCCAAGGATCGTGGTGACTGCTTTTTGGTTCCCCAGTTCTGACGCATATCAAGAGTTATTCTTCCTTATCACATTCAGCTATTCTCCGGTTCTCTAGACTACGTGTTTTATATTCTCCGGGGACCAAAGGATTAAAATTATGTCAAATATTTAGATGTCGACGGACACATTAATCTGATTGATTGATTGAGTGTTCCGGCCATACGGGGGAGGGCGCCCTTGTAGGCGCCCCAACCGCCGCAGGAACATCGCCAGCCGTTGCGGGTCCGCCAGCGCCTCCCGGATGGGCGGGTCGTCCCGTCGAAATATGTCCCAGCGCAGGTCAGTGCACGCAGGGCACTGGGTCAGAAGCTGGTGGAGGGCCTCGTCCTCTCCGTCGTCGCATTCCCAGCACGTGGCTTCCGGGTCCAGGCCGATCCTCTTTCGGTAGCTGCACAGGAGAAAGGAGTGGCCAGTGCGCAGGCCCCCGCCTCCACACTCTCCTGCCGTGAAAGGCCCAGACGGTCTTTTAGGGTGGTCCGTCCTGGGACACCGCCACATTTAATCTCGAACACGTTTTGTCTCGTACGGATTAAGGTTTTATCTCCTTGTTTTACCAGATAAACACGCGCATTGACGGGGCTCTGAGCCACCTTCGCTTTGACGGGGGGGCGGGTACCCTCCCTCCTAAAATCTCGAGAACCACACATTATGTAGTGAAAAAGTGGTAAACGGCGTTTGGTAGCCCATACGCTTCTCCATCGAAATATTTTAACCATTTTGTCAGATCACTTCAATCGGATGAGTTCACTTTGTTCCGACTTATGCTATCTTAAACTTTTTTAAGGTCAGGTCACTTGACCTGTACTGGTTACCTGACCTGAGATGATCTAACCTTAAAATTTGACAAAAGTAAGAGGAGGTTACAATCTATTATTGATATTGTTAACAAATTTGAATAATCGTTGAGTGGCCTCCAAAAATTTTGCTGAAGATAAAGAAACAATTGACGGTACCAGAATCAGGATTTTTCAAATATTAAGAAACCACAATAAAAATTTTTGCGACAATGTCCCTTTAATCTTTTAATTTCCTAATGTTATATGCTGGAAGTTATGACGTCACACACCTCATGTGCGCCACGCCTCTCACAAAACCATCTTTGTGCGCCGTAATTGTTTAGCTTTACTTTATTTTTTTGCCCGACTGTAACCTGAGGCTAGAATAATTTCCTTACTTTTTGAAAGCCACGTGATTTGAAGTGCTATTTATCTTCATCTTTTGTGTCATTGGAGGCCAGATTTGCGTAATGTCTTTAGTGCGCCATCTGTAGTATTCACTAAAACTTTTTTGGGATGAGGCGACTGTTCATTGCTTGTTTTGCGCTTGATTGAGGTGGTGCAGCACGGGAGCGTCGTCGGGTCGTCTCAGCGTGGTATTTATTTCGAAGCTTAATTTGTCATAAGATTGTTCAGAATGCAACGGGGCAGGAATTGCCACTCAAAATGTCGAATTTTCAAACATTGAGTTCTGTTCTTTGTGTTTGTAACCTCGCTTATTGCCTCAATTTTGACTAGTCATGAAGGACATACCTTCAAAATGAAAAGCCCTCAGACCCTTCATCTCACTCACATGTTCGCATTTAGCACCTTTCTTCATTCGTATGCAGACATAATTTATGTCATGAGTAATGCATTGCAATTGACATTTGATGGAAAGAAATATGCAGTTATAAAATAGTTAATGCCTTGTTAAAATGTACTGGAATGTGTGTACTATGAAAGCAAATGTGCATTTTTATGTACATACTTTTCCACTATTCTGAGTCGGAGTCGACTCTGACTCAATGTTTATTTGAGTCAAAGTTGGAGTCGACTCACTTCTGGATTTGTGTTGAGTCGAGTCGGCTCACCATTTTCAACACTGTGAGTCGAGTCAGAATCAGAGTCTGCATTTAAGCCATGAGTCAGAGTTGAGTCGACTCAAAAATTTGAGTCATCAACAAGTCTGCCTGCAAGGTCTATAGTCGCCCCCTGAAATATAGCTTCCCATCCCCGCTCCGGTTGCGAAAATCAGCACCCACCAATAAGATTTTGTGCTCACCTGATAGGTTTTGCCGGTCAAAAGTGGTGCTCCCTGTTCCGGATGGTGCCCCCCGTCGGAAATCCTGAATCCGCCTATGCGCTGTCGTTCTCTGTTGTGTTGACAACGTTTTAAGTACGCCCCTGATCCTGGTATGGGGAATTATTGATATCTTGGGATATGGGGAAGAATGTTGGGTTATTTCTGATCTGGTATGCAGCCTTCGGTTCCGGGCATGAACACCAGGAGCAACAGAAAATATTCCTCTGTAATAAAGTAGTGACATTTTTAATCGATGATTTTACAGTTGTCCTCAAAAGAAACATCGTGAAAAGGTACAAATTTTAAGAATTGCTGTTTTTAGCTCGGCACAAAGCTTTTCTAAGCGATTGTTACATTCCTTTGTGAGTTGAGTTTTGGCACCTAGTTATGACCATACATGTATTCAGAGGAAGCAAGCACAATTATACAGTGGAACAGCAGACATACACAGCTTGTGACTGAGTAAAACGCTTGATAATGGGTGCGCACCCTAAAATACCTGTTGCCGGCCGGCTTGTTAAAAATCGACATAAAAACAGTACACAATCAAAAAATACCTGGGTCTCAGCACCACAGGAAATCATGCAACATTCCCGCCACCGAGCGCCAAACATACGCGGCGCCACCGCCCGACCGGCGCACATCGCAGCCGCGAGCAGCGGTCCGCAGCACCGACCCGTCCACAAACAGCTCGCACCACAGGACCTCGCCGCGAGCAGGCCGCCGAAGCCACCACTCGCCGCTGGGGCGGCTCAGCCCCCGGCGAGAGGCGCACCAGCGGGGTGCGCCCTCTACAGCTCCAGCCAGGTAGGGTCGAGAGGACAGGTGGAGCCACCTTCCGCCCCCTCAGAGGGCGCCACCGCACCCAGCGGGTGGCCGCAGCGCCAACAGGGCCAGCACCGGCGGCAACCAGACCCGCCAGGCAGCCCCCGCAGTACGCCGCTTCAGCAGCCGAGGCCAGCGTGAGCCGCGGCGCACAGGCAGGGGGAGCCCTAGCAGGGGTCGGGCAGAGGAGCCGCCGGTCATACCCAGTATGCGGCGCCCCGCACTGCCGGGAAAACACATGTCAGTCAGGTGGGAATAGGACGGCCATTGGTCGCGCACCTAGTTGAGAGAGAGAGAGAGGGGCAGAGGGTTGGTTTTGATGGGTTGCGCGATTTGGGAGGATGATTTGGAATAAGACATGAGGGTGCCAGAGGTGATCCTGTTAGACTCCCTATACTGTCGAAATCATTTAACTAACGCACAAAATCACGAGGTAATTTAGTAAGCGATAATATTTTCTTTTAGTTTAGCCTGGAGAGTGGTGCATGTCTCGAAAATCACTAAGCAGAGTCATTTACAAACTAAATCTCGAATCCTAATATCTGAGTGTACAATCTAATCGACCAGACTACAGTTTAACCTAAGCCTAACCTAACCTTGGTCCCCCTCCACAGACCAAACAGCATGAGCTTGCCGAATGCGGCGCAATCCACCCCGCATCCACTGGCGTTGCCGATGGCACCACCAGGGAGAGCAGCGCGGATCACAACCCACGCTGCAACGTCTGCGAAACGGGGCCCATATCAAATACATGTAACGCAAGAGGATACAAAATATAAATGTTGAGAAAATCCTGAATAAATCGATTAATAATCGTCAATATATAGCTTCTTCACAACTAGCTTGAAAAACGTTTTCGAAAGAGGTACATCGTCTATATTTCTGATTTTAGTTGCCACGGTTCTATTCCAAATCCTTGGGGCAGATACAAAGAGGGAAAATTTCCGATACATTGTACGAACAGATGGTACTCTAAAGTGTTGCATTTGTCTGGCGTTTCGTTGGTTGGGATCAAATTCAATTCTATACAGACGAGAGCCCAGTGGCCGGGGTAGTTGATTGCAGAGAAATTTGTGCATTAATTTGAGCTGTGTAAATTCGACAAGGTGATGGAGTTTCAAAATACCGTATTTTTTAAAGATTGGGTTTGTGTGGGCCAGCCGATCTGCTCCATCAATTACTCTCACGATTCTTTTTGCAGAGTGACTAGTTTTCTAAGCTTATAATCATATGTAGAACCCCAAAGCTGAATACAATATGTTAGGAACGGTAGGATAAGTGAGTTATATAAGAGGTGAATATGGCACGAATTTAGAATATATCTGTTCCTCTGAATAATGCCGATGGTTCTAGATATGGAGTTTTCTAGGCTTTTGATCTGTGTCTTCCACCTCAAATCCTCATCGATAAGTATGCCAAGATATTTGGTTGAAAATTTCCTTTCGAGGGGAGCATCACCTATCTTTACTTGTAAGTCTAAATTTTTGTCATGGGAGAAAAGCTGGAACGTAGACTTGCTGGCATTGAGGGTTAATCGGTTGCAATTTAGCCATTTACAGATGGATGTGATACTATGGTCGATGTTGCGTTGAAGGGAGTCCAGTGAATCCGACGTGAACAAGAGTGCCGTATCATCCGCAAATAAGTAGAATGAGGGAATCGTAGAACTTTTGTGTATATCATTAATATATAAGAGAAAGAGTAAGGGGCCCAGGACCGAGCCCTGGGGGACACCCATTGTAATTGATTTAGGAATTGTGGATTTATATGAATTGAATTTGACATTTTGGCTACGATTACAGAGGTAAGATTCAAAGAATTTTAGGGGAACATTTTGGATACCATACATTTTTAGTTTTTGAATGAGAATTCCATGATTAACCGTATCGAATGCCTTGCGGAAATCGAGGTAAATAGATGCACAAATTTTCTTACAAGCCAGCGCGGAGGTTATTTCTTCATAGAGTAGGGCAATTGGCATAAACGTACTGTGATTTTTGCGGAAGCCGAATTGGTGATCAAAAATTATGTTATTTTCCGTAAGAAATTCGATAACCTGGCCATAAACTAATTTTTCTAGTACCTTTGAGAGACTTGGGAGGAGGGAGATCGGTCTATAGTTATTAGGACTCAAAGGGTTACCATTTTTGTGGATTGGGACCACAAGTGCATCTTTGAACTGATTTGGAAATGTTCCGGACAAGAGACATAAATTGAATACATGAGTAAGATGCGGTGAAATATTGGGACAGATAAGTTTAAGTATTTTGGACGAGATGCCATCAGTCCCACTGCCAGTACTTTTTAAGGACAAAATTACAGAGCAAATTGTTTCATTATTGACGGGGTGGAACTCAAAAGGGCGTCCCCTATAGGGCTCCACAAACTGTAGCGGATCCGAGGTGGAGGGTGGAAGAGCATCATTTAAAGAGCTACCGATAGTTGCGAAAAAGTCGTTGAAGTGATTAGCAATTTGGTATTGATCCGATACTAATTTGTCATTAATTTCAAATTGTTCAGGGAGATCTTTGCTGCGTTTAGATTTGTGGGTAAGGTCCAGTAATGTGCCGAACAGTTTCCTAGGGTTTGATTGGTTTTCCTCTAATTTTCTTTGGTAGTACAATTTTTTGGCAGTCCTAATAGAGCTGACCAAGATATTTCTATATGTCTTGTATATCACTTCATCCTCACGTTTTCCTGTTTTGATGTACTTATGGTAAAGGTCATTCTTTTTATTGATGGATTGTAAAAGGCTAAATGATATCCATGGTTGTTTTGGCATGTGTCTCCTACCCAATTTTGTTATAGATAGCTTTTTTATTTCCTCTGCCAATGTTGAATGGATGAGGCTGGCAGCCATTACTGGATCGTGAATATCGAAAATATTTGCTAGCTTGTTGGTGAGGTTTACCTTCAAGGTATCAATTTTTCTAAAGTCAAATGAGAAATTAGAGCTAGGTTTTGAGGTTGGAGGTTTCGTTGTGGATTGCAGACTCAAGATAATCGGGAGATGGTCGCTAATATCGGACGTAAGAACTGATGAAGAGCGTATGAGGGAAACATCGTTTGTGAAAAAATTGTCAATGAGTGTCTTAGAGCATGTAGTTACCCTGGTAGGAATCGAAATACACGGAAAGTAACCTAGGGAGGAAAGTGACTGTGTGAATATGCTGCTGGGCTCATAGGTTTCATGTTTCAGAATATCCAAATTGAAGTCGCCCCCCAAAATACAAGTCTTTTTGTTTCTGTTGAGTGTTTCTAGAGTTGATTCTATATAATCTATAAATAATGATGATGGGAACGAGGGAGACCTATAGCAACAACCAACGACAAGATGAAAGGGGGTAAGCTTTGAAATTTCAATAAATACAGATTGCTGTTGAATAGTATGAGTTTCTAGATCAGGCCTTCTTTTATAGGGAATGCTACTATCAATATAAAGACCTGCACCTTTGCCTCTGAATTGAGAAGGTGCTGAGTATTCAAATACATAGTTATCAAGATCATATTGTTCACTGGTATCAGGAGGGAGCCATAACTCTGTTAATAATACAAATTGGGGTTTGGGGTTTAGGTTTTGTACCAAGCGTTGGAGGCTATCAAAATTTTTTGGGAGCGAGCGGATGTTAATGTGCAAAAGAAATAAGTTGTTTTGGTCATTTCTAGTGTTGTTAAGGTCAGCTACACTGATATATTTGCATGACTCAAGGATAGGTGATAGACTGGATGCAATAGGGAAGGTCTCGCCATCAATGCCGGAGTAGTGTGGGTGGTACCTTGGCAGTTCTGGAACTGAGTAAGTGGGCCCAGCAGGCATAGAAGTTTGGAAAATCTTTTGGGGTATATACAGAAAGAGTAAGCAAACAGAAAAAACGGTTTAGACAATAGAAGAGTAACACCAAGTAGACCCACCAAGCATTTTAGAGTGAATCATAATAGATCTAAAATAGTTTAACTATGTTGTGATGTTGGAAACAAATGAGCATCATGATTGATTACAATAATAGCAAACCAAATATCTAATTCGCGGAGACTGCATACACATAGGCACATTAAGATGAAACCTTGCGAAAATTGTGTTATGCAAACACGCATGCAAACAACCCAAAAGAAGCCAAACATGAACCAGCAAGTGAGGAAAAAATAAAATATAGTTAGTAGAAGAAGAAGTAAGGAAGATGAGAGCTCTGTTTGGTTAGACGGAGTCTGTTTGGCCTGTTGCTGTTAAAGGGGATGATGGCCTGGGGACGAGGTCTGTAGCCAAGTCTCTCAGCTGTTGGGCGTAGCCAGGCGGCGGAGTGCGCAGGGGCGGAATAGAGGGCAAGCCAGCTCCAGCGGATGAAATACCAGCGCGGCCTGGCAAACCAGGACTCCGAGTGAGACCCGCAGCAGCCCCACGTTCACCCGGAGAGTCACCACCAGCCCCGGTCACGGAGGCACGCCCCTCCACCCCCACCCCACCCACCACACCGCAAGACGGAACCTCAACAGTGGCTCCAAGCTCGGGCACGGAGGCAGAGGGCACCACTGTCACACAAACATTTCCCCCACGAGCGCCATGCAGCGGGGCATCTCTTGCCGGGGCCACGGGAGCATGATCAGCAGGGCAAGGGACGTGGACAGCACCCCCAGCAGCAACAGGTTCGCCAGAACCACCACAGGGGGCCCCGCCCACCAGCAGCTGGTGAGGCCCCCGATTGGAACCACCTCACAGGCAGCGCCGGCCACAGCACCACCTTGACGCGTGCGGCGACGAGACGCAAGTGCAGTGTCCGCCGCTGACCCCACAACCGCCGGGGGTAGGGAGGTCCCTTTTGACATCATTGAGCGCTTAGGCACCGTGTCATCAATGTTTGCTCTTTGTCCCCGATCGCTGCAGAGTTGGAGTATGTCCTCCCTGGTGGAGTGCACCGGGACCTCCGTGGCCTTGGTAGAGTTGTGAAGCCTGATGAAGATTCTCCCACTGTTTGTATAATAGGACACAAAAGGGGATCCGTCCTTGGGGTTATGGAGCTTCTGCAGCATCTTAACTACGGCTAGACGCTGGGGAGTCAAGCTTTCGTGCACCAGCAGACCACGGCGCTCAGGACGGACCCTACGGCTGTACACATACATCCTCTGATCCAGGTAGGCAAATCGCACCAAAATCACCCTCTTACTCTGGAGCCGATGGCATGCAGTGATTTCCCCCGATCGAACGGTAACTCCCAGGTAGTCCTTCATCAGAGAGATAGCCACCCTTCTGGTGTCCTCATCCCTTTCAGGAGGAGGAACAACCCTACCTGACAGCAGGAGAGTAAACTTCCTGCTGTACTGGCATTGCTCCTCCAATGCGTCCACCAGCTGTGCCTGGTTATGCGACAGCTGGGCATGGCCATCCAGAGCCGAGGAACAGCTTTGCTCGAGATTGGTGATACTGGCTCTCAGGGACTCCCCCATTTCCATATTTTCAGACACCTTGCACTCGCATGCCCTAAGCTCAGAGCGAACCTCCCTAACCTCCCCTCGAAGTGCCTCAATATCTTTCCTAAAGGACTGGAGTTGATCCCTGAGTTCCTCGATAGCTGCGTCTATGTACTTTAGAGCAGGCTTCATATTTTACCAGGGTACTTAAGTAAGTGGATTGCTACTACAGTGCTATAACAGGTTAGTATTGAAATTACAGTTACAGAGTCGGGACAATCATGCAACAATGGTAGGTCTACTTGATGAACTAATTGGAACCACACATGGTATCCACAGGTAGTAAAGAAACAGTTACTGCCAATACAAAAAGACAAGAATGCTTACACTGGAAAGAAGAAGTGGTGATCTCCAAAAACAGACTTCAGCCTCCAGTTGGCCAAGTCGAAGAGAAGTGTTGCACGTTACGGGCCCGAGACCTCAGCAAGCACTGAGGGAGAAATGGATATTTGTTGTAGCAATTTGAACCTATATGTGGCTTCAAGAGTGTTGGCTTCAAAATATTTACCAGGAGTTGCTCACAAGATATCTATAGTTTAACAGTAATGATTACAGCCAAAGATCTATTATGCAAGTGGAATTGTATGAGCACACTTGGTTCACTATAATCCAGACAAAGTATGACTTACAGAGTTAACCAGTTGCAAAATCCAGTTGCGGATCAACACTTAGTTGTCCCGGTGTGGCTATGGATGGCACAGAAATCAAGCAGCTAGATAGCTTGGGCAGACACAGGGCGCTCAGTGAAGAACCGCTGCTCGTTACTGCGGGATGCGGGGGTAGACCAGTTAGTGACGCAAGTTATAATGCTTAGGTTCAAATTCAATGTTTTCAAACCAAAGAAATAGGAAGCACAGCCAAAACAACCTAAACTTGAATTTGATTTCAAAAATTCCTACTAGGCTTCCTACCTAGGCTAACCTAACATCCATCTCAAAACAGGAAAAAGGCAAAGTTAACAAACAGCTTTCAAAGGCTTAGGGGGATAATCAGGGCGGGCGATGCTCGACCAAATGGGGAGCCAGCCAGTTTGCCAATTGGCAACAAAAATTTAGGAGTTCCTGTGGAAAGAGCACACGTTAATTAGAAAGCAATTCTGCACCGTATCTGACGCAGCCCAATCAGCTGAGTATCAAAAATGGTGGTCCGAAAAGAGCTGTTTGGCGCCAAGAATATTACAAATATTATCGGATATTATTAAGTGAATACTTGACGTAAATCCAGGCAAATATCTAGCTACAAAATATTTTTGATTATCCTAAAAAACAGATTAAGCCTATAAATGATTGACACTTAGAATAAATAGCTACAAAATCGCAAGAGAAATCCCACTAATAAAGCGAAAACTACGCAAATATGGCGCAACCTAGACCACACGGCGCAGCTATCTTCGGTTCTGCAGAAAACGAAAACGAACTGTAAATTAGCAAGAAATAGTTATTCAAGTGAATTTAGAGAAAAACAGTTATGATTTTACCTAACGTGGAAAGAAATGATCACACGCATCTATCATGCACCTAATCCACACGCCTTCGCGCACCTATATCGGTCGCCTGATCGGAGCTCTTTAGGCACGTCCGGCACCCAGGAGAGGCAAGAGAGGATTGAAAAGCAGTTCTGGCAGTAACCGACCCTATTTCCGGGTAACAAAAAGTCTAATAAAACAGTTTCTAGTGAACGAAACCTCACCAAAAATAGAAATTTGTAGAAAAGGTAGTCATCTATTGTCATACTGAAAAGCTAAGCAGTTGCTGCAGTGGTTCAGATTTTGAGTTTTGGCAGTTGGAGTCGGCAGTGTAGTAGCATGTCCCGTTCTTCACTGGAGTTTTTGCAAAACGTCTGGTGGTTTCACAAATAAAAATATTTTAGCTTTCTGTTCAACCATATAAGTTTTTTTGATACAGTTCTAAAACTAGTTATTTAGAGCTTCGAAAAAGAGCAATTTCTCCTATGCCCTACATAGTAACTGTTGTGCCTCTCCAGCCATGATGACGTAATGCTGCCAAACAACTTGAACGGGGTCTGGGTTTCACAAATAAAAATCTTTTAGCTTTCTGTTCAAACATATAAGTTTTGTTGATACAGTTCTAAAATAGGTTACCCGACTGACGCAGTCACTGACACCTCGCGACTGCGTGGGAAATCCCACTCGGGCGAACGCCCGGACGAGAGAGTGAAGACCTTGGATGAATGAGCTCGTCAGAGAACGGAACCGGCAGGCCACAAGGCCCTCCAAAATTTTCCGATAATTGTAGGTAAGGTAAGGTAAGGTACTTAGAGCTTCGAAAAAGTGCAATTTCTCCAATGCCCTGCATAGTAACTGTTGTGCCTCTCCAGCCATGATGACGTAATGCTGCCAAACAACTTGAACGGGGTCTGCCTACTACAATAATGCCGTGGCAAGCTAGGTGGTAGATTCTCAATGATAATATTTTTGCGGAATACATTTTTGTTAAATTCGTTCTCAGCACATAAGGTTGTGTCATCAAACAGTCATTAGAAGGTGGTGCACAATTCCTCACCTAATTCTGTAATAATACTCTTATTTATCTTGGGATTGATTCTTACCTTACCTTACCTTACCCTAAGGATGTCGGAATTTTGGAGGCTCAAGGGCCTGCTGGCTCCGTTCTCTGGCGAGCTCGGTTTCAATGTAAGTCTTTGCTTGGTCTTACTCAGGCGGGTGCCTGAGTGGGAGGACCATGGGTTGTGAAGCTCAACCCATGAGCAAATACAGGTCAATCAGGACAGTCATACATTAGGTGGGTCCAGTTGGTATCAAGTCTTGCCTTGAATTGGTTGAGCGTACGGGCTTCCACTACATGTGAAGGAAGAGAGTTCCAATCGTTAACAATGCGGATGCTAAAAAGCAGCACGACGGGCTCTTGTGATGGCTGTCGGTTTTAGCAATTTCCATCTGTGCCCCCGGGTGCGCGAGGACGTGTCGAGCTGGAGGAACTGATACGGATCCTGGTCAATGGCACCGTGGAGAAGCAGAAAAGTCCTAATCATATCCCCTCTACGTCTCCGGTAATATAGTGATGGAAGTTTGAGAGCTCGTAGCCTAAGTAGGGTAAGCCTTTAATGCTACTAACTAAGCGGGTCGCTCGGCGCTGAACCCTCTCCAACGACTTCTCATCAGCCCTGTTGAATGGTCCCCAGGAAGCATTACCATATTCGAGAAGAGGGCGCACCAATGACTTAAAGAGAAGAGGTAGTGTAAATTTGTCGATGTGTGCAAATGACCTCCTAATGACAGCCAGGACTCGAGTAGCCCTGGAGACAGCAGAAGAAGCCTGCTCTCTAAACTTGAGTTCACGATCGATAACCACCCCTAGATCCTTCTCCGCCTCTGTCTTTGTCAAGAGTGAGCCTCTCATTGTGTAGTTGTGAAGCATGTTGTTATTGCCGATGTGAAGAACTGCACATTTTCCGATGTTGAAAGGTAGCTGCCACTTCAACGACCATCGGTGAACACTCTCAATGTCTTCCTGGAGAGAGAGAACTGATGTGGTATCGTTAGCTCTATTGTAAATTTTTGTGTCGTCCGCAAATATTTTGATGCCTGATTTTACAGTGTCGGGAATGTCGTTGATGAAAATCAGGAACAACAGGGGTCCAAGAACAGACCCCTGTGGAACTCCACTTGTAACAGCAGTCCAGCCGGAAATCGAGCCGGCCACTGAGACACGTTGGAATCGTCCTGATAGAAAGGCTCTAATCCAGCGAAGAAGCTTGCCCCGAATTCCGTAACCCTCCACTTTCCTGATCAACCTCTCATGCGGAACTGCATCAAAGGCCTTTTGGAAATCCATGTAAATGGAGTCAACAGGTTGGTTGTCCTCAAGCATCAGAGTCCATTCCTCCAGAACCTCAAGGAGGTGCGAATCGCAAGAACGCTTTGGCCTAAATCCATGCTGGTGTTTGGATAATAGGTTGTGCTCGTTGAGGTGCTGTAGTATAGCATCTTTCACGATTGTTTCCAGTACCTTACAGATGACTGATGTGAGGCTTACTGGGCGGTAGTTGCTCGGTTCCTGCCGGTTACCTTTCTTGAATATGGGGACAATGTTTGCAAGCTTCCATTCATTGGGGAGAGATCCTTCATTGAGTGACTTCCTGAATATTTGAGCAAGGGGGACACAGAGTGAATCAGCTGCATCATGGAGCACACGTGGATGGACCAGGTCAGGACCAGGAGAGCTGGAGGTTTTAAGATGTTTCAGTTTAGAGCACACTTCTTCAGAGGATATCACTATGTCATCTATTTCAATTCCAAATGGACGATTCTCGAATGTCGGTATACTTTGGTTGTCCTCCGCCGTAAACACACTAGCAAAGAAAGAATTCAGCAGCTGAGCCTTTCCACTGTTATCCGTCTCGAGGCAGCCTCCTGGGTTCTTCAGGTCACCAATACTAGTCCTGGTTTTCAGCCGTGATCCAGTGTATCTCCAGAAAGCCTTTGGGTTGTTTTTGATGTTGGAAGCAAGATTTCGCTCGAAGTCCTTGTGAAGGCGCCGAGTCAGGGCCCTTAACTGATTTTGAGAGAGTTTGAGTCTTGCCAGGTCTATAGGGTCTCTGGTCCGGTAGTAGACTCTTGCCAACTTGTCCTTCCTTTTCTTTAAGTTAAGAGCCTGACTTGTCATATATATGTTTTTCCTATTATGCTTGATTTTTATCTTGGGGATGCATGTCTCAGTGATCTTGTTGAGATGATGTTTGAAAAAATTATATGAATCTTCAATACACAATACATCCATAAGTCTCCAATTGACAGCTGAAACCATCTCGTTGAAAAGGCCAAAGTTGGCTCGAGGGAAATTCAGTCGTGTCGTATGAGCTTGAGTGCGGACAGCATAACACACAAGGCTGAAAAGGATGACCAAATGATCACTCTTGCCTACCCCAGGAGAGAAAACCATATTCTTAACCATTCCTTCTTCGTTAGTGAACACCAAGTCCAACAAACTGGGGTTCTGACCTTCTCTGAAGCGTGTGGCCTGACGAACGTGTTGGAAGAGGAAATGCTCGTGTACAAGTTCAATCAGCAGATGAGATGGGTGTCCTAGGGGCGCAGCAGAAAATTCGCCATCCCAGTCGATTTGCGGAAAGTTGAAATCACCAACAATCAGAAGATGTGAAGCGGAAAGTGAAGAAATACAACTCAACAGATGAGAGAAGTCCGACATAGCTTGGATGCCATCGCCTGAGGGACTGCGGTAAATTCCCCCAACAAGTAAAGAGTCTTGCTTGTGCAAATCAATTTTCAGAAAAAGGTGTTCCTTGAATTCACTGGTTGGGAAAAACACTTGTGCCACCTTCAGTGTGTTTCGGACATAGATGGAAATGCCCCGTTCACCGCTGGGACCAAGGTTTGCACAGCTTGGGTCAAAACTTGTGAAGAGGTCAAAGTTAGGAATGCTAAGGAGGGCAGGGTGGATGGGTAACTTCTGGGCCTTAGGAATTACTTCAGTCAGGATAACAAGGTCTGGTTCATTCCCAGCTATTTGCATGCAAAAATCCTCACGCTTATTGATGAACTGATCACAGTTTGTATATAGGATACTCAAGTTCTGGACACCATGTACACCAGTTAGTCACACTGGCTGAGTTTGAGGAGGAGAACCAGCAACCTGCTGAGCATTCAAACTTGCCGCTTCTCCAAATTGTTCAGATGATGAACCCTGGTGTTCTGTTGTAGGTAGGATAGCCCTATGTGTGGGGGCAGTGATCCTCCCCTCGCTTACTGCTGATCCTCTTGGCACCTGCACACTGGCTGGGTGAACCTGGACAGGGTCACTCCCAGTTGAGGGGCAGCACCTGACGTGGTGGCACTACTTTTTTGGTGAGCTGGGATTTTAGGTGCTCCCTCAGAACCTGCTGTACCTATATTGTTAGCCACCTGATGGGAGGGGTCAGCAGTGAAGGCAGAAATGCCTCTGCCAGCTGCTCCTGAAGCGACAATCTTTCCACGTTTGATTCGAAGATCAGTCTCACCTGCCTCTCGTCTCCTCCACAACTCTTCCCGGAGCTTCTTCTGCTCTTGGCGCTCTTTGAATGTCAGATCAGGTGTGATGAATACCCGTTTCCATTTGTTTGTGCCCTTCAGTTAGGGTGCCATCCTTAGGATGTCAAACTTTGACTCCTCGTTGTCTAAGCGAGATAATGAGTAATCTGTCCTTGCCCGGTACAGCCTTGCCAGCACGGAAGGATTTTGTTACTCTGAGGCTTATGTGGAAGGAGTCCTTGATCATTGTAGAAAACAGTGCAATATCAGCTTCAGATCGTTCCCCTACTGTGGATCCCTGTTGTTCGGGAAGGTTGTGTACGACAAGATTACGTTTACGCTTGTCTTTGTCTAGGAAATCATCAAAGACCTTAGACACTGTCTGGGCATCTTTTGAGGTGACAGAACCTTGGGAAGCAGAGGAAACATCCATCAGTTTGTCCTTGACCACACCCACCATCTTATCACATGTCTTTTTCACTACCTCGGAGTACTGGAGCTTCTGGGCCTGGTTCTCACTCAGGACCCTTTTAATCATGGAGGCATGCTCAATAGCATGCACCTCCTGTTCCCTCATTGAATGAGTGAAGAGCCGCATGTTCTCCTGGAGAGAGTCAATCTTGATAACCTGCTGTTGGATAGTGTCTGAAAGTGCACTGACCTTAGTGTCTAAGCGATTTAGATGCTCAGCCTGCGGGCCAGGAACTGCCGAAGCTGGCTCAGGACTAAGATCATCTGAACACCAGTGTGTTGTCTGCACAGAGGCAGTCCTGAGCTCACCAGGATGCGAATTCCGTGGCAGATCAGTCTGGACGGCAACACTGCATCGAGAGGAAGCTGGATTGGAATCCCTTATTTTGGCCTTGCAGCAGGAACAGATAAATGCCATGTCGACATGTCTCTTTAGGGCATTGTAAGCTGGTTTGCTAACAGATTGGCAAAAAGTGTGATACCAGCTCTGGCAAACATCACATTCGAGCCCCAACTGCCCATCCTTAACTTCCAGCCCACAAACCTGCTTCCCTGGACCACCCTTACAAACAGAGAGCAGTTGGTTTTCCCCGCTGTTGGATCTGGACAAAGACGGTGAGAGCGATAGTTCTGCATCCAGAGGTAGGGACTTTATGGCAGTGGCCACAATACCAGGACTACAGCTAGAAGCACGCGTATTATCACTATTCACAATTCCACCTCCGACCGAAAAAGCATTATCACCACTAGTTAGATCAAGAATGAGTCCTTTCACATTCTTTCCGTTCCCTACCTGGGAATCAGCAGGCCGACCCCCACCCACAGATTGATGCAGCAACTCACTTTTTGAATCCCAATCTGTTGTCTCTTGTCCCGATTCCGAAACGGGCTCAGGCTGAGTATTTTCAGTACCGTGTATGAGATCGGCATTTGTCACCATCGTCGCATCCGTCGTCGAGCGACGAGTGCTGTTCGCGACATCACGAGAATCCGAATATGTGTCACGTGACACTGACGTCACAGAGGACGTTTTTTTGCGCGGGAGAATCGGAGAGCGATGAAGCGTCGGCATCGCTGTCAATTTGAAAGTCACGAGACGGAGACGACAATAATGGCGTTCAAGTCGTCCGTGACAAGAACTAGCATTGTAACGTTGCAATCAGCAACGCTGCAAGTGTGCCTTCCAACCGTGATTCCAATTGGAAAGCCGTCCGTGATCACGTGCTAACTGTCAATGTTCAAGTCAGGGGCAGTCGATTTCCTAGGGCTGAACTCGGGAGCTCGCCAGGGCACGTCCGCCTTGTCCGAGGTCTGGAAGTTGTTTCTTTGGTTACATTATACCTTATACATTATACCTAGTATGTTCTTTGTAATTAAAGTTAAATTTGAAGCTGGTTATTTCCTCAATTTGGATGACTGAGGCATGCCTTAAGCAAACTAGTCTTTTTAGTTTTTTTTTGTTGATGTGGTAAGCATGTCCCAAGGCTTAGCAGGGTTTGCTTTGCTGAATGTAGTGTTTGTGAACTGTTCTACTGATATTAGTTAGTGAATTGAAAGTGAAGACATAGGAACTTCCTACACAGCTCATCTTGTCTGCTTTTGCAGTGCGAAAGGTGGAAGAATACCCAAGGTTTTATAGGCAAACACTTGTGCCGTCCCATGGAATAGAAGCTTACTTAAGTCACATTTTTTCGATTTTGAGATTTTGGTATCATTCGATGCAGAAAGACAACTTGCATCTACTTGTTAAATGATTTGATAGAATTCTCTCAACATTTTTAGTTGTAGCGCCTTTCCAAATCAGTCCCAGGGCTCCACTAATGTTAACCAAAACGGAAAAATCGCTATCCCTTAAAATACTCAGAATGTGGCATACACTTTTCTTCTGTTGGCCAGTAGTTTTGGCCATGCATCTTCATACCTAATTTTAGGTTTCTGATGTAAGAGTGGATTGTAGAAAAGTTACTACCACTTCCGGGTTGTTTATTTCTGATGAATTTCCAAGGTTTGCAGAAACATTTTGCGGAGAGACGACAATATTCCGAATTTGAATTGTTGCACTGGGCTTAAATTCGTCTAGACTTTATGTTCTTAGAATTTAAGTCGAGTGCAATGGGGGTGGTGATCGTTTACAGATAATTTGTAGTAGTATTTGTATTTATTCAAGCAAATAAGCAACAGATACAACCCACATAAAGCTAAGTCAAAAGAATAGAAAAAAGGCATGATATTTACAATGAAATGATAAAAATAATGTCTGTGCCATTCCAAAATGGGATCATAGCCACACACTCGCCCTAAGTCTGGGTGTCATTAAAAAAACTCTTGTAAAACATGATCATGACATTAAGACTGAAATAATAAAATTAGGTATACAAGATGTTTAGCTTAAAGGAAATGTGGTTCCCTTATAACATGATTTTAACTGAGATAGCCAAGTTGTAAAGCTGCCAGGAAACCTGGTACTCAATGTATCATTTGTCTTGAAACTCAAAGTTTCTGTAGATAAAAGCTAAAAACCTACCTGAAATTTACTCCTCATGTACCTTAAGCAGCAGGCCACAGTTATCAGCTGTTGGTGTGTCGACATATGCTGATGTCACAGTGAGCATCAGCCAATCGAAGCCCTTGAAGCCTATTGGGCACGGTAGTGGTTGCCAGATCATGACATCATCCTCAGGCAGATATCTATTTTTCCCTAGAGGTGCATTTTAAAAATTAAAATATTGAGCTTATTGTACTTTTTTAAAAGAAATTGGACGTTACCATGATTTTCGGCTAAAAGTACCCCTAATTACACCAAATTCCAGGATTCGACCGAGGTGCCACATTCCCTTTAAAGCACAAGCGAAAAGACGAGATAAAGGTAAAAACTTTTGCTAAAACATTAAGAGCCATAGAGAATCAAAATGGGTGCTGCTTGATGTGCTTCACTATAGTACCTTTAACAATATGACATGTGGTGTTAAACAGATCGATTGTGGGACACGTGCCCATAAATTCATTAAAACAAAGTAAAGCACGAATAAAAACAATTTACAATTTAGACGCAGCGAAAGGTGACCTGAAAAATTTGTCGTTGTGCCCCCTGGTTCGACTCAGGGGGCAGTAAAAGGGAGGCTCTCAAGCAGGAGTGCGAAAAATCCTACCCATGACGAGGAGAGTATGAGGGAAAAATCGTGCAGATGCAATTGTTGATTAGACTGTTCTAGTTTGAATATTTTCTTGTAGGTTCATTGGTATGAAAATAGATAAGTTCAGCCCAGTAGAAATAATAGAATGGATGCAAGACTCTAGCCTGAAACCCACATCTTTTGCGAAATCGACACGCTTCAGGTCATTGGCCCAGCGTCCGACGGAAATGACCCCGTGTGTCGAATCTCCTCGGCACTCACAATGTAACTAACATGCTCACGGATATTAATGTATGGAAAATGAAACACCTCAAAAGGTGACGAATGGAGACAGGTGGGGAAGATTCCTGCAAATAACTAGGATATTATTTCTAAAAGAGGTCAGCTGGCTGCGGTCTAGCCTGGAGTATATGGCTTATTTCTAGCATAAATGTTAAATTAGAACGAATGATTATCTTCATATACATACTAGGAGGCAACCTGCTGGGCAGGGTTGGCATCAGCCGGCAGAAAGTGGTTTAAACCACTGGTTTAAACCGGTTTAAACCGGCTGGCATAAACCTGGTGGAAAAAAGTGGAAAAACTATGAAATACTAAATGTTAACTGATATTCACGTCGGATATGAATGTAAGGGCATCTTCTGGGATGAAACCTATATTACTGTGTATTGGGAGGCTTCAGCACTCTTCTTCCATTTCATCACACAACTTGAATAATCTGTTCAAACTGAATGGTCTTTTGTGGCTCTAACCAATCCATTGGCAAATCCTCCAGGGGGGGGAGAGGCCAGCCCTATAAAGTCGAAAATAGTGTTTTGCCCCCTCCCACGGCCAGCAGCAAGAAATCTTAGAAGCAGTCGACTTCCATTTAGGCTGTGTGATATTTTTTGTTCATCGGCTGTTTTATTTATTTCTTTAGGGCCACTCCCAACAGGCACACTTGTCCAATTACAGGCAGTGTTGGCGTGGGTGCTTAAGGATCCTCTCCACCGGGTCAGATCGGACACGGAAGGCACAGAAGACACGGAAGCCTCCCTTCCCGCCGTGGGGATTGAACCCACGTTAATCCATGCCGTCCGATCCGAAGACTGGCAACGAAGCCACTAGGCCACCCGGCCCCAAATGATCAGTTTTTTTGCCGATCAGTTTGCCCCGCCCCCAAACGGACCGCCTGGATCCCCAAGTGGCCTTACCTTTCTGGTATGAAGGGTTTTTACAACGGATGAAGTGCCGTTGCTTCTATTGTTAGTTATGAACCGGTACATACATTTTAGATGACACCACAAGTGAAATATCACATCAGAAATGTAGGTATGTCAATATAAAGATTTGTTCTCTAATCGCAAGAAATCGTATGCATATTATTAAATAACAGTTTGGTCCATTAATTCTTACCTTATTTTATATAATTTATTTCAGATATTTTATTCGAAGAGACAGTAGCCCACCCAAGGGGAGTGACAGACGGAGGCACCCATGGAGGGCAGAAATTAGCCTGATCTGGCTTTTAGTACTAGTTCTACTCTCACCTTGCCGTCCCTGCCCCTAGTGTGCCGCCCCTGTGTTGAAGCATTCGCCCAATATGTGATTCAAGCCGCCCCTGTTCCGAAACTGCCGCCTCCTCACCAGGGAAAGAAATCCTGCGCGTGACATGCCGCCCCCACCCCCCCATCCGCCTGCCACCCCCAAACAAAAATCCTGGGTGTGCACCTGCCAAGAGATTAATGAATGGTATAACCGACCAATGGGGGTACAAGCCACTATATTTGAGAGCTTATGATCAGAAGAGACGAACAAAGTAGCTCAAGGAAACAACATGTTTGAAAAAGGTGAATGTTTTAACCAGAACAGGTCAGTCAATGCTGATCTTCACTTGATAAGTATAGCTTACAGAAGCTCAAAAATACTGCAAATAATGCAGTTTCCACGTATTCAGGCTGAAATAATGTCCTTCGCCATAAAAGATCCAGTACACCAGTCACTCCAAGGGGCTTGGGAATCCTCAGCTTGTCCCCTTTCTAATGTTCGCTACTGTTCGGCGTTGAAGAAGACTCAAAATTGTCACCAAATACGACATGTAAAATAATAACAGTCTTTGCAGTAATAGGTCGTGCACCTAAAAGGCGCTTGCCCTTGCCTCCGATGGAGAATTGCATCAGAGACCCCAACGCATGGGCTGGATTCTTACTGAGCTCGAGCGGCTTGACTTTCTTGTCAGGAAAACCGTCATATTTCATCTAGACTACCACCAGACATCCGAATTAGCCCCTGTTTGATTCAGCTGATAATATTATCGATGATTAACAGTTGAACTGATCAAAATGTGAATAGCATGCAATCCTATCTGCGTTTGCTGTAACTGACTAGAAAATATAGAATACTAAATAAGATGATCAGAATACCGGAAATACATTGAAATTATCAGCATGATGTTGGTAGCAATTATTGGAAAATGCTTAAAGTTCGGTTTCCATAAATAATGACAAAATTGGCCTCCCCGAGTTTTTGCCACTTTCTGCCACTTCTTGCCGGTTTAAACCGGTAAAAACCGGCTGGCGGCAGAAACCCCTCTCAACTGGCAAAAATGCCAACCCTGCTGCTGGGTTTTGCAGATTGTAAAAATCTTTTCTTTTTACAGGTGCCCTGGTCAAACAACGAACTGTGGATTTAAATGTTAGATACACTGTGAATGTAGTGGGTGGATTAGTGTGTTCCTGGCGCCTGCGCTGAAGGTGATTTTTCCTGGTTTCATGGTGTAAACTAGGACGGATGCGCGGATGCGCGGCCTTTGCTAGTCCCAGGAAGCTAGCTTACTCAAATACGGTTTGTTATTCTCCTGGTTCATCTTACATACGTACATACGTTTATCGTTCATACGTACAATTACGTTCATACGTTTATTCATCTATGACATCTTGAATACTCTTCCGGTTGTATAAATTATTTTTTGAAGCTTTGAGGGCGGTAGCTTTCAACGGTCTGGCAAAGCTCTATATTTATTTAATGGTGGTTTAAATATTTTCTTCCGTCATTCGGCACTAGTAGGCCACCACAGGGAAAAGACGATCTGATACATATCTGCTGTATCCAGTAAGCGCCCGGGTCGTAAAGTTAGTGGTGTTTGTGGTTGATAGATGTGCAGATATGATGTGTCGTGTTTTGTGGCAGGCGCCATGGCCGAGACGGAGCCCCAGTGTGGGGTGGCTGCGGTCAGCTCCTACCCCGTGACAGTGACAGAGGTCTTCTCGCCCAACACCATCTGGGCCGTGCCTTCCGACTTCTCTGGCAGCAGCAACAGGTGAGGCTGCGTTGTCTCTTTATCGACTTCCAAGCCCTGGCGCTTGAAACTAGCCGCTGGCGCAGTACCAGGAAAACACTTGTGAAGCCAACTTTTGTTCGTGCTAACCCTTGGAGTTGTAAGCACTTTTCTTGACAGTTTTGCATAGTGATAGTTTCCTGGCAGAGAATTGTCCGTGGAGGAACAGAAGATTTACATATTTTCTTAGCTCATTTTTTAGACAGTCTTATGTCTCTGTTTTGTATCCCCAACTATCATAAGTTGATCTAAATCCTGGCCTAGCCTGGCATGACCGAAAAGCTCAACATACCATAGTCTGCAGCACTGATGGCTGTAGATGGTTCCTTGCTCTTAATTCTTAACAATGGTGAAATAGCATTGGTTGTACTGCAATAAATGGATGTGCAAAACCAGGTTCACGATAATTTTCACACGGAAATGTGCGGCTACGAAAATAGTAGCATATGAAAAGTGTGAAGTAAAAATTTTGCGAAAACAAACTTAAACGACAGTTCTGTAAGCAGTGCAAAGAGCCGAGCTTAACATGCGTCCCGCTGGGGGGCGAAATTGGGGGGCGAAATTCGCCCCCTTCCTGGTTTTTCCCAAATAGCTCAAAAATGAAGAGACGCAGAACAACGAAAATTGGGGTACCTTATTCCTGATCAATTTTACTCATCTCATCAAATTTTTTAGTTAAGGTCATGTCAGGTCAAGGAGCTATTCAGGGTCAAGTGACCGGACCTCAAAACCTAAAATTACGAGTTTGAAGCAGCGCCCAGGGAACATTAGCGAACCGATCATTTCGAAACTTCCACAATATGGTAAGGTCATTAGGGTCTACAAGTCTGCTATCTCGGAATTTCGATATTGGTGACCTAAGGTGGGGTCAATTTTTTGGTCACCCCATTATAAGTCTATGGTGAAAAATAGAATGGACTTGTTTTCAGGACATACTGGATAGATAGGTCTGAACATCCTCAAACTGTCTATTCTTACCACGATCTTGACCATTAAGTTGAGTTTTTGGGCACCTGACCTCTCAAAGGTCATATCAGGTCACGGGAGCAGAGGGTGCTTGTTTTGCCAATAACTTCTCACTGAATTGAGATAAAGCTCCCATTTTGCTTGCATTGTGTTTATATTGTCACGGCGAGTCAATTGATATGCAACATGACCATACCAGGTCACTCTGTGACCCTGACCTAGGTCGAGTTCAGGTCATTTTGACTATTTGACCTAGCAAGGTCATATTATACATCATTCGATTTGCCGCGATGAGAGGAATCCAATGATGCATAAAGATTTTCTATAGCTCCCCTGAGGGCAGATCTAGAGAGGGAAACGTACACTGCTCTGTTGTAAGCCTATGGAACATTCTTTGACCTATGCTGACCTTAATATTGACCTGACATAAAAATTCTTCATATAAATTCTCTTCGTCTTGTCAAGAGCTTTCGAACGCCGCCCGTAATTTTCCTTTAGCTTTCGTGGGGAACGAGATACGGAGGGCGGGGGCGAAAAAACGCCCCCAGCGGGGCGCGTCATGCAAGGGACCCCAGAGGGGCGCGTGTTAAAGGAAGTGTGGCACCGTAATGTGATGTAAATGGGATATTTATGTGATCCAGCATGCCTAGAAACTTTTCTGATCAAAATTGCATTTGCTCCAGAACTTACCATTCGCGAAGAAGTAGAAATTCACCGCCTCCCCACCCGTTAGTCACGTGGTGGTATGGGTTGAACTTGGGAGCGTGACGTTGTATTTCTTGCTTGGGCGTCTTTCAAACCTACGTGCTGTAAAATGTCTTCTGTATTGGCGACTATAAATGGCTGCAGTAACTTTCCTCAATGACTAGTTTGAAACGTGAAGTGTGCTTGAATATATCAAGATCAATAGCCGAAATCAATGTCACTTTGGTTCCTAATGATAATGTTCACCGTTTTTCTCCGCGAACGGAACGCGAACAGTTCTTGGGCAAACTAAATACCGAGTAAGTGGTTTCCCGGCATGCTCTACCACGTGACGATCTCAGTTCAAATCACATTATGAATGTGTCACATTCCTCTGTAAAGATCCTAACTTGTCGCTCAGTACCTTCTGACGGAAGTGTACAGATTTTTCCTTCCCTCTAGAAATAAATCGGTGGGCGCTGGGTGTGTTTCCAGGTTTCTGGAGATAAAGCAGCAAATGGTGGCGTACTGTGCACGGCACAGACACCGGATAAAGCTGGAAGGTCGCGCCCAACTCACCCTGGTAAGGAACCGGCACAGATGCCGAGCTCTAGTCCGCACCCTGCAGTGTGCGGTGCACTCATGTTACGGGGAGTTGGTGGGAAACACGCCGTCGTGTAGCGGACTGGCACTACCCCTGACTCCGGCCGCGGGTAGTGCCAGATAGATGGCCATAGTGGGGATGGATGGCGGGCCGTGATGTGTGCCAGACGTGTGGAAAGCGTGGGTACATCCATAGCGTCTGCTTCGGCAGTCAGCGGCTTTAGCACTCTGCGAGTCCGCGTGTTTAGAGTCTGCGTGCGAGTTTAGAGTCTGCGTCCATTCTGGAAACGATATTGGAGAGGGTTATACTCCTCGCTAAGGAAAAGGGATATCTTGTATGAGTTTTGCTTTGAAGGTTGTTTTTGCACTACAGTATATGAGCATAATGGTGTCACAGGAGGCAGTCACATTTCTATCAGGGAATACAGTCATGGGACATAAGGAACTGCGCTAGAAAGAGTTGCTAAGGCCGGTAGGGCTGGGTCCTTGGGCGAGGTGTTAGAGTGTCGCCCCTGTACCGGTGTGGGCGGAGTGTCGCCCCTGTACTGGTGTGGGCGGAGTGTCGCCCCTGTACCGGTGTGGGCGGAGTGTCGCCCCTGTACCGGTGTGGGCGGGGTGTCGCCCCTGTACCGGTGTGACCGGGGTGGTGGAGTACCGTCCCTGTACCGGTGTGACCAGGGTGCTATAGTACCGTCCCTGTACCGGTGTGGGCGGGGTGCTGGAGTACCGCCCCTGTACCGGTGTGGGCAGGGTGCTGGAGTGTCGCCCCTGTACCGGTGTGGGCAGGGTGCTGGAGTACCGTCCCTGTATCGGTGTGGGCGGGGTGCTGGAGTACCGCCTCTGTACCGGTGTGGGCGGGGTGTCGCCCCTGTACCGGTGTGGGCGGGGTGTCGCCCCTGTATCGGTGTGGGCGGGGTGTCGCCCCTGTACCGGTGTGGGCGGGGTGTCGCCCCTGTACCGGTGTGGGCTGGGTGCTGGAGTGTCGCCCCTGTACTGGTGTGGGCGGGGTGCTGGAGTACCGTCCCTGTACCGGTGTGGGTGGGGTGCTGGAGTACCGCCCCTGTACCGGTGTGGGCGGGGTGCTGGAGTACCGCCCTGTACCGGTGTGGGCGGGGTGGTGGAGTACCGTCCCTGTACCGGTGTGACCGGGGTGGTGGAGTACCGCCCCTGTACCGGTGTGGGCGGGGTGCTGGAGTACCGCCCCTGTATCGGTGTGGGCGGGGTGCTGGAGTACCGCCTCTGTACCGGTGTGGGCGGGGTGTCGCCCTGTACCGGTGTGGGCGGGGTGTCGCCCCTGTACCGGTGTGGGCGGGGTGTCGCCCCTGTATCGGTGTGGGCGGGGTGCTGGAGTACTGCCCCTGTACCGGTGTGGGCGGGGTGCTGGAGTACCGTCCCTGTACCGGTGTGGGCGGGGTGCTGGAGTACCGCCCCTGTACCGGTGTGGGCGGGGTGCTGGAGTACCGCCCCTGTACCGGTGTGGGCGGGGTGCTGGAGTACCGCCCCTGTACCGGTGTACCGCTGTGTGCGGCAGGTGTATGCCTACCAGTCGCCCAACACGGACCGGTGGTACCGGGTGCGGCTGCTGGCCCGCTTCCAGCGCCGCGACGGCAACGCCTGCAAGGTCCGGCTCCTCGACGAAGGAGTAGTGGAGGTGAGCTCTGACTTCACGGCCTGTGATGAGTGCTTCCAGTTCGTTTAGTGCTCAAGGCTAAAATTTACTGTGTTGATTGCTTTTTTGTGTGTTCCATAACAGTGTTGAGTGTCGTAGCCTGTAGCCCTGGAAGGGGGCACAGCAGTCTAGAGGTAGGCTTTTCGCCTACCACGCGGCTGAGCCGGGTTCGAGTCCCAGGTGGGTGACTTTCTCAGGTCACCCGGTCCCCACCGACTGTAACTGGGGATGCGGTGGTTTAGCAGTTAGCAAGCTTGCTTTCCACGCGGCTGACCCGGTTTCAAGGCCCGGCGGATTCCCTGAGCAAGGTGCATTATGGCTTCCGAGAAATCCTTCCAGCAGGGAAAGAGTTGGAGATGCGGTATAACGCCGGCAGTTGTAGCGTCGATAAGCCCTAAAATTAATATTAGCACTCCCAAAATATCAATAGTTTTCCTGAAAATGTTTAGTGTTCCCTATTCTTCATATCTCAGACAGGCTGTGTATATCGAGCAATGAGTCGCAATCAGAGCCGAGGCAGGGCCAGAGACATGAGTGCGTTGCCTGGTGCTGAGAGCTGTGACAGCGTGGCTCTGACCTGCACCGGCCGGCGGCTGTGCTCAGACCGTGCTGGAGCGGGACCTGTACGTGCTGGTGGAGCCCTACTGCGACCTGAACCAGCTGCCGGCCCGTGCCCTTCGCATCCGGCTCTCTGGCGTCGTGCCCATCGCTCTCACCTGGGCCTTCGACCAGCACGCCAACATGAAGTGCGATGTGACGTAAGTGTTGAACCAGGGGCCGATTCAGGACCTCATGTTGTGTGTGTGGGTTCCAGGGGCTTGAGCATCTCCCGCCATTGATTCGGAACGTTCTCCGGCAATGCATTTACAATAGGCACTCTGACATTTTCGGGGTGGATTGAGCCTCCAACCCCCTTTTATCCGCCGATATGTTGAACGGTGGGCCGTCACAGTGAGAGCTAGGAGGTTGGAGAATTTGAATACTGACATATTGATTTGTTGGATAGCTGTTGACTGGCATCTTTGTTTGGAAGCTTTGTCCACTTAATTTTGCACAGTAGGTATAAATGATCCTCGGCCTGGGAGATAATAGGGAAATGGTCCTCGTGAAGTCGAATTGTCCTCATTCTGGGGCTGTCCTGGGCTTGGAGCTCAAAGTGAATTAAAGGGAGTGGACCACTTGGTGAAAATCCTAAAAAGAACATTTTAAGAACAAGAGAGGTCTGAAAAACCGGAATTAGAATTTTTCTTCACTTTCATGCGCTAAAAACAGAAATATATCCTCTTTTCCAGCAATATGTGACGTCATCAAAATAACACTGTTGATAATCAGTGAAATCCCAAGCGTTGATCATAGACTCGCTATAAGCTCCATTCAGAGCATTTCCGCACGGCGAAAATAGCATGCAGTACAAGAAGAAGCACTGGTGCAAGAAGTGCACGTGAGGTGTCACTACGGTAGCCAAGTTTATTCAGTGGCAGAAAGATCATGCATATGTCTGATGTAAGGAAACAATTTCAGAGTTGGATTTAGACAAAAACATTTAAATCTTATTTGCGAAGTACTGGGAGGGATGATATGTGTATTGCAGTTATTGGCCTAATTTTGACCCAATAACGCCGTGAACTGGACAACTTTTTGCCTAACATGCCGGTGGACAAGCAGTTGCATGCTGGTTCACTCGCTATCATTGTATTTTCAGCGTGTGGACAAGACGTAGGGCTTACTACCAATGAGATTACTGCAACCATATTGAAGGTATTCCTTTAGGGTTTGAAATAAGCCAATAGGCCCCTTTACTGTGAACTTTAAGCCGGCGGAAATTTTATACCGAGAGCTCTGGGTGAAATTAAATATGCCGATAGTGGTTTCTCAACACGCTCTACAAAACTGCTATCTCAGTTCAAAACCCATTATAAAAGTGGGACACTCACTTTAAGTCTTGTGTCTACACATCTCACACATAGCTCTTCTGACGCTGTGGTCTGTTGAAACTTATCTCAGAACACAGGTTTAGTCGAAGAAATCACTTCTTTAAGTGAATACTGCGCTGAGCTGGCCCCTGTGCGCACTCTCCGCACCTTCCGCGCCTCACCATCAGCCTTGTCTCCTCAGACGGGCGCCGCGCTGGAGTGAGGCCGCCTGCCAGTACGTGACGCGGCAGCTGAGCCCGGGCAGCCCGGGCCTGCTGACGCCGACTCGGACCGACGGCAGCGGCACGGTGCACGGCCGGCTGCGCCTGCTGGACGCCGGCGGCGGCGACCTGGGCCAACGGCTGGTCACGGAGACACTGGCCTGGTGGCGGCCCGAGGACGGTGAGCGCTCATGCAGGCAGCAGCAGTCGTCCAGGCAATGGAAGACCTCAGGGGCTAGGGGAGCTCGGTGTGGCGGGCTTGTTAGAGGTGTGAGGCTGTGGGGGGGGCGGATCCGACTGAGTCTGTCAATTTGAATTGTGCCTGGAAACGTCTAGCCGTAACATGTTATAGGCTTTACTTGATTGGATCAGCTTTTCGGAGAGAGAGAGAGAGAGAGAGAGAGAGAGAGAGAGAGAGAGAGAGAGAGAGAGAGAGAGAGAGAGAGAGAGAGAGAGAGAGAGAGAGAGAGAGAGAGAGAGAGAGAGAGAGAGAGCGAGAGAGCGAGAGAGCGAGAGAGCGAGAGAGCGAGAGAGCGAGAGAGCGAGAGAGCGAGAGAGCGAGAGAGCGAGAGAGCGAGAGAGCGAGAGAGCGAGAGAGCGAGAGAGCGAGAGAGCGAGAGAGCGAGAGAGCGAGAGAGCGAGAGAGCGAGAGAGCGAGAGAGCGAGAGAGCGAGAGAGCGAGAGAGCGAGAGAGCGAGAGAGCGAGAGAGCGAGAGAGAGAGAGAGCGAGAGAGCGAGAGAGAGAGAGAGAGAGAGAGCGAGAGAGAGAGAGAGAGAGAGAGAGAGAGAGAGAGAGAGAGAGAGAGAGAGAGAGAGAGAGAGAGAGAGAGAGAGAGAGAGAGAGAGAGAGAGAGAGAGAGAGAGAGAGAGAGAGAGAGAGAGAGAGAGAGAGAGAGAGAGAGAGAGAGAGAGAGAGAGAGAGAGAGAGAGAGAGAGAGAGAGAGAGAGAGAGAGAGAGAGAGAGAGAGAGAGAGAGAGAGAGAGAGAGAGAGAGAGAGAGAGAGAGAGAGAGAGAGAGAGAGAGAGAGAGAGAGAGAGAGAGGAGCGGCCGATGGGCGTCATTAGTCTGCCGTGCGGACAGTGGTTCAGAGAACTGGCATCGGGACGCGACATTTGATTGACAGACCGTCCACGACTCATCCTTGTGCCAAATCAACAGGTGACATGCCATACGGGGGACGCTGGTGCACTGAAGACTGCTGACACTGTGACATCGCAGTGTGCTGATTGGCAATGCCTTCATACACGAATGCCCCCCCCCCTTACTCCCCTCTCATTTTCCAATTTCTGATGATTCTGACCAATACTCTCTCGATCTGCCCCGTTTCTTGATCTGCGATGCCTCTGGTTGCGGCAGAGGCTTCATCGTCGGAGGAGGAGGAGTGTGAGACGGTACCGGAGGCGGGCCTGCGCCAGAGAGAGGCAGGCGACAGTGACGACCCGCCCGGGCGGGAGGAGCCGCCGCTCTCCTCCGACCACAACACGGCCAAGCGACCCGTGAGTCAGACGGCAAGGCAAGGCAGCGCTTCGGAGAAAGGTAGAGGTCACCTTGTCTGTTGAGCCGGCTATCGAACTGCTGTCAACCACGCTGGCCCATCAGATGTTAGACAGATTTAGGCTGGCATTGCAGTGCTGGAGATTTTCTGCTCGGTGCGCCGAGTTTTTCTAACCAGACTCAAACGGGGGATCAGGAAAACCCTCTCGGGATTTGAGACTTACAATTAACCTCATGGCTATTTGTGTAGCAATGATTACAACTGGCCCCAGTGAGGATGTTTGAACATTTCCTGGGATTTCCCCGGCTGCATCGAAACACGCCGCGAAGTGCCGTCGTGTTTTAACTCTCCTTATCCTTGATCAATTCTACAACTTTTCTTTATATTTTAAGCTCGTGTCATCACAGGTTTGGTCACAAGTGCACGCCAAGTGACCTTACCTAAAAAAATGTTTGAGGTGGCATTAGTAAGAAGAGCGTTCATCTATCTAATTGAAACTGATATCACGTAATTGGCCCACCGAGAATTACAAAATACATTCTGGGATTTTCATATCCATGCCCTAGGTTCAGGTACGGATCATGACATCTCCATTGGAAATGCACGGGGAAAAAGGAAATTGGCCGAAAAGTTGCTATATTTCTGTAGATACCGCTTGGAATACCCTCATATTAGGGGCATTCCAGGACAGATCGACCAAGGCTTGACACCACCATGTCTAGAAAAAATCTGAAACTTTGTCTCCGGGGTAGTTTAGGGCCAGAAACACGCCTGTGAGAATCTTAGCCCCCTCTGACCAACGGTGACCGAGTTATAGCCCGAAGCATTTTCGGGAGGCCACCTTGTAGACTCATCTTTGATGCTACATAACTCAAAAACGCATAGCCTGATTAATAAGTTTTGTATATCATTGAACTTGTCTTGAACTATACTTTATTTTGAAAAAGAAAATTTCAAAAATTTGGAATTTTTTTACTTTTAATTTGTTTGACCTTTTCTTTTTTACCTAGCTTCACCTTTTCGCAGTTGAAATTGCCCTTTTAGACACCTAAACAAAAATTCCTTCATAAAATGTCTTTCGATAAAGAAAATAAAAAAATGCGTTCTTGCTATAAGTTCCAAATATTTAGCACCTAAGGTAGGTATGTAGACGGTTTTTGACCACTGCGGTAGTACAGCCTTATGTTTAACTCAGCAAACATAGCGATTGCTTTTGTAATCGGTTGCTGGCAATCATATTGCTTTGTCTTTACGAAATTTTCATCGTGCAAGTGTCAGAATTTATGAAAATTAACACGCACCCACCCGAGGGGTGGGCAACCGGCCTCTTCAGGTTTCCACAGGTAGTAAAAAAAGAATACCTTCGTGCAGCGCCACCGTACTTCATGTACCTCTAACTCGACATTTTTGCAGCTTCTGGCAAAATTTTAGGTCTGGGTCATACCAGGTCAGACCGCCAACCCAGGTCAAGAGACCTAACCTCGAAAACTCTTTGGGAGGTGCATCAATAATATCAAATATAGCCTATCGTGGTTAGATTCACATTACATAGTAAGGTCGCCGAGCAAGATAATTTTTCGTAGCAGGATTTCTATACCGATAACCGGGAGCAGGGTCAGGGTCATAATCTTTCCATTAGAAATGCATGGGGCAATTGGTAAATTTTGATAACTTGCGAGAATTGAGAATTGTCGAGAATTGCTATGGAGGTTTTATTTTTACGTTGTCGTGTCTGACTTGCCACTGCAGTTGGATTAATATTCTTTTTACCATATGTCCTAAGCCTGGCTCTGGGTCAAAGCAGGTTAATTTTGACATTCGACTAGGCAATATTATAAGATACATGATCCGTTTGGGCTCAACAAGAGTGTTCCAATGGTGCTGAACATTTCTTTCTACGGCTCTGCTCTGTCACCTATTATGCCACAAAATTTAGGTTTCCCCTTAGTTCCTGTAAGAAGTACTGTGACCTCGAGCAACCTCAAAGGTGACACGACCAAATGATTGTATGTAACATATTCGGTAGTGATTAAAACTGGCTATTTGGTGGCATCACTCCCAGTGCACTGTGTCATTATTCATGCAGATTCAAATTACTTTGTGGGAATGAAAGACTTTCAGACACGTTTGTTTACATTGCACGAATCCTCTCAAACCTATGCTGTGCTGCACTGGGTCACCTTGTATCGATACTATTTTTAATCTCCGGGAACGATGTAATTGTGTGAGTTAGTGGTGCTCATAGGATACGTTATACTTGTTTCAATTATGGATAAAGTCACGACATCTTTGTAAATTTTCGTTTAAGGCTGAAAGGTCCATTATTAATAAGTTCATTTGCCCTCGCCTCCATCGAAACAATGGATCCCTTTCTTTCTTTTTTAATGGCTGCAATTTTTATTTTTATAAATATTGTCCAAGTTGTTGCCAGTTCAGTTTTAGGGAGAAGGTTTCTCACTAGAGTCATCAAGGGACTTTTTACGGAGACCCCGACCCCACCACCCAAACGAGCAACTCCCACGATGAAGTGTTAATCAAGGAACCAACGTTGAAAGTCCCACAAGGCATAACGACGACCGTCTACCTCAGGTCATCCCCTCACCAATCAGTTGCCTGCTGGCCGTCAGTATTTACGGTACCTACCACCTCCCAGTTGACCTAAATTTTTTCCCAGAAGATGCAAAATGTTGTGTTAGAGGTAGATGGAGTACGATGGCGCTGCACGAAGGTGTTTTTTTTACTACCTGTAGAGACCTGAGGAGGCCGGTTGCCCACCCCCTCTTGTGGGCGCGTGTTAATTGTCATAAATTCTGACACTTGCACAATGAAAATTTTGTAAAGACAAAACAATATGATTGCCATCAACCGATTACAAAAGCAATCGCTATGTTTGCGGCGTTAAACATAAGGCTCTACTACCGCAGTGGTCAAAAACCATCTACATACCTACCTTAGGTGCTAAATATTTGGAACTTATAGCAAGAACGCATTTTTGTATTTTTTTCTATCGAAAGATATGAAGAAAATTTTTCGAGGTGTCTAAAAGGATAATTTCAACTGCGAAAAGGTCAAGCTAGGTCAAAAAGAAAAGGTCAAACAAATTAAAAGTTAAGAAAATTTCAAATTTTGAAATTTTCTTTTTCCAAAATAAGGTATAGTTCAAGACAAGTTCAATGATATACAAAACTTGTTAATCAGGCTATGCGTTTTTGAGTTATGAAGCATCAAAGATGAGTCTACAAGGTGACCTCCCGAAAATGCCTCGGGCTATAACTCGGTCACCGTAGGTCGGACGGGGCTAAGATTCTCACAGGCGTGCTTCCGGCCCAAAACTACCCCGGAGACAAAGTTTCAGATTTTTTCTAGACATGGTGGTGTCAAATTGAAATATTTTTGGTCGTTTTGTCCTGGAATGCCCCATTATCCGAATCATAGTTTCCTAGGCCCCTTTTGTTTTGTTTTTTGTTTTTTAAGGGCTTATAGACGCACCAACTGCCAGGGTCATATGGCAGAGCCAACTCTCCCTGCTGGAAGGGTTTCTCGGGAGCCGGCTTGCTCCTTGTTCAGGGAAGCCGCCGGGCCTTGAACCCGGGTCGGCTGATTGGAAGCCAGCTACGTTGACCACTCTACTACCGCCCCCCCCTAGGCCCCTTTATAGGTTCATGTTGCAAGTATGAACCTGCGATCTCTGAGATGTCGTCTAGGGCTACTTGAGCTGGTTTTCAGTCCAGTCTTGGATCAATAACTGTAGGAAATGCTCATAACGCATTTATTTTATTACCGTTACGTATGCATTATTATTGCAAGTCGACTGATATGCATATTGACTATGCTATGTCAGATGGTGGCCTGGCTCTGTCCTTAGGTCAAGTCATTTTTATGTTGCGACCTGGTATAGTCATATCATACATCATTCGATTCGCAGCAACGAGAGGAAGCGAATGGTGTTTAAAAATTGATTTTAACTTAACTGTATCAGACGCTAGAGCCCAGAAACTCTTCTCTAACATGTCACCATATTTTACTTGATGTAGTTTCTTCGTGAATTTTTATGAGGTATACTCCAGTGTTCTCGTTTTTTCGTCATCCAGCATAGGAGCCGATTTCGAGGTTTTTTAACCCCCCCTCCCCCCACCGCGCCTGGGCGAATATGGCTCGGAGGCCAACCGGGGCGGCTGTTAGCCCTAAATACTCGACTGTCCTGTAGTGTTCTTAACTCTCTATGCCTAGGCAGAAGTTTAGAAGGAATGGGGCGCCTCATACTGGGATTTGAATTGAGATAGTCATGCGATAGAACGTGCCGAGAAACCATTTGACCGATACTTCTTTTGACCCAGAACTTCCCGTTCGGGGGAGAAATGGTAAAACATTCAGCCCGTATCCACCCCCTCCTCTCCGGGGTGGTTCCGTGGTAGCAGATGACCTTGGGAAACTGACGGCTGGCCCAAGCCCGCTGCGCATACTGTGGGGACATATTGTTCTTGCTTGGACCTTTTAAAAACCTGCGTGCTAAACATGACGTTAATACTGGCGATTGTAAATGCGTGTGTGTTACCTTTTTCTACGGAAATTTCGAGTACCAAGACAAATTATGTGTTGATAACAGGCTTCTCCGGTATGCTTCACCACTTGGCTATCTCAGTTAAAATCCCGTTATAAAGGTGCAGCATTTCTTTTAAAGACAATGGACCACTTTGTCGATATTTGGAAGGAATGCTTTAAGAACAAAAGAGGTCTGAAAATATGGAAACAATATTTTCCCCCACATTCATACGCTTACAGCCCCTTGTACAGCCCTCTGTAAAGGCCCCTTCACAGCGTTTCCGTATGACAAATCGCATGCTCAGGCTATTCAAATACATGGTGAAATAATCGCAGGACCCGCAACCGACTTTCCGCTGAGGTTGTCCGCTCTCATCATCAGTGTCATTTTTTCACTTGCCACGGCAATCGTACTCTCGGTCCGCCTGTTCATTCTCTGTCTTGTTAAGCACTGGTGCAAAACTGAACGACAGATGGCGTTACTGCGGCCGTGCTTATTCAATGGTGGAAAGATGATGTATATGCCTGATGTAAAGAAGCATTTTCAGTTGGATTTTGAAAAATAAACATAATTGATATGACGCTCTGCAATGGTCAAGCCCTTGGCCGAAGCTTTCCGTCGACAGGCGGCATATTGCCGGGTTGGTCACTCGCTACATGGTATTTTCAGCGAGTGGGCGGGGCTCAGGGCTTACGACCAATGATATTACTGCAACCATATGGAAGGCTTTCCTTGGTTTCAAATAAGGCAATAAGCCCGTTTTTATACCGAGAGCTCTGGGTGAAATTAAATGTGCGAATAGTGGTTTCTCGGCACGCTCTACAAAACTGCTCATCTCAGTTGAAAACCCATTATAAAAGTGGGACACTCCCTTTACAATTTGTGAAATAATATGCGCTTCATGCTTTGGCTCTCAGGAAAGCTCCTGTCTGGGGCAGGGGCGGATCCAGGAGGCAATGCAATCGTGATCCTGGGGGAATCCAAGGTGGCGGGTGGCGATCGGGGGTGGCCGCCTGCCCTTGGCCTGAGCTTAAGCACCGCAAAAGTCACTCTGCAGGGGGCTTCACTCATGTTCGATGGGCGTTCCGAAGCTTATTTGGGACGCCCAAACGCCACGGATATTGTTCTCACGGGCCCCCAGAGCTAGTCATGAACCCCTGAAGCTATTAAACTTTTTACGCACGTTGAAAATAACTCCTCACAAGGCATTACCCTATACTTTGAACTTTTAAGCTGGCGGTAATTTTAAACACAGAGCTGTGGGTGAAATTAAATTCGCCAATAGTGGTTTCTCAACACGCTCTACAATGTTGCTATCTCAGTGCAAAGCCCATCATAAATGTGGACACTCTCTGTAAAGCGTATCAGCTATTCCCAGGATGAGTGAGCTGCGAATCGCTTGGGATGCGTGTGTATCATCGTTTATTCTCCTCAATCTTATAGCTTCAGCTCTGAAATAAAAATTTATTAAGCACATCGCAGCAGCCCAGGTGTTACGTCGTACAAGGAGGGTGTTATTAGCAAAACAATCATCTGCTAGATGGCGCAACTTCCCGCAAAACAGTGAGCTGCAAACACTGGAACCTCGCCATTCCCGACTCAGTTAGACATCAGTGGCTCAATTTGGATGGGAGTCATGATAACTCCCTTCACGACTTGGACAACTCCATTGTTTGCAACCAGGTCCTTATTGCTGGTGTGAACTTGGGCTCCTGTTTTCGCGCCCTCCTTAATGAAGGTGGCGCCGCCGTCGGCCGATATGGCCATGACCTTGTTGCCATCCAGACCAGAGAAGACGGTCCGGTTGCCGGTCAGCCCGCCGGTACAGACACAGGTGTCGATGGTGTGCGCCTTGACAATGTCGGCGGCTGTCTTCGGCGTCACTTTGGATATATCGGAGAGGGCGCTGTTGTCGGGTGCAAGCACGGTGAGGAAGGCTTTAGGAGCTCGCAGCCGATTGACCAGTCCCGACATGCCCACCACCTTGGCGAAGTTGGAGAGCTGGCTATTGGCGAGCAGCAGCGACATGAGGTCCTGTGTGGCTGGCGCGATCAGGCCTCCGACGCCTAGCACGTTGACGGTCGGTTTGCCGAGGTCCAGTCGTCCCAGTACCGGCACGCACTGGATCAGTGCAGCCCCCTTGTGGCCGGGCTGTCTGGTCAGCAGCAACCGTCCGGCCAGCGACGGAATCAGCGCCGGCACCCGAGCGCTCAGCTGGGCCTCCCGCAGGATGTGCGGGGAGAGTGCGCGTTGGATGTGGGCCTTGTCAGCTGCAGCTGCCTGGTGGGTCAGCAGGCGGGCGGGCGGGATCAGCAGCGTGATGTTCTCCTTGCTGGCGGCCGGAGCCAGGCCGCCGGCTCGCAGCAGACTGGTGAACAGCTTGGTGCCGTCCAGCCGGGCGAGCGTGGTCAGCGTGGGCAGAGCGAACGGCGGCACGATCACCCGGTCGACGATCTGCAGAAGCCCTGTGCGCGTGACGATGTCGGGCCGACTGAGTGTGACGGGCACGGCCGCCTGCCGCTGCAGTCGCGGCACCACCAGCACCTGACCTCCGCTGCGGGGAAACACGAACACGGGCTCGGCGCGAGCGCTGAGGCCGACGCCGGGCAGGCCCTGGCTACACTGCACGCCGCTGACAATGTGCGTCAGCAGAACCTGCTTGCGCAGCTCCTGGTCGGCGGGCAGTGAGCTGACTTTGAACGCGGCGTTCGTCGGTGCGAACAATGTCACCGATGACATGTCCGCCAGCTGGTCCAGTACTTCGGTCTCCTTCAGGAGGCTGTAGAGTGTCGTCAGCTGGGGGTCTGAGCGGATGGCGTCCAGTAGGGAGACGTTCTGGGACTGGATCACACCTTCCACTGTGTGGATGAGGCCCCCGCTCGGCGTGGGCCGGTCGCGGCTCAGAAGACGCTGGCAGTTGATCATGGGGCCGTTGGCGCCCATGGACACCCACAGAGGTCCGGCCCTAGTCTGCGTTGTACTTTGGCGAACGCTGAGGAATGGCAGTGGCAGATTGTCTTCGACGATATGTCCGTATAAAAAATGGCGAAGTTTGCCGGGGTCGTCCATCAGAGATTTGTCGTCAACAAACTGCTGCACTGCTTCGTCGGTCGGCACGAAGATGGTGTGGTTCTTCTCCAGCTCCTTCTGCAGTCCAGCACGCTTCAGTAAGTCGAGAAACAGAAGCGAGTGGATCTGTCTGATCTGCTCGGAGGCCCTGTCCAGCTCTGTGGCACGGCAGCCGTCCTCCGTGGCCACCGTGCCGGGGCAGCAGCGGCTGATCTTCTCCTCCACGTACTCGATTCCATCCTCTATTATGCTGGTGCTACATATCTGAGTGCTCTGTGTTGCCATGCATTCTGTGCTCTTGCCCGTTCGCTGCACTTCGTCCGTGTCGGGCTCTACTTCCCGGGAGTAGTTTCGGCGTTCAACACAAACGTTCTCATAGTCGTCGTCTTGGAAGCCGACGAAGGTCGTGTTGCCGTTTTCGTTGTAGACCCCAAACACGTTTCCCCCTCGGGACACGCCTCGGTCATCGTCGCGTCTCGAGAAGCCGGGAAAGTCAAATTTGCGGTTGAAGAAGGAGTCAAAGCCGCCGAACCCGGGGAAGCGCGGTTGACGCCTGCCCCTATCCCTGTCCCTGCGGCCGCCGCCGCCGAACGGCCTCCTGTCCCCTCGATCCCGCCGGAAAAAGGGGAATCCACCGTCGCGACTCCGGTCCCTATCATCGTCCCGACGATTTCCGAAAGGAAATCCATTTCCGAAGAACCGGAATCCCGGGAATCCGGATCTGGACCCGCCATCTCGGTCACCGAAGCTGGGTCTTCGAGAACCCCTATCGTCGCGTCGCCGGTCGCGGGTGCCGAAGAATGGGAACCGGTTGCCGACCCCAAACGAGGGGTCACCGAACGTGCCCCCGTCTCCCCTGTCACCTCCGTTGTTTATGCCAAAGAACGGGAAGCGACCTCCGCCGCCGCGGCCTCCGCGACCACGGCCTCCGCTGCCGCGACCTCCGCTGCGGCGCCCGGTGCTCGGACGGTCGCCTCTTCGATTGTTGCCGAAGCCGAAGAACGAAGGTATTCGTGGTGCAGAGTCACGGCCCCCGCCTCGGCTTCGTCTGTAGTCTGGGTAGTACCTGCGAGCTCTGTCCAGGGAGTCATCTCTCCTGTCGTTAGTGTCGTCTCGTCGGTCGTTACTATCACGATCGTCTCTCCTGTCGTTACGATTGCTCCTCCTGTTGGAGCGGTCGTCCCTCCTCTCGAAACCTCTGTCCTGCATTCCGCGGTCGGCTCCTCTCCTTCTGTCGTAATCTCTGTCTCGCCTTCTGTCGTCATAGTCGTACGACCGCGTTCTTCGATCGCGTCCGAACGGACCTCTGCGACCACCACCGAACGCGCCTCCTCCGAACGGCATTCTGTTGAATCCTCCGAACCCGGGGAATATTCCACCAGTGTCGCCCATCTGCGCCAGAAACTCCATTAGCCCGTCGTCATATTCTTTGGTTATGATGTTGGTGGTGTTGGGTTGTGGTGTTGTGGACGCGGTCTGGGACGGTGGAGTGCCTGTGGCCAGCACGGCTGCCGCCAGTGGCAGCACGGTCCACAAGCTCTGCATCCTCTCGGGAAGAGGTCCCGGGTAGCTGTGACGGCCGCTGCACTCACACCAGACTCAAATAATCAACAGGTGGTCTGTTGTCGGGGGCGGCCGCCGCTAGTCGTGGGTGTGAGCTCGTCTGTGATGGCAAATGTCACCAGCTTCTGAAGGGCTGACTCATGGTGGCCTCGTTGAATCAGACGGTGACATTTCGACGACCCTCTGACCAGCGCGGTCATCCATCAGGTTGTAAAAACTCAGCCCACGCGCGACAATGTCAGTGCAGACGGCCACCAGGGCTGTATGTCCACCCCGGCATAATGGGTCGCTCATTTGCTATGTTTGGTTTGTTTGCACAAAAACACGTCTTTGAGCGCTATTATAGCTTGAATGAACTTAATGGGTATGAACTTATACATTGCGGGCACTTTGTCTCAGTGTGTTGTCTCTGACGACTTTTGAGTCATCTGAAGATAGGATACTGGCGGTTTAAAATCGAGTCAGTTCTGACCGGGTCCGCAAAGGACTATGAATTCAGCGCTATTGATTTAAAAGCGTGTAGCTCGGAAACGGACAGAGTTTTTCAAACCTGGTTTTTTGTACAAAGCTCAAGTTCATGAGTGTTCTAACATACAATAAAACGAGAGTTAAAGGGAATGTGACACCTTGGCCGAATCCTGGAATTTAGTGCATTTAGGCGTACTTTTAGTCGAAAATAATGAAACCACTCTTGATTTCTCTGAAAAATGTACAATAAGCTCAATATTTTGATTTTAAAATACTCCTCTAGAAAAGGAAATAAATATCAGCCCGTGGATGATGTCACGATCTGGAAACCACTACCATACTTGAAACGCTTCAAGGGCTTCGATTGCCTGATACTCACAGTGACGTCAGCATATGTGGTCACACCAACAGCCATAACAACTGTGGCCTGCTGCTAAGGGTATATGAAAGGTACATTGTAGGTAGGTTAAAGTTTTTTCTGCGGAAATCTCGAGTTCCAGGGCAAATGATATATTGAGTACGGGGCTTCCAACCTGCTTTACAACTTGACTATCTCAGTTAAAATCACGTTATGATGGTGCCACATTCCCTTTAACCCGCGCCCCACCAGGGGTCCGGCACCACCTTCGCCCCACCGGGGGCCATCGATGGCCCCCCCTCTAACTCCGAAAATATGGGCGTTAGCGCAAATCTGCAAAGTGCAATAGAAAGCTTGCGTGAATTCAGTAAGAAATTACTTCGCATGTTTTAGTGCTCAGGTCAATGGTTTGACCTCCAGAGGTCAAATTAGGTCAAGATCGGCTATTTCCACTCAAATATGCAATGATTGAGCAAACTGGGCATAACTCTTATGTCATTAGAGCTATTGAGGCCTGGTAAAGTACATTTGATAGCAAATTGCCAGTACTTTTTCCGCTATGTGGAACGTAAAGACCTCCCGCCAGTGGTTTGACCTCCAGAGGTCACCTCGTGACCTAATATGACCTGAGGTCACGAAAGGTCAGAAAGTGACCTTGCCGTATATCAAATGAAAGCCAGTGACAAGACAAACACGATGGTGTTTGTTTCACCGCTCTAGCTTAATTAGGTCAAAAGTTATTGCCAAAATAGTGTTTTTGACCTCTGGTGACCTTGGATGTCCTTGGAAAAGTCAAAGGGCAAATATGACCCCTGGGATCCGTGAAAGGGTGTCCAAAAACGTTGTTCTGAGCAGTCTGAGTATTTGCAATCATTTTTGTGGCTTTTATATCATGAAACAACTTTTCCCTATGCTCTTCCAATGGGAGAGGTCGCCTGGTGACCTGACCTCAGGGCACGAAATCGAAAAATCCCGGATATACACCTTGTAGACCCTGGAGGGGTTATGAAGTGTAGGAAGTTTCAAATCGATCGACTTTGAAATGTAGCTCTTACAGAGCTCTAAAGTGAAAAGAGGTGACCTTGGTTGACCTCGTCTGGTGACCTGACCTTGGGTGACCCGGGGTAAAAAATTTCAGGGATGATGGGAAAATGATGCAGTGAGAGGTAGAGCCCTCAACTGCGGTGCTGCGCCTCGTCGTTTTTCTGCTATCCCGGAAAAACCTTAGGGGGGCCATCGATGCCCCCCCGGTGGGGCGAGGGTTAACGGAGTCATTTCTGGTAAGAATATTTCAGATTCAGGCAATCGAATACCAGCCAGCTGTCAGGAGTGACACGCTGGCTGAGGCTTAGAACCGAGCATTCACCGAGCTCTTCATAGCCTCTATCGGAAACTTAAAGGGAATGTGGCACCTTCATAACGTGATTTTAACTGAGATAGCCAAGTTGTAAAGCAGGTCGGAAAACCCGGTACTCCATATATCATTTGTCTTGGAACTCGATATTTCCGTAGAAAAAACTGAAAACTACCTGACACCAGCCCCTCATCAGCCCCTCGCCGGGCGGCCATTGTTGTGAGCTGTTGGTGTGACGACATATGCTGACGTCACGATGAGCATCAGCCAATCGAAGCCCTTGAAGTGTTTCAAGTATGGTAGTGGTTGCCAGATCATGACATCATCCACAGGCAGATATGTATTTATTTTCCTCGAGGAGTATTTTTAAAAACAAAATATGAGTTTATTGAACATTTTTCAGAGAAATCATGAGTGGTTTTATTATTTTTGGCTAAAAGTACGCTTAATTGCACTAAATTCCAGGATTCGACCAAGGTGCTGCATTCCCTTTAACAGGCAAGTTGGGGGGGCGAAATTCGCCCCCTCCTGGTTTTGCCCCCAGATAGCTAAAAAACGAAGAGACGCAGAACAACGAAACTTACATAGTGCCTTTTCCCGGATCAATTTTACACATTTGACCAAATTTTTAAGTTAAGGCCATGTCAGGTCAAGGAGCTATTCAAGGCCAAGTGACCCGACCTCAAACCTAAAATCACGAGTTTGAAGCGGCGCCCAGGGAACATCAGCGAACCGATCAGTTTGAAACTTCCACAATATGATAAGATCATTAGGGTCTACAAATCTGCTATCTCGGAATTTTGATATTGTTGACCTACGGTGGGGTCAATTTTTTTGGTTACCCCATTATAAGTCTATGGTGAAAAATAGAATGGGCTCGTATTCAGTAAATACTGGATAGATAAAGCTGAAAATCCTCAAACCGTCTATTCTTACCACGATCTTGACCATAAAGTTGAGTTGTTGATCATTAAACCTTTTAAATGTCATGTCAGGTCACGGGAGCGTAGGGTGATTGTTTTACAATAACTTCTCACTGAATGGAGATAAAGCTCCCATTTTACTTGCATTGCGCTTATATTGTCACGGGGAGTCGATTGATCTGCAACATGGCTATACTAGGTCACTCTATGACCCTGACCTAGCTCGAGGTCAGATCATTTTCACTATTTGACCTAGCCAGGTCATATTATACATTATTCGATTCGCCGCGATGAGAGGAATCCAATAATGCATAAAGATTTTTTCTAGCTCCCCTGAGGACAGATCTAGAGAGAGAAACGTACACTGCTCTCATGTAAGCCTATGGAACATTCTTTCACCATTGCTGACCTAGATATTGACCTGACGAAAATTCTTCATATAAAATCTCTTCGTCTTGTCAAGAGCTTTCGGACGCCGCCCGTAATTTTCCTTTAGCTTTCGTGGGGAATAAGATACGGAGGAGGGGGCGAAGAACGCCCCCCCGTCAGGCCAGGGACCCCAGCGGGGCGCGCGTTAAGTCTGTCCTAGTCAAATGTGAATTTTTTGCTGTTTCGGCCAATTGTTGTGCGACTGGCTCCTTACCTCCAAGTCCAAGATGGTGGTTCTCACCAGCGGGACAGAATATAACTTTCTGTGCACAGATACCATAGTTGATGGCAAATTGACTTCAGCACATTGCGGGCGATTTTTATATTAACTTAATGAAAGCACTGCACTGCATTTTCTGGATAGATTTGAGGCTCATAGAAGGCTCTAAAGTTGAATATCCGCGACGGAGGAACCGAAATGCATGGTTTAAAACCATTTAAAAGGAAAGCCGCTAACTCTTTCGGGGTCTGAGTGACCCAGTCGGTTAGCGCTTGCGCTCGGCTCGGCCACTGGCATTCTGTATGTGCTGGGTGTCGTGGGTTCGAGCCCACTCAGAGGCAGAATCTGGCGCCCTGCTCTAGCCCAAGCTAATTCTTTCCCTCTCGCCTCTGATGCCATATGACCTGAGCATTTAGTGCGTTGTTTAACTCCAAAAATTATAATATTCAGTCTTTAAGTATCTTCTGGAATGATGAACGGAATATGTCTCAGTAGTAGCACGCACTTCATGCCATAAATGTCCTATATTCCATGAATATGGCTCACTGGTGGGCTCCGGGTCTCCTAAACAGACATTTCTTGGAGACAACCTCTCCTAACAGCCACACAAAAACCAGCTTGCGCAATTCGTGATTATCTTCTCAAGGAAAACAGAGCTGGCATGTCTTCCAAAACCAAAGCACTAGCCGGGCCTGATGATCCAGGAACGTTGCTTGATAGGTCTTCCTATAAAAATACTCCGGCATTGTGTAGAGGCGCTGAAGTTAATGTGCAAACGCAACTTTTATTTGTAACCAGAAAGTTATAATCTGCCTCGCAAATAAGAATCACAATGTTGGAGGTAAAAGGGCAGTGACACAGTGCCTGGCCTAAACATCAAAACCATCCACCTTTCAGTTGGGTAGGCTAAAGTTTCCGATAGAGGCTATGAAGAGCTCGGCTCGATACCACGCCTCTGCCAATTTGTCATTCGTGAAAGCTGGCTGGTATTCAAGCGCCTGAATCTGAAAGATTCTGACCAGAAATGGCTCAATGGAGAAGCTGGTGACTGGTATAGCTTCCCCTGTTTCAAGGTATTCCAGTACTTACTGTCGTGAACGGTCCCACAGAATATGGTGTGAAGCTGGTGGAAGATTTCGCGAGCCACCTAAAGGGTAAACATATGCAACAGGATCTTCTTTTATCAGTACCAGAGCTCTTAAATAGTTTGCAGGAGAATAGGGAGAAGCACCACGTTCTCTGGCGATAGTTATTAGAGAAAGGTTCGCCTGCGGAAGGCATTCCTGTAGCACATGGCCATGTTACGCTGCAAATGGATCTGACAATTAAATGGATGCATTTTTAAGTCCATCTATCGTTCAAATACGCACGTACATGCCGCGTTGTCTTTACTGGTTGGTTATGCACCACTTTCATCCCAATGTAACAACGGGAGACTGCAACGCCGGGTGGCCAATCTGGCGCCTGAAACATGAAATCTTTAACTGTTTTGAGACGACCTTTGCCCTTGTAGATGCTTGGAATGTGGCTCATTGAGATCGAAGTTGAATATATAACGGGGAACAAGTGGGTTCGAGTCTGAAAAGAAAAGTTGTTTTTTTAACGACCCTAGTACACTATCCGTCCATTCACTGTGCATGCGCACAAAGTTTTGGCTTTGATTGCGTTATCTCAGGAAATATTCTTGCGACACCACTCAAATGTGTCATGTAATGCTTCTTTCATATTTGCATGACAGGGTTAAAGGGAATTGGCACCTTCATAGCGTGGTTTTAACTGAAATAGCTAAGTTGTAAAGCAAGTCGGAAAACCCAGTACTCAATATATCATTTGTCTTAGAACTCTAGATTTCCGTAGAAAAAGCTAAAACCTACCTGAAATGTACTCCTCATGTACCCTTAGCAGCAGGCCACAGTTGTCAGTTGTTGGTGTGACGACATATGCTGACGTCGCGGTGAGTATCAACCAATCGAAGCCTTCGAAGCGTATTGAATATAGTAGTGGTTGCCAGATCATGACATCATCCACGGGCAGATATTTCTTTCTTTCCGTAGAGAAGCATTTTAGAAATAAAGAAATTGAGTTAATGGTACATTTTTCACAGAAATCATGGACGCTTCCATGATATTCGGCTAAAAGTACCCCTAATTACGCTAAATTCCAGGATTCGACCAAGGTGCCACATTCCATTTAAGGTCATTTCACCTCGAAGGCTTGTTTCGGTCATGTGGATAAGATGAAGGCTATTTCCGAGGATCTTGGTTAGTGGTCGGAGCCGTCGTTCTCCTCCGACCACAACACGGCCAAGGGACCCGTCAGTTAGACGGCACGGCAAGGCAGCGCTTCGGAGAGAGGTAGAGGTCACCTTGTCTGTTGAGCCGGCTATCGAACTGCTGTCAACCACGTTGGCTCATCAGATGTTAGACAGACTTAGGCAGCTGGCATTGCAGTGCTGGAGATTTTCTGATCGGTGCGCCGAGTTTTTCTAACCAGACTCAAACGGGGGATCAGGAGAAAGCAGAAGGCTGTTTTGCAGCTTCGAAATGGCTGAATAACTTTGATTTTTATGTGAAAAAGGCTGGGAGGAGGAAGGGCATGTGACGGACTAGGATGGGAACGGTATGTGCCCTCCCCCTCCCATCGAGCCCACGGTGCCCCCACGGGCCCACTCGTGACCCTGGCCCCCTGGGACCGTCCCGGTGCCCGTTGAAGCGTTCCAGAAGCATGTAAGTATTTGCGCCCAGATTGCGCGATTGGTCGCCCGCCTGATGGGCTACATCTTAAGAAATGACGCTTTTCTGCCCAGATTGGCTTTCCTTCGGATCGAAATCACGTTTCTTGCCTAAGTACCCCTCCCCATCGTCAAGCCTGGAATCCCCTATTCCCCTCCCCCTCCGAACTCTCCTCTCAGGATTTGAGACTTACAATCAACCTCATGGCTATTTGTGTAGCAAGAATTAAAACTCGCCCCAGTGGGGATGTTTGAATATTTCCGTGCGAAGCGCCGTCGTGTTTTGACACTCCTTATCCTTGATCAATTCTGCAACTTTTCTTAAGATTTTAAGCTCGTGTCAGCTCAGGTTAGGTCACAAGTGCAGGTCAAGTGACCTTATCTCCAAAAATGTTTGATGTTGCATAAGTAAGAAGAGGTTTAATCTATCTAATTGAAACTTTTATCACATAATGGGCCCACCGAGTATTACAAAATATATACTGGGATTTTCATATCAATGACAGGCTTAGGTACGGATCATGACCTCTCCATTAGAAATGCATGGGGAAAAACTGAAATTGGCTCTAAAGTTGCTCTATTTCTGTAGATACCGCTTGGAATACCTTTGCATTATCGAAATCTATACTATTTTAGGGCCCTTTATAGGTTCATCTTGCAAGTATGAACCTGCGACCTCTGAGATGTCATTTAGGGCTACTTGAGCGGGTTTTCAGTCCAGTCTTGGATCAATAACTTTGTGGGAAATGATCATAAAGCATTTATTTTATTACCGTTACGTTTGCATTATTATTGCTAGTCGACTGATATGCGTATTGACTATGCTATGTCAGATGGTGGCCTGGCTCTGTCCTTAGGTCAGGTCATTTTTATGTTGCGACCTGGTATAGTCATATCATACATCATTGGATTCGCTGCAATGAGTGGAAGCAAATGGTGTTTAAAAATTGATTTTAACTCAACTGTATCAGACGCTAGAGCCCAGAAACTCTTCTCTAACATGTCACCATATTTTACTTGATGTGGTTTCTTCGTGAATTTTTATGAGGTAACCAATAGCGTTTGCGTTTTTCGTCATCCAGCATAGGAGCCGATTTCGGGGTTTTTTAACCCCCCCTCCCCACCGCGCCTGGGCGAATATGGCTCGGAGGCCAACCGGGGCGGGTGTTGGCCCTAAATACTCGACTGTCCTGTAATATTCTTAACTCTCTATGCCTAGGCAGAAGTTTAGAAGGAATGGGGCGCCTCATACTGGGATTTGAATTGAGATAGTCATGCGATAGAACGTGCCGAGAAACCATTTGACCGATACTTCATTTGACCCAGAACTTCCCGTTCGGGGGAGAAATGGTAAAACATTCAGCCCGTATCCACCCCCTCCTCTCCGGGGTGGTTCCGTGGTAGCAGATGACCTTGGGAAACTGACGGCTGGCCCAAGCCCGCTGCGCATACTGTGGGGACATATTGTTCTTGCTTGGAGCTTTTTAAAGCCTGCGTGCTAAACATGACGTTGGTACTGGCGATTATAATTGCGTATGTGTTTTCTCTACTAGTTTCAAACGTTGAATGTATCTTAATGTATCGATAAAAATAGTAGAAATTGATCAGCGTTGCTTTGTGTCCCAGCAACAGCTCCTCTTAGCTAAAGCGTTTAGTTTATGCTCGCATTCATGTATAGCCTAAATGAGCAGGTACGAAATGTGCTTGCTAGCCATTCTTTAACAGAAATAATGCGAAATCCATTGTTTTGAATAAAGATTGCCACTAAAACCAGTCCAGTCTAGAATTGCACTAAGGTGCCACATTTCTTTTTATTTTGATGCGCTCCAGTGTCGTCTTTATACGCCCAGTTTAAGAATCTCTCGAGGCCAAAGTGGTATAAGCGATTCTCTCTTGCTCCTCGATGTCCGATTTGCCACAAGCATTTGCATTTTTGCGCAAGTTTTCCCGTCTTTATATCCCTACGCTATTGAAAGGCATTTAGCCCGGCCTCTTGGTTAAAGTTCAGTCTCAGAGTATATATGAATTAGGGCTGTGTTTACTCCTTTTGTACTATTTTCTGCCATTACATTTCAATTTTATCATAGTAGTGGCAATAAGGCTTGAAAACCTTTCGCTTAGAGGAAAGGCTGCACCTTGGTGGCATTCCGGCATTTAGTGTAATGAGGGATATTTTAGCCGATAATCATTAAGGTGGTCGATTTTTTCTGAAAACTGTCAAATAAGTTGAATATTTTGATATTTCAAATTTCTCGTTTGGAAAGGAAGATCCTCTCCTTGGGCATGACATGAAATGGCAGGATATCTATCAGACTGCTTTCAGGCAATCAGGCTGCCCACTCACCGTGACGTCAGCATGAGGTCACACCAACAGCTGAAAACTATGGGTTGCGCCGTGGGTACATTTTGGAAACATTTCAGGTAGGTTGTTACCTTTTTCTGCGGAAATTTCTAGTTCCAAGACAAATTATGTGTTGATAACAGGCTTCTCCGGTATGCTTCACCACTTGGCTATCTCAGTTAAAATCCCGTTATAAAGGTGCAGCATTTCTTTTAAAGACAATGGACCACTTTGTCGATATTTGAAAGGAATGCTTTAAGAACAAAAGTGGTCTGAAAATATGGAAACAATATTTTCCCCCACATTCATACGCTTACAGCCCCTTGTACAGCCCCTGTAAAGGCCCCTTCACAGCGTTTCCGTATGACAAATCGCATGCTCAGGCTATTCAAATACATGGTGAAATAATCGCAGGACCCGCAACCGACTTTCCGCTGAGGTTGTCCGCTCTCATCATCAGTGTCATATTTGTTCACTTGCCACGGCAATCGTACACTCCGTCCGCCTGTTCATTCTCTGTCTTGTTAAGCACTGGTGCAAAACTGAACGACAGATGGCATTACTGCGGCCGTGCTTATTCAATGGTGGAAAGATGATGTATATGCCTGATGTAAAGAAGCATTTTCAGTTGGATTTTGAAAAATAAACATAATTGATATGACGCTCTGCAATGGCCAAGCCCTTGGCCGAAGCTTTCCGTCGACAGGCGGCATATTGCCGGCTGGGTCACTCGCTACATGGTATTTTCAGCGAGTGGGCGGGGCTCAGGGCTTACGACCAATGATATTACTGCAACCATATGGAAGGCTTTCCTTCAGGGTTTGAAAGAAGGCAATAAGCCCGTTTTTATACAGAGAGCTCTGGGTGAAATTAAATGTGCGAATAGTGGTTTCTCGGCACGCTCTACAAAACTGCTCTCGCAGTTGAAAACCCCCGCAAGGGACCAATTTTCATCTGCCGGACTCGTTTGCACCTGCTGACAGGTCCGGCACATGGATAATTGGGTACGGGATGTGACGACACCCGCGACCCCAGTCGGCAGGATGGGTTTCGCCTCCCGCCTTCGGGCGAGAGGCTAAATCGAAACTGCCATCCTCATCCTTTCTTGGCATTCCTAAATTCAAATCCCACCAACTCCTTGTTCCTTTTCCTCTGCTTTCCTTATTTCCTTGTCTCTCCATGCCTTTCCACCCGTATCCTTTCTGTCCACTCCTAAACACCCCTCCTGCCCACTGTCTGCGTTGTCTGCCCCGGCGTGTCTCCGCGGGTGGCGGGGGTGTGTGCACGCTTGCTCGTCTTGAGTGTGGATACCTCGGTCGCGTGCGGCGCGCGTCTGGGCTGGATAGCGCAGACCGACCCTCTTCCTTTTCCAACTCATAACTTCCCAGTTACCCACATTATCCCAGTATCATGGGCGTCCTTGCACGTGCCTACGATTCCTGGATGGTCTGGGTGTATGTGGGTCTCCGGCTCGTGTGGCTGGCGATTGGATCCCTCTAATCGCCGGCCCTGCGGGCCGGGGGCTCGCTTCTCTCGGACCAGCCGGGAATCAGTTGTGACGAGCAGGTGGTAGTTGCCTGCTCCGATGAGGCCGTGCGAGGGCGCCTGTCTTTTTAAGGTGAGCTGCGCACCTACCCGTACCCCGGGATGAAGGAGTCCTGGTAGCTGAGCTGAGGGATGCGCTGTGTTCGTTCGTGTTCCTCTAGCAACACTCTACTTTGGTCTGGATTTCCGCAAGGGCGGGGAACTCTTGAGGGCATCGACAAGAGTAGCAGCATTGTAAAAGTCTGTCGGCCTTTGGTGGGGCTCGGCTGTCCCTCCCACCCTTGGTGAGGTCCCGACTTCACCCGGGGAGGGAGGGGTGTCCGTGCCCCGCCCGGGGTCGTCTAGGCTAGGTGCAAGGGGGGACCGTCGTCGGGGCAGGGGGTTTGGTGAGTCTCTCTCCCCCCTCTGTAACGGTGGCGTCTCCCCCGTATAGCCAGCCCGTGCGTCGTCTCGCCTTGTAGCACCCTCGTTGAATGGGGGCGCACGTGGCTGGCTGAACCTAATAACACTCCCATGGACATATCAACCACAAATCCCTCACCTTACCCTTCACAGGAGGCCCACACTCCCTGTCCCTCCAGAGGGGAACTCCAACACCCGCAGCCATCCTGCCCTCGTGTCGTCATGATAAGGGGACGAGATGGCTCATTAGCCAGCTTGTCGCCTTTCCAGAGGAAGCAGGCTTGCGATAGACTCGGGAAGGTTTCGCGCTGCGACCGCCTCCGAGATGGCACTCTCGAGGCAGAGTTTTCAGATTCAACAGACGCAAAAAGAGCACTCAACATTGAACAACTCACGTACACTAGGCGAGAAGGAGGAGTGATGACGACAACATCAGTAAATGTTTCGGTCCAGCCCCACCGCACAAAAATTTTGTAAAAGGAGTCATCAACTGTTATGATCTGAGAGGAGTCTCTGAGGATGAGATTGTGGACGGCCTGAACGAGTTCGGAGTGATTTCTGCCAGAAAGATGAAAGTAAAAGACAAAGGTGAACTTAGGGAAACAAACACAACTGTACTCACATTCGACACCACAGACTTACCAGAACACATCTTTGTAGGCTACGAGAAAGTCCGCATCCGCGCTTTCGTGCCCAGCCCCATGCGCTGTTACCGATGCCACCGGTACGGTCACACTTCGACCTCATGTAAAGGCAAGGCACGATGTGGCAGGTGCGGTTCAGAGCAACACGAGAAGAGCGAATGTTCAGAAACACACACAAAATGTGTCAACTGTGGTGAAGGACATGAAGTGACAGACCGAGATTGTAAAACCCTAAAGAAAGAAAAAGAAATAATGTCTCTCATGGTTTCGAGGCGTATCTCGTTCCGAGCGGCCAAGGAGGCCTACGAGGCCGCCCACCCGCAAAGAACATATGCCCAAACTGCTTCCCGAGGCGCCTCTGCTCCCGTTCAGATGACTACTGAAGATCTCCTTCGCTCGTTGACTGTGACAGACTTTGTCCGCGTAGCGAGAAGCTGGGGCTGGTGTTTTCACACCAGCCTGCTGCCCCGGTGTCTCAACCGGAGGCGGCTCCCCCGCCACCTCCTGCCACGGGTGCGGCGGACAAACGGGAGCAAGGACTTGCTCCTGTCCCCGATGTCCCGCCTGCAGACGGCGGTGACCCGGGGAGCAATACCCCTCTCCTATCCGAGCCTTCGGCGGAGGCGGGAGAGTGGACGTTGGTGGGTCCGAGGGGTAGGCCCACCGCCGCCGAACCCCGCGGCCCAAGATCGCCGGTTATACCGCCAAAAGGCGCGGCGGATCCCATGCCACCACCTCACCGGCCTGCTCTGGCACCGTCTGCCTCATCGGTGGCAGCTGTCCGGAAAACGTTCGAGGTTGCGCCCAAAGTGACCGAGGGGAACCGTGGAAGATCCCCCACAAAACGTCCGGCTGCCGGAACTCCCCTGGCCAGCCGCAGTCATCCCGTGCGCGTGCAGCCTCTGCCAAAGCTGGCAGATTTCCTCCTCCCAATCGCCTAAAGCAGGGAGGACCACCGGGGGATTTCGAGGGAGAACCCACGAGATCAGCAACCCGCGGAAGTAACCCCTCTCTCCAGCTCGCAGTAGACTAGGCCCGTTTGCCGTTACTCTTTTTACTTAAATGACACATATTTTACAATGGAACTGTCGAGGCCTTCGCTCAAACTTCTCGGACCTGCAAAACGTTTTATCTGCTTACAATCCGTCTGTTGTGTGCCTCCAGGAGACAATGTTGCGCCCAGGTGGTAACTTTTCAATTCGACAATATAGTATATTCCGAAAAGACGTATTTAGTACCACAATAGCATACGGTGGAGTGATGTTAGCTGTCCACACATCCATACCATGTCATCAAATCACTTTAAGAAGTACTCTGCAGGCTGTAGCAGCCCGGGCCGACTTGGGTTTTATGAAGCTAACCGTTTGTTCCATTTATTTACCACCAGGAGGCAACACAGACATCAGCAGTTTAAACAACCTTGTTGATCAGCTCCCAACTCCTTACATACTATTGGGTGAGTTCAACGCCCACAACGCCGCATGGGGAGAGACTGGAGGCCGTACGTGTGCCCGAGGTCGAACACGTGAACGCTTTCTCCACCTAAACTCTCTATGCCTTTTGAACACCGGCAGCCCCACCCACGTATCTCTTCCATCCGGAAATTCTTCTACTATAGATCTTTCAATTTGCACACCGTCTCTCCTAGCCCAGCTCCGATGGAAACCTCTAGATGACCCACACGGTAGCGACCACTTCCCTATTATCATCTCCCAAACCCGGACATCCGTCCGCGGAACAAATGTTCCACGATGGAACACGCGGCGCGCGGACTGGACTGGTTTTGAGAGTGCGTGCAGTCTGGTAGACCATTCTCCGGAGACCTCGGCAACCGACTGCATAAGGGACTTGGGACATAAGGGATATAACAACATGATCCTGGAGGCTGCAAAGATCTTTATACCCATGACCTCTGGCAAACTCAAGCGAACACCTGTTCCGTGGTGGAACCCTGAGTGCAAGCAGGCCATTTTAAGTAGGAAGCGGGCTTTTAGAGTTTTTAGGAGGAGTGCGACAACCACGACCCTTATAGCCTTCAAGCGTGCCCGAGCACTCGCTCGCCGCATTGTGTTAAATGCCAAGCGGAGGTGGTGGGTGGAGTATGTGTGTACCGTGAATAGATTTACACCAACTACACAGGTTTGGACCAGAGTAAAACAACTTCAGGGTAGGTCACAATCCACATCCACACCCGTATTAGATGATAACGGCATCAAAATAACTGACACAAAAGAAGTATCGAACCGTATGGCGGCAGCCTTCAGCATGCGATGTAGCTCTCATGTCCAGGATGATAGTTTCAGGTGCTTACGCGGACGAGCAGAGCAAACAAATGTTAACTTCGGACATAACCATTCTGCCTCGTACAATGTTCCATTTACAATGCGTGAACTGAAAGGAGCACTTCGTTCTGTTAGGCCAGTTTCACCTGGGCCTGACACTATTCGAAATGAAATGCTTTCCCATCTTCCTGACAGCTCATTAGCATCTCTACTTCACATCTTCAACCACATCTGGGTAAAACATGACTTCCCCGAGCAATGGCGAGACGCGGTTGTTGTCCCCATACTGAAGCCTGGTAAGGAAGGTGACTCGCCTGGGGACTACCGTCCAATTTCACTGACCTCTTGCGTCTGCAAGCTGCTGAAAAAGATGGTTAACCTCCGCCTCATGTCTTTTTTGGAGACCAATAATCTACTGTCGAACATTCAATGCGGATTCCGGAGGGGTCGAAGCACCATTGACCACCTCTTAGGTTTAGACTTGTCTATCCGGAAAGGCTTCAGCAGAAAGCAGCACACAATTGCCGTCTTTTTGACATTGAGCGAGCTTTCGATCTCACCTGGAGGCACGGTATCCTGCAGAAGGTCTTCGATCTAGGTGTGCGAGGTCACCTGGGATGGTTTCTGTCCAATTTTCTTAAGAACAAACGTTTTCGATACCGCGTTGGCACATCAGAATCTGATGAATACATACAAGAAAATGGAACACCGCAAGGCAGCGTCCTCTCTGTTGCGCTGTTCGCAATTGCAATCAACGACATAGCAGATGGTATCCCTCCGAATATAAACACAGCCCTCTTTGTCGACGATTTTACTATTTGGGTCACGACATCATCCACACCATCGGCCGTGAGGCAGTTGCAGATTGCTCTAGATAAGTTGGAGCGATGGAGCGGACAGAATGGTTTGAAGTTCTCAATGCAAAAAACAAAATGTATACATTTTTGTCGTAAACGAAATTATTGCACTGATCTTGTCCTAACAATATATAAACATGCCATAGTTGTAGTAGAACAAACCCGCTTTCTCGGTGTAATCATTGATAGGAAATTAACATACGTACCACATTTCAAGGATCTAAGGGGTAGATGTTTCAAACCCCTAAATATCTTTAAAGTTTTGACCAAGCTCAAGTATGGCGCGGACCAGAGAACCCTCCTTATGTTATATAGATCTTTGGTCCGATCTAAAATAGAATATGGTTCCATAGCATACGATGCCGCCACGGAAAGCTCTAAACGCATGCTGGACACAGTTCATTATCACGCCATCAGGATAATAATCGGTGCTTTTCGCACATCTCCCACCTCCAGTATGCTCGTGGAGGCAAGTGAGATGCCGTTGGACCTCAGGTGCAGAATGCATGGCATGCAGTATGCCCTAAAACTTTTTCAGTTCCCAAATCACCCAACCTTCCGAAGGCTGTTCTCACATGAACAACGGCGTCAAATTGAACACTCTCCTCAGTATGCCCGGCACGCAGATTACAGGATAGCTAGCTGACTTGATGACGCCCAAGTTAACTTGGAACAGGTGGAACTTTTTCAGGCCCCGTCTATCGAACCTTGGATGGTAGCTGAGCCAACGGTAGACACAAGCCTGGTCTCAAAAACCAGATATTTGACTCCGGTAGCCTCACAACAGGTTTTTCTGGAGCACTGCCTATCCAGGACTTCCTATCCAAACTACAGGCTCTTTTATACGGATGGATCCAAGGGTCAGGATGGTGTCGGATGTGCCTTTGTAAGTGATGATGTTGCAAGGTGTTTCACTCTACCGTCCGCTGCTTCGGTTTTCACTGCGGAGTTATACGCCATTCTACGCTGCCTGGACGCTATTCTTTTATCGAGACAGCTCCGATGTGTTATATTCACTGACTCTCTATTTCCGCTACAGGCCCTCGAGTGTTTCGGAACTAAGTCGTCATCATCATTTTATCTAGATGAAATCAGACACAGACTTCACCGAACGCATGTCAAGAAAAAACAAGTTATACTAGCCTGGGTCCCCAGTCATTCAGGTATCGTTGGAAACGAGCGCGCCGATCTCGCTGCAAAGCAGGCAGCACAGGGCACCGTACCATCGGGCCTTCGGATCCCGTGCTCTGATTGGTTCCCACATATTCGAAAACACGTGACTAAATTATGGCAGGACAGGTGGGATACGGATTCAAAGGTCAGAGGCTTCGGGCCCTGAAACGGCTGATCGGTAAGCGCTTTTCAGGTTCTACGAGTTCAAGGAGGGAGGAGGTGATCCTCTCTAGGCTCCGCATTGGCCACACCCACGCAACACATTCATTTTTACTTTGTAGAGATGTCCCGCCGGAGTGTGCTCGCTGTGGGGAGCGCCTGTCTGTGCGCCATGTTCTCGTGGACTGTCGAGATTTTGAGGTTGAGAGACAATGATACTTTCACGGATCGCCTTCACTGGATTCGCTGCTTGGAGAGCATCCAACCGTGGACTTCACGGCTATTGCCGCTTTCTTAAAGAGTGTCTCATTTAATGTCATTTACTCTCCATCCTAGGACGTAATCACCTGTCTTTTCACTCTTTGACTTTTTGAAGCACGTGCGGTGTATTTACATTTTACCTTTGACACACCTTAAGCCCCTGAGATGTTGAAACTCTCTTATATATATCTTGTCTAGCGTTATGGGCGCCACATGACCTTTGCTGTCGGCGCGCCCTAAAACACCAATGATGATGATGATGATCGCAGTTGAAAACCCATTATAAAAGTGGGACACTCCCTTTACAATTTGTGAAATAATATGCGCTTCATGCTTTGGCTCTCAGGAAAGCTCCTGTCTGGGGCAGGGGCGGATCCAGGAGGCAATGCAATCGTGATCCTGGGGGAATCCAAGGGGGCGGGTGGTGATCGGGGGTGGCCGCCTGCCCTTGGCCTGAGCTTAAGCACCGCAAAAGGCACTCTGCAGGGGGCTTCACTCATGTTCGATGGGCGTTCCGAAGCTTATTTGGGGAGCCCAAACGCCACGGATATTGTTCTCACGGGCCCCCAGAGCTAGTCATGAACCCCCGAAACTATTAAACTTTTTACGCACGCTGAAAATAACTCCTCACGAGGCATTACCCTATACTTTGAACTTTAAAGCTGGCGGTAATTTTAAACACAGAGCCGTGGGTGAAATTATATTCGCCTATAGTGGTTTCTCAACACGCTCTGCAATGCTGCTATCTCAGTGCAAAGCCCATCATAAATGTGGACACCCTCTGTAAAGCGTATCAGCTATTCCCAGGATGAGTAAGCTGCGAATCGCTTGGGATGCGTGTGTATCATCGTTTATTCTCCTCAATCTTATAGCTTTAGCTCTGAAATAAAAATTTATTAAGCACATCGCAGCAGCCCAGGTGTTACGTCGTACAAGGAGGGTGTTATTAACAAAACAATCATCTGCTAGATGGCGCAACTTCCCGCAAAACAGTGAGCTGCAAACACTGGAACCTCGCCATTCCCGACTCAGTTAAACATCAGTGGCTCAATTTGGATGGGAGTCATGATAACTCCCTTCACGACTTGGACAACTCCATTGTTTGCAACCAGGTCCTTATTGCTGGTGTGAACTTGGGCTCCTGTTTTCGCGCCCTCCTTAATGAAGGTGGCGCCGCCGTCGGCCGATATGGCCATGACCTTGTTGCCATCCAGACCAGAGAAGACGGTCCGGTTGCCTGTCAGCCCGCCGGTACAGACACAGGTGTCGATGGTGTGCGCCTTGACAATATCGGCGGCTGTCTTCGGCGTCACTTTGGATATATCGGAGAGGGCGCTGTTGTCGGGTGCAAGCACGGTGAGGAAGGCTTTAGGAGCTCGCAGACGATCGACCAGTCCCGACATGCCCACCACCTTGGCGAAGTTGGAGAGCTGGCTATTGGCGAGCAGCAGCGACATGAGGTCCTGTGTGGCTGGCGCGATCAGGCCTCCCACGCCTAGCACGTTGACGGCCGGTTTGCCGAGGTCCAGTCGTCCCAGTACCGGCACGCACTGGATCAGTGCAGCCCCCTTGTGGCCGGGCTGTCTGGTCAGCAGCAACCGTCCGGCCAGCGACGGAACCAGCGCCGGCACCCGAGCGCTCAGCTGGGCCTCCCGCAGGATGTGCGGGGAGAGTGCGCGTTGGATGTGGGCCTTGTCAGCTGCAGCTGCCTGGTGGGTCAGCAGGCGGGCGGGCGGGATCAGCAGCGTGATGTTCTCCTTGCTGGCGGCCGGAGCCAGGCCGCCGGCTCGCAGCAGACTGGTGAACAGCTTGGTGCCGTCCAGCCGGGCGAGCGTGGTCAGCGTGGGCAGAGCGAACGGCGGCACGATCACCCGGTCGACGATCTGCAGAAGCCCTGTGCGCGTGACGATGTCGGGCCGACTGAGTGTGACGGGCACGGCCGCCTGCCGCTGCAGTCGCGGCACCACCAGCACCTGACCTCCGCTGCGGGGAAACACGAACACGGGCTCGGCGCGAGCGCTGAGGCCGACGCCGGGCAGGCCCTGGCTACACTGCACGCCGCTGACAATGTGCGTCAGCAGAACCTGCTTGCGCAGCTCCTGGTCGGCGGGCAGTGAGCTGACTTTGAACGCGGCGTTCGTCGGTGCGAACAATGTCACCGATGACATGTCCGCCAGCTGGTCCAGTACTTCGGTCTCCTTCAGGAGGCTGTAGAGTGTCGTCAGCTGGGGGTCTGAGCGGATGGCGTCCAGCAGGGAGACGTTCTGGGACTGGATCACGCCTTCCACTGTGTGGATGAGGCCCCCGCTCGGCGTGGGCCGGTCGCGGCTCAGAAGACGCTGGCAGTTGATCATGGGGCCGTTGGCGCCCATGGACACCCACAGAGGTCCGGCCCTAGTCTGCGTTGTACTTTGGCGAACGCTGAGGAATGGTAGTGGCAGATTGTCTTCGACGATATGTCCGTATAAAAAATGGCGAAGTTTGTCGGGGTCGTCCTTCAGAGATTTGTCCTCGAGAAACTGCTGCACTGCTTCGTCGGTCGGCACGAAGATGGTGTGGTTCTTCTCCAGCTCCTTCTGCAGTCCAGCACGCTTCAGTAAGTCGAGAAACAGAAGCGAGTGGATCTGTCTGATCTGCTCGGAGGCCCTGTCCAGCTCTGTGGCACGGCAGCCGTCCTCCGTGGCCACCGTGCCGGGGCAGCAGCGGCTGATCTTCTCCTCCACGTACTCGATGCCATCCTCTACTGTGCTGTTGCTACATAGCCTGGTGCTCTTTGTCGACAGGCATTTTGTGGCCTTGCCAGTTTGCTCCACTCCCTCCGTGTCGGGCTTTACTTCCCGGGAGTAGTTTCGGCGTTCAACACAAACGTTCTCATCTTTGTCGTCTAGCAAGCCGACGGAGGTCTTGTCGCCATTTTCGTTGTAGAGCCCGAACACGTTTCCCCCTCGGGACATGCCTCGGTCATCGTCGCGTCTCGAGAAGCCGGGAAAGTCAAATTTGCGGTTGAAGAAGGAGTCAAAGCCGCCGAACCCGGGGAAGCGAGGTTGACGCCTGTCCCTGTCCCTGTCCCTGCGGCCGCCGCCGCCGCCGCCGCCGAACGGCCTTCTGTCCCCTCGATCCCGCCGGAAAAAGGGGAATCCACCGTTGCGACTCCGGTCCCTATCATCGTCCCGACGATTTCCGAAAGGAAATCCATTTCCGAAGAACCGGAATCCCGGGAATCCGGATCTGGACCCGCCATCTCGGTCACCGAAGCTGGGTCTTCGAGAGCCCCTATCGTCGCGTCGCCGGTCGCGGGTGCTGAAGAATGGGAACCGGTTGCCGACCCCAAACGAGGGGTTACCGAACGTGCCCCCGTCTCCTCTGTCACCTCCGTTGTTTATGCCAAAGAACGGGAAGCGACCTCCGCCGCCGCGGCCTCCGCGACCACGGCCTCCGCTGCCGCGACCTCCGCTGCGGCGCCCGGTGCTCGGACGGTCGCCTCTTCGATTGTTGCCGAAGCCGAAGAACGAAGGTATTCGTGGTGCGGAGTCACTGTCCCCGCCACGGCTTCGTCTGGAGTCCGGGTAGTACCTGCGAGCTCTGTCCAGGGAGTCATCTCTCCTGTCGTTAGTGTCGTCTCGTCGGTCGTCACGATCACGATTGTCTCTCCTGTCGTTACGATTGCTCCTCCTGTTGGAGCGGTCGTCCCTCCTCTCGAAACCTCTGTCCTGCATTCCGCGGTCGACTCCTCTCCTTCTGTCGTAATCTCTGTCTTGCCCTCTGTCGTCGTAGTCGTACGACCGCGTTCTTCGATCGCGTCCGAACGGACCTCTGCGACCACCACCGAACGCGCCTCCTCTGAACGGCATTCTGTTGAATCCCCCGAACCCGGGGAATATTCCACCAGTGTCGCCCATCTGCGCCAGAAACTCCATTAGCCCGTCGTCATATTCTTTGGTTATGATGTTGGTGGTGTTGGGTTGTGGTGTTGTGGACGCGGTCTGGGACGGTGGAGTGCCTGTGGCCAGCACGGCTGCCGCCAGTGGCAGCACGGTCCACAAGCTCTGCATCCTCTCGGGAAGAGGTCCCGGGTAGCTGTGACGGCCGCTGCACTCACACCAGACTCAAATAATCAACAGGTGGTCTGTTGTCGGGGGCGGCCGCCGCTAGTCGTGGGTGTGAGCTCGTCTGTGATGGCAAATGTCACCAGCTTCTGAAGGGCTGACTCATGGTGGCCTCGTTGAATCAGACGGTGACATTTCGACGACCCTCTGACCAGCGCGGTCATCCATCAGGTTGTAAAAACTCAGCCCACGCGCGACAATGTCAGTGCAGACGGCCACCAGGGCTGTATGTCCACCCCGGCATAATGGGTCGCTCATTTGCTATGTTTGGTTTGTTTGCACAGAAACACGTCTTTGAGCGCTATTATAGCGTGAATGGACTTAATGGGTATGAACTTATACATTGCCTTGTCTCAGTGTTTGTCTCTGACGACTTTGAGTCATCTGAAGATACGATACTGGCGGTTTAAAACGAGTCAGTTCTGGCCGGGCCAAAGAACTATGAATGCAGCGCTATTAATTTAAAATGAGCCAAAGACAGAGTTTTCAAACCTGGTTTTTATAAAAGTCAAGTTCATGAGTGTTCTAACATATGATAAAAGGAAAGTGAAAAACTCTTAAGAAAATTGTCTTCTCTTAATATAAGTTTTACAATTTTTCATGGATTTTTCATTAGGCAATACCAACTTGTTCAGTCCGAAAACGGTATAAAAAGCCCAGTTTGAGCTCTTCATCCACCTGATGAGTCTGCGTTGCCGCGCGACTCATCCAGGCTTCGAGCTATAGCCCGTTAAATGATAAGAAAAATGGTGTTAGCAAGCCTCACCACGTGACACCGTGTTTGTATGTTCGACTGGAAAGTGTAATTTATATAAATAGTATATTTAGTACTTGTCCTTGTCTCTTGTGGATATTGTTCCATGACACTACGACGCCTAGTTCTTCCACAATTCCTGCCTACGCATTGCCTTTGTACGTGGAAACGCGGTTGACGACCGGAGCCCAACATTTATTGATTTAGGGCATGGGTTTGCCATTTAAAACAATGCTAGGTTCCTTTAAGCACTATAAAACATATCACTCAGGGGTAATCGACCGTGCTGATTTCGGATTTATTGTTCCATACAACAAAGGTCACTGCGCATGCGCGTTATAATTTATGGTGACAGGCAAGCAATGGCGGAGTTCGCTGACATGTTTCAATTGAGTGTCGAATATGGCCTGTAGAGCAGAATTAATACCATGTTTTGCGCATGCGCAGTGGTGAATCTTAGAAATTAGCTGCATACGTCAGAATGTATTCAAGAAGAACACGAACAGAGGGTATATCAACATGCTGAGATCAATTTTTAAATTATAGTTTCCATCCATTCACTGTGCGTGCGCACTGTGTTGTAGCATATATTGTGTTATCTCAGGAAATATAATTGCGACATCGCTCAAATATCGCATGCGATGTTTTTTTCAGATTTGCATGACAGTGTTGAGGTCATTTCACCTTGAAACCTTGTTTCGGTCATGTGGACAAGAGGAAGGCTATTTCCGAGGATTTTGGTTAATTTTTGTGACTGGCCTCAACATAAACTTTTTGCCGCTATTTCAGCGATGGCCCAACTCGCCCGCTAATCTGTCTGCGTAATTTATGTATATGATCAAAGGCTTCTCCCGCGCCGGAGCGACAGGCGCCGGGGCCGCAGACCGAGGCCTAACTTATAGTATGGTGGAAGTATTTGTATAGTGGATTCGGTAAGGGAGTGTTGGTGAAGTGGCTGAGCTGAACAGTTGTGCTGAAGAGGACCTGCTGTGCCTTGTACCTGTTGGCGTCGCCGCCTACACGCCCAGTAACCGTGCGATGCCTCAGTACCCGTCACTGCACCATCGATGGGCAGTCGACGGCTCTAGCGGCTGCAACAAATGTCGCATCTGTACTCGTTTGTCTAGAAATATGGTTGTATACCTCATGGTAATTGTGATTTTACAATTGACCTGTAAGCGGTGCGTGTTGTGTTATCGCCGTAAAATTTTCAGCTGCTACTTGGTTTTTGCTGTGTGAAGTAATGCCTAGACTCGGTCGTGCAATTTTTAGTCTGGGTGAGCCGTCACTTGGGCCCAAGCGTTGATCTGAATTTTGTATAAAATCTTGGAATCGGGCGGTCTAGGTTGCACCTGGAATGGGGCGGTAACGGTTGCAATCGTTATATTCCTGCTTCCACAGAAACGGGAATCGACTTTGACTTGCTCATTGTTTGGATAAAGTGTTTCATACCGACTGAAGTGCTGGTGTTGATTTTATATTGTCTGGGGTGCGGATAGCGAGTGCTGATGTCCTCAATCCAAATTATCCCGGTGAAATCCAAATAATCACAATTAATGGTTGACGTTTGATGAAAACAAAATCGAAGTAGCAGATCTTTCGAATTTGACACGTGTCAAAAGGGGGGATCAAGATTGATGCGGGGGCATAGTGGCTGTGCTAGTTGAAGATATTTCATTTAAAACGATGGAAAGTCCATACAGAACTGCAGTAGAGGACACAGATTACATACAGACGGCTGCTGGTGCTGACAGGTCCGAGTATGTGAGGGCACATCCCCCATTAATGGGATCATGTCGGCGTGAAACCCCCACACACACGGGTAAACATGTGTCGGGGTTTCACGCTGATTATATTGCACCACTAATGAACCCCGCAGTGGGCGATAAGAAAAATCGTTGCTCACTTGTGACGTCATGAAATCCGAACAAGTGCCCGAAATGCTCATGATAATTGGTGTTGAGAACCTTGCAAATTTTATTGATGAATTTTCCTTTGCTAGAGGTAGAAAATATCCACGTCAGCGTGACGTTAGGATATGGTAATGCCTCACGATGCCACTACACACTAAACCCTATGTGTCCGGTCCCGCCACAACATAGCATCGCAATTATATGACATTATGACGTCATCACTTGCCCTACACTGCAGGTGAGGTGATGCAAAAACCTCATTTGGGGCGATCCCAAATGATAAATCTGACTGTGAAAGCCTGTAAGTCAAAACATTATTAAAAACTGTTCGAAATGCTCTCACGAATCGACGCGCCCATCAATTCTCTCCAATACCAGCGAGTGGCGTTGTCAGCTCCGTATGTCAGCTGTGTGGCCATCTTGGAAAATAGGCACGGCGCCTCCAGCTTCGTATGTCAGCTGTGTGGTCATCTTGGAAAATAGGCACAGCGCCTCCAGCTCCGTATGTCAGCTGTGTGGCCATCTTGGAAAATAGGCACAGCACCTCCAGCTCCGTATGTCAGCTGTGTGGCCATCTTGGAAAATAGGCACGGCGCCTCCAGCTCCGTATGTCAGCTGTGTGGTCATCTTGGAAAATAGGCACGGCGCCTCCAGCTTCGTATGTCAGCTGTGTGGCCGTCTTGGAAAATAGGCGCGGCACCTCCAGCTCCGTATGCCAGTTGTGTGGCCGTCTTGGAAAATAGGTACAGCACCTCCAGCTTCGTATGTCAGCTGTGTGGCCATCTTGGAAAATAGGCACGGCGCCTCCAGCTTCGTATGTCAGCTGTGTGGCCATCTTGGGAAAAAAGGCACGGCGCCTCCAGCTTCGTATGTCAGCTGTGTGGCCATCTTGGAAAAAGGCACGGCGCCTCCAGCTTCGTATGTCAGTTGTGTGGCCGTCTTGGAAAATAGGCATGGCGTCTCCGGGACTCTCTCCGGTGCTTTTGTACTTAGCGGAAAAAAATGTACTTAGCGGAAGTGGTGTGGCCAGGTAGAATAAAACACCAGCACTGCTTTCTATTTTTGTGGAATGAATAGTGGGAAGAAAACAATTTTAAAAAGATGCAGGGTCAGGAAAATAGTGATGTTTTATAAATGATTTCCACATGCTGTTGAAAGGAAAAGTGAAGCCGTGCAATATGAGATACTATTTCTTCATTGTTCTGGCATGGTTTCCTGTCTCTCCACAGGTCATATCGGAAATTAAGGAAGTCATGCGAAAGAAGCAAGAGGAATTTCGGCAGCTTGTGGACGAAGAACAGGTGCGTATGTCAAACCAAGCTGAATCACCTTGGTTGACCCTCTGAGAGTAGGGTGAACAGGTGAACTAACCCGCAACATTCCCACCGCGCTCGCGTGTAAAAGGAAGTGGTGGTGGGTATGTTTGTGTTCATAATTTTCGTGTGGAGTTCTCTCTTCTGTGCTGAATGCACTTTTCGGATTGTCACAAATATTCTGGACCAAGAGGTTTTGGAACCTGCACTCGGTGAAAGTTAAATCATCAAAACTGGGAAAATACACTGCGGGCGGTAAGTAACTTCGGAAAAATGCGTTTTTCGCCGTTCTACCACAGGCAGTTGCGAAACCCCCGCACCAACATGGCTACAGCGTCTGTTGTGTACCGTCAGATGGTCGACCTGGACCGAGAGCAGGAGTCGGGCGCACTCCGGAGCCGACTGCAGCGCCATCTGGAAGGAGCTCTGCTGGACGGTGTACCCAGTCGCGCCGCGGCCGCCGTTGGCGTCGGTCGTGGTGGCACCGGACACCTCAGGGCAGATCAGGCGCCCGTCGGGAGAGGCCACAGCCCGGTAAAGGCCGACCTGTCGCCTATGGGTAAAGGCCAGGCGGCTCTCACCCCAACTGTTAGTTTGGGGACACATGTGAAAGGCCCCAGCCCCGGCGGCGGTGTAGGTGCGGCCTCACCAGCAGTGGCGTCGCCTCTCTCAGGCTCCGCGGCGGAGGAGGCCGCCGGCGGGACAGCACGGGGTGGCTGCCAGAGCGACCATCCGTCGCCGGGCTCGCTGTCCGAGGCGCTGAGTCAGCTGCGGCAGAGTGAACTGAGCTCGGCTGACGAGGCCGGCCACCACCCGCTGGTGCCGGCGGGACAGACGCCCACAGCCCGCTACCAGCTGGCTCAGCTCCACCCCAACAAAGGCAGGAGACGCAACAACGCGGCGCGGAGCTCGCTGTCGCCCAGGGAGGGCGGGTACACTTCAGGGGGCGGGAGTGTCTGCGCAGCGGGGGTGCTGGTCGGGGCAGTGGGGTGTGTGACCCTCAGGCGGTATCACCCGCCGGCTCAGCTCCAAACCAGCCCGCATGGTGCGAAGGCAGGGGGTCTGTAACGGAACAACGGAGCTCACCAACGATACCTGATGTGTACAGCTCAACTGGAGATCCCCGCGGTACTGGAGCGGTAAACCGGGCGGAGACTAGGCCGGCCCTGTCGACTACGTCGCCGTTCCAACGCGACAGTGCCCTGTCCCAGACAGGAAGCAGTGTCCACTCAGCGGCCGGTGTCCAGGTCGCACAGGGTGGCCTTCCTCCAACTAGTGCGCCTTCCTCAGGTGGCGCCCAGCTGCCATCCAGTGAACGTTCTCTATGTGGGACCCGCAACGTCCGCTCTCCAACTGGTGCTGAGCCTTCCCATGGATCACAGTTACTATCCAGTGGCCGTCCCCAGGCAGGCGACCACCAGCAGCAGCATAACGTCCGCTCTCCTCGTGGCGCCCAGTCGCACCACACTGGCCCCTCTTCAAGTGACCTCAAACCACCCTACAGCGGACGCTCTCCAACTGGCGCTCAGACACAAGACAGCGCCCGTCCTCCCCACAGTGGCCGGCCACCGCACAGAAGTCTGTCTCCATCCAACACCTGCCCGCCACACGGCAGTACACAGGTCCGTTCGCCGGCGAGTACCCAGGCCCGTTCGCCGGTCGGCGCGCAGCCGGGCCTGACTTCTCAGACGCGGACGCCGCCGTTTTCCGCGACCAGACCGCTGAGGCAGCAGGGGAAACCACCGCTCACATCCGGTGAGGCCACCACAAGTTCCGTCGCTTGCCCTACAGCGGTGTCTGTGAAGCCACCGGCGGCTCAGCAGCGCTCTCCGACCGCTGCACCTCAGGCAGGCTCCAAGCAGACGCCGCCGCGCGCCGGCGGCACCGGCGGCGGGCGCTGCGGAGAGTTCGAACGTGTGCTGAACTGGCGCGAGCGGCTGCTGGGCGTCAAGCCTGCCACCTCGGACTCCAGCGCAGCTAGTCCTGGTTCTACGTCCAGCGTGAGATCTGTCGCTGCCGGCCCTAGTGCTGACAATGTGAACCAGGAAGGGGTTGTGGCAGCGGCCTCTCCGGGTCAGAAGAATATGTCGGCTCTACAGACAGCGGTGGGAGCTGAAACTCTTGCCGACAGAGCCGGAACTCAATACAGCAGGAAATCTGAAAGCCACGCCCAGCCGCCAGTTTCTCCCAAGGAGCCGCGAGCTACCCCTGAGGAGCATCCTTGCTCCAATCCCGTGACATCAGCCCGTCAGAGTGGACCTGACACTGGTGCCTGCCAGCCGACGTCAGGAGCTCCCAGTGTCTCAGCACCTTCCACGGAGGCCCCCAGGTCGACTGCCAACTGCAGGGCTGCCGCAGTCGCAGGGGTAGCCTCTGCCGGCTTCTCCACGGCCACGGCCATCAATGCGGCAGCTGCTCCGTCGCCAGACGGGCAGAGGCGGGACGAGCGACTGGAAAAGATGAGGCAGCTGCTGCAGAGGAACACTGCTGCCAAACGGCAGAGTGCGGCTCCGCTCCGGCCATCCTCTAATGCAGTAGACTCTCCCAAACCTGTCTGGGCAGCCTCCGTACCGTCGTTAGATAACGCCGCGGTAGCTTCTACACAAGCCGCAACCCCTACCGGTTCGTCACCGCCTCGGGGGACTGAGACTGCCCACACACCAGCCCAGCCGCTGAGTCCTGATGCGAAGGCACTGAAGAAGATTCTGGAGAGAATGGCTCCGCCGTCGGGGGGATACGGCGCCGTGTTCGGCAAGTGTGCGTGCGGCAAGAGGTAACGCCTCAGGGGGAATACGACCATAGAGCCGCAGATGTCTGAGTGGAGCTCTACGTTGTTCCAGGCCAAGGCTGAGGCGGCCGCGCATCCAACGTACAGCTCAACCTCAGTAGCGCCATCTCGTGTCGGAGAGGCGATAGTTCCATTCACAGAGGCAGAATTCCTGGCGAAGACTCCTTCTACTGGCAGCGTGACCTCACTGGCACAGGAGGAGAAAGCAGTTGAACAGGCGCCCAATACAACTCAGGGCTCTACGCCGTCTTTGCGCGTACGTCTTCAGCGTCTTCTGGAGCAGAACCGACGGCGAGCGCAGACTCACAACCCTCCCGAGCCCGTTACCTCCGCCTCAGCCGAACTCTCGTCAGTTCAGGCGGTGGTGCCAGTCAGCGCCACCTCTCCGTCAGCTGGATGTGACGCTCAGAGCCCGCCTGCTGGCGCTGTTCCAGCCTCTGACGTTCCGGCGGCGCTCTCGGCGGCATCCCCCGAGCCAGCTCTGTCTGTAAAACAGAGTGCAGCGATCCTATCCAAAATCAGGACTGTCGCTGCCGAGCGAGCGGAGGTGCCTTCCGCAGCGCGAGGTGCGCAGTCTGAGCAGACGGCGGGCTTCAGTGTGGCCGCTCCAGGACTGGAGGTCAGTCGGGCCTGGAAGGAGGACTCCGTCGCTGAGGTCGGGATGACGCCCCAGTGCGCGGGTGGTTCAGATGCGATCGTACTTACGCCACCGAGGGAGAAGTGGCCCGGTGGTGAGGTCACAGGTGGAGTGGATGCTTCTGTCTATGGGCCTGGTGTCACCCGTCAGTCAGCCGCTCCGGCAGACACAGGTCTTATGACGCGGGACGATGCTAACGGGGATGCGTATAGTGATGCGTCAGAGAAACGCACTGGGAAGCCATCAGAAATCCCGTCCACCGCTGCTCTGCCACGCGTCGTTAGCTCGGACCGACCAACCGCCGGGGAGGCGCCTACAGGCAAGGGGAGCCAATCTCTCATCGAACCCGAGCACACCTCTGCAAATATGGAGAAGCTGTCAAGTGCGGTAAAAGAGTGTTCAGTGGCACTTGGACGGCTGCCATGTATGCCGCTTTTGCCTCTGCTGGAGAGAAACGTGAACCAGCTGTTCTCTGCCGTGGAGCCAGTCGCGGGCTCTCTCCCCAGTTGTCGAGGCTTCGGCAACACGTCCACAGATGCCGCGGACAGCTGGGACGATACCGGCACCCGGTCGTCCCGTACCCACTGGAAGTCGCCGGACGCCGCCCCGAAGGTGGTGGGCTCTGGCGAGGCCGGCGCCTCGGAATACGGAGTTGGTGTCGGTGAGGTCAGTGGAGTACCTGCGGTACCCGCACCAGATGGAGTAGAGGGGAGAGAAGCCGTGCCTCAGGGTGTGGCAGGACTGTCTGTGTCTGTAGGGATGAGAGACGTTTCTGCTGCTAAGAGTGTGCTGGCCGCGATGGACGCGAGTGTGGCGATTGGGGACGGGGGAGAAGCAGGTGGGAAAACAACTGCAGAACTTGGGGAGAGACGGTCGGGAGTTAACTATGTACCGGCAATGCCACCTTTCGTTAGCGGGGAAAGCGTGGTGTCGGAAAATAAATGGACAGCCGGAGAAGCGACGGGCCTGTCATCCGTGAAGCCTCCGGCGGGGACGGTCGATCCGTACGACAGCTGGGACGAAGCGGAGATGCCTGTCGCTAGCTCTGAGAGGCCTGCAGTGTCGGTGTCTGCCGCCTCAGTAGCAGTGGTCAGTCCGGGGACCGAGGCGGCCAGCGGGTCACGTGAGGAAAATGCTGGGCGAGCAGCCAAGCTGACGCAGGTAGGCACAGATGAGGTGTCGAAAGAAAAGGCAGGAACAGGGCCAGAGAAGATGGACTGCAGTGTGAACAGCTGCTTAGACAACAGTCGAATGGTTAGTGTAGACTCAGAATGGGACGTCGTACTGGACCGGCCTAAGTCAGGCACCTCAGCTCACAGGCCCAGCTCAGACACCAAAGTCTTGGCAGCTGGCACGGAAGCCAGACAGACTGAAGAAAAGACACCGAGGAGCAAGGATTCTAACGTGGAACCGGCCGGTAAGCTGCTGGAAACCGGTGAATCTCCGCCGATATATGACACCAGAGCGTCTGAGGAGATCGTCAGCGCACCATCGGCAGCGGCGACTGCCACTCCGACAGGGAAGACCGAGGTCGGTGCTCCGGACACGGAGGCGGCCTCTGCCAACCTCACTGCTGCCCCGGGGTGCGCCGCTCAGAAGCCGGGTGGTCTGGACTGGGAGCTGCAGGAGCTGGCTGAGGACCTGTTGTCTAAGGGTGACCTGAGGCTGCCGGCAGCCGCCGCTCCTGCTGCACCGTAAGTAACCTATTCCTTCAGACGCGCTGAAATTCAGCTGACATTGAATTCTGATGGGATTCAACGGCGCTGCTGCGGACGGAGATGTATGTTTTGTTGTCGGCCAATTTTGACACGCTGATGGTTAGCGATTTGACGTTTTCTGCAGACTCTCTTATGCTAATGGAACACCACTCATTTCTTGGCTGACCCGTTGACATATGCCTGTGGCACGTTGAGCGCTGTTTTCGTTTTACAGCCTTACCTTTTGAATCTGTTCAGCTGTACACCGCTGACTGCGTGCCCTCAGATCCGTGCCCTCGCCGACCTCCGCGGCCCCGGCGTCGCCGGCGCTGACCTCTGCTGGGTTCTCGGAGCGAGCGCGACCCGCCAGCGACGGTGGCGCCCCCGCCGACTCGGCCCGCCTCCGCGTGCTGGTCAACGGCCGCCGCCGACTCGCCCCCTGGTGGAGGACCGATCAGATGACCTTCCAGGACATGCTGCTGCAGGTAAGAACGCACCATGTTTAGCTTCGGTTAATTTCAGAATTTGGTGGCTTTGTGTAGTTTAGTCGTATATGTAAAAACGTATAACCAATTCTTATTTATTATCCTTTTTATGTGTAACATTTGTGTGGATTGTATATTTCCCTCGCGAAATACGAAGATGTCAAACAGAATTATGCTCACTTCAAAGCTCGTACCGCATCATCGCTTCCAGTTTCTGGAAATGTGTGAGCTATTCGGGGAGGAAATAGCATGGACCACCATTCCTTTATTCTGGACATGTCATGAACTGAAACTGAAACCTTAGTGTGGGAAGATGGCCATCTCTGTATCACAACGGGTGCTTTATAACCCTGAGTTTGTGCACCCTGAAGCCCAAATACCTGGCTGACTTTGGCTGGACCGCACCTGACTTGAGCCGCTGTGGGCCGGCACAGAGGCTGCGCGCGCTGGGCATGCTGCCGTCACGCGCGCAGGCGCACCTGTGGCCAGCGGCCGCCCGCTACCGCTCGGCGGTGTGTGTCAGCCACCAGGGCTCCGGAAAAACGCTGGGCTGGATCCTGGCCGTGCTGGACAGCCTGTTGGACAACCAGGTCTACACCGGGGTAAGAACGGTCGGGCTGCCAGGTTTACAGAGAGATACATTCGATGGGACAACTAGGTCTACACAGGGGTAAGAACGGTGGGACAACCAACCTCTGCACGGTAAGAACGGTGGACGGGGAACTGTGTGTAATATCTGGGTGGATGATGATATGAGTGGGGATATGAGTTGTTCTTATTCGATGATCTTATTCTAGTCAGGCTTGTTCGTGACAATATGATTTATTGTCAGAAGCCGGTGACGAACGAAGTAAGAAACGGCTTCTATTCTGACAGTTTTTCCGGTCTCGTCGTCGTCGTCAGAGCTGCATGACGAAATCCATGGAGCGAAGCGGATTGAGATTTCTCAAGAGGCTCTATTCTGGCCGCTTGGCGGTTCTGACAGTTGATGCCAGGGCTCTGCAATTTTGTAGGGTGATAGCGCTTTTACGCCAGACGCCCAAACTAAGGCCCCCGAGTCCAAATTGAAAATAGATTTTGAGAAATTTGGGACAAATGATTTCAATTTTGCATTTTTCTCATTTGTATTTCTTAAGCGACGAACTTGAAATTTTGCTCCTTTTGAATAAGCAACAGGGGCCACCTAAGAACAAAATTTCAAACTGGTCTGACAATATCTATTTCGCCAAAACGGAGTATTTCTGATAAAAGCAAAAACGCTATTGAAATTTGACGGCTGATTTATAAGCTCGAAATGTCAGAAGGCACGCTTCAGCTAGTTTAAAGATAGCCACCTGGAGGCAACTAGGTCAATTTTATTGTGCTTAGGCATAGTTTCCAGTGAAAAACGTAAAATTCTGACCTAGTTTTTACTATTCTGCCGGAGGACTGCATTTTTACTCTTTTCATTCAAATCTTAATATCCCGCGATATAACGCGCCGATTTGAATTTTCATTTCAGATAATGAAAGAACATTGCTTCTGCCTGATAATATTTGGGGATGGATACCGTGATATTGAAATTCATTGTTTTATATGTATAAATATAATTTTAGTAGAAAACATTTTATTTGTAGTTTCTCAGTTCCAAGCACATGTCACTCACAAGCTCCGAATTGACATGACTGAATAGGAAAGTTAATTGCAGTCATTTCACTTATTTACACTACCCACTTATCTTCAACGGCTTTCGAGTAATTAGTCAGAAAATGTATTACAATGTGCTAAATTTCTCGGACCATCTTTGTTTCTCACCATGGTTTCAAGTCCTTAAAATAAATGGAAGTGGATGAAGTTTGGCATGAAGCTAGCTTACGGCCTTGGGTCGCCGATACCGTAATTCCAGGCCAACATAATGTTTGGTTCGTCTTCTAGAAACAGCTTTAAACCGTGCCTTTTGTAAACAAACGCAGCACCCGGTGCCACGCCACGGCGCTATCCTCGGTTGAGTGATACTAGCCAGTGACCTCCTGACGGGTCACAGGTGTAGGGCTAGTGGGAGGGTGCGGAGTGTGGCGCACTGGTGTAGTGGTTAGAGGCCCTGTATCTTGAGCAGGGGTGACCGGTTCGAATCTGGGGTGGGAGCGCTATTTATTAGTTATTTCAGAGAAAATAATGATACCACTGACCTACACGCTTATGAAGAGATACATTGCGGAGGAACTATGGTTTGCTTTCAGCACATTGTCATGCGGCTCTCCTGCGCCGGTGGGGCGTTAGCCCAGGTCGCAGACCGGGGTTGTTGTCAGAAGCCGGTGACGAACGAAGAAACGGCTTCTATTCTGACAGTTTTTCCGGTCTCGTCGTCTGTTGTTGTTGTCTGTTCTGAGCGCTGGTATCAGAGACTTAAAACTTTTGTGGATAGAAGGCACTTCCAAATGGATAAGCACCACAGTTGTCAGTTTTCGAAATTTTCCAAATTTTGCCCAGAATTTTGCATTATGTTATTTTTAACTTTTATTTTTCTATTTTTTGCTAATTCATCTACAGTCTTCAAACTTGCACCCTTTTACATCAGGGAAATTTGTAGTTAACACAAAAAGTTGGAAAGAAAAAGTTTTAAATTTAAGACTCTAAATTTGCTTTTAAACTTTGCACCCTAAATTTGGCATAAAACTCATGGTCTAAACTACAGGCTCGAAATATCTGAAGCTACAGCAGTTCAGGTTCTGAGTCAAATACCAACTTAAAGGCCTGTTTGTGCAGTTCTGCACAAGCACAAAAACAAAATGAAAACGGAAATTTGAGGGTCCTTTTTGGCCCATTCCGTGAAGGTCTGCATTTCCCAAAATATCATTCAAACCTTTATATCTTCCGATCTAATGAATAAAAATTAGTTCGCATTTCAGATAATAAAAGAGAATAGCCTCCTTTATGATATATTTAGAGATAAAAACTTTCAGACTGAAACTTTTTATTTTAGAGGCAAAAATAAAATATAAGTTTTTAAAATTTTTATTCTCAGCCCCCTGGTTTCCAGACCATGATAGCTACGATATTGAACTTAACACGGCTGGATAGAAAACTTCGTTGCCGTCATTTTTCTCACTCATAACCCCCACTTATCTCTTACGGCTTCCGCGCTAACAGCCGTAAAATACATTTCAAAGTGGTAATTTTATCGGTTCATTTTTGCTTCACACCGGGGTTTGGGGTGGTTAGAGTCTTTGGAGGGAAATGAAATTTTGCATGCAGCTAGGTAAGAGACATATGTCGACATTCCACTTGCATAGATATCAATGAAACACCAAGTTACCTTTACTAACATGCCGTTTCTCCACGCATCGTTGTAGCAAATCACCACGCGTCAACTCTGCGTCCACGCCGCGGCAACTGCCGGCGATCGGAGCGGCCGTTTCTGTTTATATTTATTTGGTTATGGTCTGGTAAAAAAGTACCCAATACTACCCATAATGCATCACAAGTAATTAGAGTACCGTAAAAGTCCGAGTTTACAATAAGAGTATTATGTTTCTGTTTTTGGACCATGGGTGGATCCAGGGAATAAGTAGGCTAGGTGCCCCCCCCACCCTTCTCCCCCATCCCCCTCCCCGAACCCCCAATCGACCATCGGCGCCCTCTGAAATTGTAAAGACACGCCTCTCAAGGTCGATGACGCTCCCTGAAATGTCGCTTCCCATACGCGGATCCAGGATTGCCTATCGGGGGCGAGGTGGAAGGGGAAACTTCCTGGTGGGCGCTATCTACACCAGGGACGCCACTTTTGGCCGGAAAAACCTATCAAGTAGGCCCTAAATCCTATCAGTAGGCCCCGATACCTGCATCTCGGGAAAAACGACATTTCAGGGGGTGCCAACGAACTTTCCAGGGGTTTCCGGGACAATTTCAGGGGGCGCTAAGATTCTATGGGGGGCACCTGTCCCCTTTCCCCCTTGGATCCGCCTATGTCGTTTCGGGGGGGGCACGGAGGTGGGGTCGTTACGGGTGTGGGGGTAAGGAGCTCGAGCATAAGCGGATCCAGAACATCAGCACGGGGGTAGGGGCTAAAGAGTTCGAGCATAGGCGGATCCAGGACATCAATACGAGGGTGGGGCTAGGGAGTTAGAGCATAGGCGGATCCAGGACATCAGTACGAGGGTGGCGCTAGGGAGTTAGAGCATAGGCGGATCCAGGACATTAGTACGGGGATGGGACTCGGGAGTTCCAGCATAGGCGGATCCAGGACATCAGTAGGGGGTAGGGGCTAAGGAGTTCGAGCATAGGCGGATTCAGGGCAGTACGGAGGTGGGGCTACGGAGTTCGAGCATAGGCGGAACCAGGACATCAGTAAGGGGGTGGGGCTAAGGAGCTCGAGCACAGGCGGATCCAGGACATCAGTACGGGGATGGGCCTAAGGAGCTCGATCATAGGCGAATCCAGGACATCAGTCCGGGGCTGGGGCTAAGGAGCTCGAGCATAGGCGGATCCAGGACATCAGTACGGGGGTGGGGCTAGGGAGCTCGAGCATAGGCGGATCCATGACAGTACGGAGGCGAGGCTACGGAGTTCGAGCATAGGCGGATCCAGGACATCAGTAAGGGGGTGGGGCTATGGAGCTTGGGCATAGGCGGATCCAGGACAACAGTACGGGGATGGGCCTAAGGAGTTCGAGCATAGGCGGATCCAGGATATCAGTTCGGGGGTGGGGCTAAGTTGCTCGAGCATAGGCGGATCCAGGATTACCGATTGAGGAGGCACCGTCCCGGGGAAGGGGTGTAATCCGGAACATAGGGCGCCACTTTTGACACGCAAAATCCTTCCGATGGGCGCCGATTTTTGCATCTTAGGAGGAGGGGTGGGAAGTGACATTTCAGGGGGTGCCATCGAATGCTTGAGGGGGCGCCGTGGCCATTTCAGGGGGCGCCGAGGATCCACCAAAGGGGGGGGCACGTGCCCCCTATCCCCCCACCGCCCTGAATTCACCTATTAGCTCCAGCCTACCTCCCATTGCCTCAAAACATCCTCTGCCTATGCTATAGCTGTAAGCATTTTCACATGGGGGGGACTTAAGCCCACTAGCCTCGCCCCTTGTATCCGCTATCGTATTTAGACAAAATAATATATAAATCTCGTTGCACTCTATTCCATATTATCTAACAATATCAGTAAGAGGAAATCGGTCGTGCAGATTTTGAATCTGGTCTTCAGGTCAATGAAAGGTCACTGCGCATGCGCAGTGAAACTAATGGAAACAGAGGCTATCCCGGTAACCTACGGGTCGATTTTCTTGAAATTTTGTGAACAAGAAAATGACACGGAATGCAAACCGCAAATAATGTCATATTTAAGCTGCACTGCCCTGCGCATGCGCAGTAGAAATCTTAAAGATAAGCCTTAAAGGTGAGGATATTTCAGAAGAGGACATGAACAAAGGAGAGCCAACATGCTTAAATTTAGTATGAAAGTTTTGACACCCTTGCTTACTACAAAGGTTAGCGCGCATGCGCATTAGAACTTTTGGTCATGGAGGCTATCTCGGGAGCCAATAGACCGATTGGGCTCAATTTTTGCGAGTAATAGCAGAATACTATCTGCTAATCCCAATTCACGGCATTATGACATTGCATTGTTCTGCGAATGCGCAGTAGGAATTCTAAGGAATATTAGGCTATAAGGGATAGTTTTGACCAGGAGACAAACACGACATACCAACATGCTTCAGTCAATTATAACGGTATTTTCGCTCTCATTCACTGCAGCCTTTACTGCGCATGCGGACTGGGACTTAGGGTAACCAAAGCTAACTCGGTAAGAAATAGGCTGAATTGTGTGAAGTTCTCCGGGTATAGGTGAAATATGGTCGGCAAACCCATACTATTTTATATTGTATCTCCTTTCTTCTGGCCATACCCAGTCTTTACTTAACAAACAAAAATTTATACGTGTGTTTATTTATGTGATGCTATGAACAGAGGGCAAACGTGGCGCAGTGTGCAGAAACATGTTAGTTTAGGAAAACATGGGCTTACACATGGGATCGAATGGAGTCATAATGAGAACATAAGACCTCAAGTCCCAACATCGCGTTAGTATATGTATCATACTGCTGAAAACACTCGCCTGTCAATCGAACTATTTGCCTAACGTACATTGTCACCGGCTTCTCCTGCGCCGGAGCGGCACCTGCCGAGGCCGCAGGCCGAGGTCTTTTGTTGTTGTTGTTGTCTGTTCTGAGCGCTGGTATCAGAGACCTAAAACTTTTGTGGATAGAAGGCACTTCCAAATGAATAAGCACCACGGTTGTCAATTTTCAAAATTTTCAAAATTTTGCCCAGAATTTTGCATTATGTGATTTTTAACTTTTATTTTTCTGTTTTTTTGCTAATTCATATAGACTCTTCAAACTTGCACCCTTTTACATCAGTGAAATTTGTAGTTCACACAAAAAGTTGGAAAGAAAAAGTTTTATATTTAAGTCTCTAAATTACCTTTTAAACTTTTCACCCTAAATTTGGCATAAAACTCGTGGTCTAAACTATAGGCTCGAAATATCTGAAGCTACGGCAGTTCAGGTTCTAAGTCAAATATCCACTTATAGGCCTGTTTGTGCAGTTCTGCACAAGCACAAAAACAAAATGAAAACGGAAATTTGAGGGTCCTTTTTGGCCTATTCCGTGAAGGTCTGCATTTCCCAAAATATAATTCAAACCCTTATATCTTCGGATCTAATTAATAAAATTTAGTTTCCATTTCAGATAATAAAAGAGAATAGCCTCCCTTTATTATATATTTACAGATAAAAACTTTCAGACTGAAACTTTTTATTTTGTAGGCAAAAATAAAATATAAGTTTTGAAACTTTTTATTCTCAGCCCCCTGGTTTCCAAAACATGATAGCTACGGTATTGAACTTAACACGGCTGGATAGCAAACTTCGTGGCCGTCATTTTTCTCACTGATACCCCCCCCACTTATCTCTTACGGCGTCCGAGCTATAAGTCGTAAAATACATTTCAAAGTGGTAATTTTATCGGTTCATTTTTGCTTTACACCGGGGTTTAGGGTGGTTAGAGTCATTGGAGGAAATGAAATTTTGCATGCAGCTAGGTAAGAGACATATGTCGACATTCCATCTGGTTAGATATCAATAAAACACCAACTTACCTTTACTAACATGCTGTTTCTCCACGCATCGTTGTAGCACACTACCAGGCGTCACCCCCGCGCCCACGCCGCGGCAACTGCCGGCGATCGGAGCGGCCGGCTCTGTTTTTATGTGGTCTGGTAAAAACGTACCAAATACTACCCATAATGCATCACAAGTAATTAGAGTACCGTAAAAGTCTGAGTTTACAATAAGAGCATTATGTTTCGGTTTTGGACCATGGGTGAATCCAGGGAATAAGTAGTGTATGTGCCCCCCTCCCCAACCCCCCGTCCCCCAACCCCCTCCCCCATCCCCCTCCCCCAACCCCCAATCGACCATTGGCGCCCTCTGAAATTGTAAATACACGCCTCTAAAGGTCGATGGCGCTCCCTGAAATGTCGCTTCCCATACTCGGATCCAGGATTGCCTATCGGGGGCGAGGTGGAAGGGGAAACTTCCTGGTGGGCGCTATCTTGACCAGGGACGCCACTTTTGGCCGGAAAAACCTATCAAGTAGGCCCTAAATCCTATCAGTGGGCGCCGATACCTGCATCTCGGGGAAAACGACATTTCAGGGGGTGCCATCGAACTTTCCAGGAGGTTCCGACACAATTTCAGGGGGCGCTAAGATTCTATGGGGGGGCACCTGTCCCCTTTCGCCCTTGGATCCGTCTACGTCGTTTCGGGGGGGCATGGAGGTGGGGGTCGTTACGGGTGTGGGGCTAAGGAGCTCGAGCATAGGCGGATCCAGTACATCAGTACGGGGGTGGGGCTAAGGAGCTCAGACATATGAGGATCCAGGACATCAGTACGGGGATTGGCCTGAGGAGCTCGATCATAGGCGGATCCAGGACATCAGTTCGGGGTTGGGGCTAAGGAGCTCGAGCATAGGCGGAACAAGGACATCAGTACGGGGGTAGGGCTAAGGAGCTCGAGCATAGGCAGATCCAGGACATCATTACGGGGGTGGGGCTAGGGAGCTCGAGCACAGGCGGATCCAGGACATCAGTACGGGGGTGGGGCTAAGGAGCTCGAGCATAAGCGGATCCAGGACATCAGTACGGGGGTAAGGGCTAAAGAGTTCGAGCATAGGCAGATCCAGGACATCAGTACGGGGGTGGGACTAGGGAGCTTGAGCATAGGCGGATCCAGGACATCAGTACGGGGGTGGGGCTAAGAAGCTCCATGACGTCAGCACCGGGGTAGGGGCTAAGGAGTTCGAGCATAGGCGGATCCAGGACATCAGTACGGGGCTGGGGCTAGGGATTTAGACCATAGGCGGATCCAGGACATCATTACGGGGGTGGGGCTAGGGAGCTCGAGCACAGGCGGATCCAGGACATCAGTACGGGGGTGGGGCTAAGCAGTTCGAGCATAGGCGGATCCAGGACATCAGTACGGGGTTGGGGCTAAGGAGCTCGAGCATAGGCGAATCCAGGACATCAGTACGGGGGTGGGGCTTAGGAGCTCGAGCATAAGTGGATCCAGGACATCGGTACGGGGGTGGGGCTCGGGAGATCGAGCATAGGCGGATCCAGGACATCAGTACGGGGGGTGGGGCTAAGGAGTTCGAGCATAGGCGGATCCAGGACATCAGTACGGGGGTGGGGCTAAGGAGCTCGAGCATAGGCGGATCCAGGACATCAGTATGGGGGTGGGGCTAAAGAGCTCGAGCATAGGCGGATCCAGGACATCAGTACGGAGGTGGGGCTAAGGGGCTCGAGTATAGGCGGATCAAGGATTTCCGATAGGGGAGAAACCTTCCCGGGGAAGGGGTGTAATCCGGAATAGGTGGCCTCACTTTTGACCGGCAAAACCTATCAGGTGGACGCAAAATCCTTCCGATGGGTGCAGATTTTCGCATCTTAGGGGGGTGGGAAGTGACATTTCAGGCGGCGCCATCGAATGTTTAAGGGGGCGCCGTGGCCATTTCAGGGGGCGCCGAGGGTCGATCAAGGGGGGCACGTGCCCCCTATGCCCCCCCCCCACCACCCTGAATTCACTTATTAGCTCGAGCATCCCCATCATTGCTTTGAAACATCCTCCGCCTATGCCATAGCTGTAGGCATTTTCACATGCGGATATTAAGCCCCTTAGCCTCGCCCCTTGTATCCGCCACCGTGTTTAGACATATAAATGATATATAAATATCGTTTTTTCTGTTCCATATTATCGAACAATACCAATGAGCGACAATTGGTCATGCAGATTTCGAATCTTGTCTTCAGGTCAATGAAAGGTCACTGCACATCCGCAGTGGAACTAATGGTAACAGAGGACATCTCGGCAACCTACGGGTCGATTTTGTTAAAATTTTGTGAACAAGAGAATAGCACGGAATGTAAACCAAAAATATCATATTGAAGCTGCACTGCTCTGCGCATGCGCAGTATAAATTATGAAAATAAGCCTTAAAGTTGAGGATATTTCAGAGGAGGACATGAACAGAGGAGGGTCAACATGCTTAAATTTAGCATGGATGTTTGTCACCCTTGGTGTTTACAAAGGTAAGTGCGCATGCGCATTAGATTTTATGGTCATGGAGGGTATCTCGGGAGCCAATAGACCGATTTTGCTAAAATGTTGCGAGTAAAAGCAGAATACAATCTGCTAAGCCCAATTGAAGGCATTATGACACAGCACTGTGATGCGCGTGCGCAGTAGGTATTCTAAGGAATAAAAGACTATAAGGGATAATTTTGACCAGGAGACAAACACACGGGATACCAACATGCTTCAGTCAATTATAAGGGAATCTTCACTCTCATTCACTGCAGACGTTACTGCGCATGCGCACTGGTAAATAGGGTAACCGAATCTAACTCGGTAGCAAATAAGCTGAATTGGCTGAAAATCTGCAGGTACCTAAAGATGAAATATGGTCGGCAAGCCCATTATATTTTATCTTGTATTGCCTTTCTTCTGGGTATGCCCAATCTTTACTTAAAAAAACAAACTGTATACGTGTGTTTATTTACGTGATGACATGAACAGAGGGCAAACGTGACGCAGTGTGCACAGACATGCTAATGTAGGAAAACATGGGCCTAGACAGGGGATTGAATGGAGCCATAATGAGAACACAAAACCTAAAACTCCAACATTGCGTTGTTATAAGTATCAAACTGCTGAAAACACTCGCCTGTCAATCTAACTGTTTGGCTAACGTACATTGTCACCGGCTTCTCCTGCGCCGGAGCGGCACCTGCCGAGGCCGCAGGCCGAGGTTTGAAGAAAGTGACTGTCTCTTGTGAAAACATACTGAAAGCCGTTCCTGGAAAGTTTCAATTTGGCGGGTGATGAACTGTGCCAGTGGTGCGTTTCATGTTTTCCCATACATCTCACTAAAAATAGTTTGTATGCAGCTCCGAAACTGCTGCGGTGTCGCCACATAATATCAGAACAGGCCTGTACGTTCTGCTCTGCTGCTTTGCCGATGGCCTGTTCGGGTGCAGACAGCTGCCGGCGGGGCAGGGTCCCCTCTGCCTGGTGCTGGTGCCCGGCTGGCGGCGGGCTCGTGCCTGTGTGTGTTCTGACGCTGTGTTTGTGCGCAGCTGCCGGCGGGGCAGGGTCCCCTCTGCCTGGTGCTGGTGCCCGGCTGGCGGCGGGCTCGTGCCTGTGTGTGTTCTGACGCTGTGTTTGTGTGCAGCTGCCGGCGGGGTAGGGTCCCCTCTGCCTGGTGCTGGTGCCCGGCTGGCGGCGGGCTCGTGCCTGTGTGTGTTCTGACGCTGTGTTTGTGCGCAGCTGCCGGCGGGGTAGGGTCCCCTCTGCCTGGTGCTGGTGCCCGGCTGGCGGCGGGCTCGCGCCTGTGTGTGTTCTGACGCTGTGTTTGTGCGCAGCTGCCGGCGGGGCAGGGTCCGCTCTGCCTGGTGCTGGTGCCCGGCTGGCGGCGGGCTCGTGCCTGTGTGTGTTCTGACGCTGTGTTTGTGCGCAGCTGCCGGCGGGGCAGGGTCCCCTCTGCCTGGTGCTGGTGCCCGGCTGGCGGCGGGCTCGTGCCTGTGTGTGTTCTGACGCTGTGTTTGTGCGCAGCTGCCGGCGGGGCAGGGTCCCCTCTGCCTGGTGCTGGTGCCCGGCTGGCGGCGGGCTCGTGCCTGTGTGTGTTCTGACGCTGTGTTTGTGCGCAGCTGCCGGCGGGGCAGGGTCCCCTCTGCCTGGTGCTGGTGCCCGGCTGGCGGCGGGCTCGTGCCTGTGTGTGTTCTGACGCTGTGTTTGTGCGCAGCTGCCGGCGGGACACGGTCCGCTCTGCCTGGTGCTGGTGCCCGGCTGGCGGCGGGCTCGCGCCTGTGTGTGTTCTGACGCTGTGTTTGTGCGCAGCTGCCGGCGGGGCAGGGTCCCCTCTGCCTGGTGCTGGTGCCCGGCTGGCGGCGGGCTCGTGCCTGTGAGTGTTCTGACGCTGTGTTTGTGCGCAGCTGCCGGCGGGGCAGGGTCCGCTCTGCCTGGTGCTGGTGCCCGGCTGGCGGCGGGCTCGTGCCTGTGTGTGTTCTGACGCTGTGTTTGTGCGCAGCTGCCGGCGGGGCAGGGTCCGCTCTGCCTGGTGCTGGTGCCCGGCTGGCGGCGGGCTCGTGCCTGTGTGTGTTCTGACGCTGTGTTTGTGCGCAGCTGCCGGCGGGGCAGGGTCCCCTCTGCCTGGTGCTGGTGCCCGGCTGGCGGCGGGCTCGCGCCTGTGTGTGTTCTGACGCTGTGTTTGTGCGCAGCTGCCGGCGGGGCAGGGTCCCCTCTGCCTGGTGCTGGTGCCCGGCTGGCGGCGGGCTCGCGCCTGTGTGTGTTCTGACGCTGTGTTTGTGCGCAGCTGCCGGCGGGGCAGGGTCCCCTCTGCCTGGTGCTGGTGCCCGGCTGGCGGCGGGCTCGCGCCTGTGTGTGTTCTGACGCTGTGTTTGTGCGCAGCTGCCGGCGGGGCAGGGTCCGCTCTGCCTGGTGCTGGTGCCCGGCTGGCGGCGGGCTCGCGCCTGTGTGTGTTCTGACGCTGTGTTTGTGCGCAGCTGCCGGCGGGACACGGTCCGCTCTGCCTGGTGCTGGTGCCCGGCTGGCGGCGGGCTCGCGCCGTCCACCAGCTGTGTCTGGAGCTGGCCGACCCGCTGCGCTGCCGCTCCGTGCTGCTGCACGGTGGAGGCGCCGAGGCTGAACAGGAGGTAAACATCGGTAGGACACATCGGTGAAATTTCAGGGATTGAGGGCTCGTTTTTATCCTCCCCCTCCCCCTATACCGCTGAAGATCGTACAGCAGCGGCAACCGCTGCTGGGACAGGGCTACTGATAAGCACGGGAGCCTACCCTGTTCCCAGTGGTTCCCAGGACCTGAACCAGGAATATCTTGGACCGGGATACCTACGGGCTTCTCCTGAGCTACACTAACTACTGAAAAGTTTGAGGATTACGTCATGTCGTTATGTCCACTTGACCTCTTCTATCACCTGATGTGTCCTCATCGTGACGACTCTGTCCCCCTGGCTTTTGTGCTCCATTTTTACCGCTGCACTCTAGTTAAAAAGTATGTGATGGATCAGTGGTGACAGAGATGGGAGGAGGATTCCAGAGGCACAAAGCTACAAGTTTTGTAAACCTGGGGTGGGGGAGTGACGACCGAGTAGTACGGGGTCTAGGAGAGACAGGGAGAGAGAGAGAGAGAGAGAGAGAGAGAGAGAGAGAGAGAGAGAGAGAGAGAGAGAGAGAGAGAGAGAGAGAGAGAGAGAGAGAGAGAGAGAGAGAGAGAGAGAGAGTAGTTCATCCCTTCCAGACTGCGGATTAGTCCACGCCACCCATTCTCTCTGTTTGGGCAAAGGCGAGCCACCTGATTGCTTGCGATGAGGTGCACCATTTAGTGTGAGGCATGTTTTCGTGAATCACCCGACTACGAGACTGAAAGAATGCGACATCTGACGAAATCACCCTCATTAGAATCTCTTTTTAGGACAGTTCCCATCTGTATGGGGTCTCAAATATCGCATCGCCTTTTTGAAGCAGCATCGACCTTAAGGTAATTGATTCTCCGACCTAGATATGTGGTCAAAAACGATCAGCGCTGATTCCTGGCATTTTCGTGTACATACCTGTCACGGTTTTTAAGACATAATCACTTGGTTTTGTCACATGAACTGTTGAAACCCCACATAGATGTTCCTGCGTGGTGGGCGCCATGTCAGTTAGTATGTCGGTGCGCCGTGATGCCCCAACTATGGTGGTGATGATGGTTCTGATAACCCGTGTCCGTCAGGTGGCGCTGATGGACGGCTGAGGCCCAATGTCCGCACGCCGGTGTGTTGACCCATCTATTACTACAACACATCTGGCCCTCTTGACCTGACCCCACCTCCTCTGGCACTATTAACCTGACGTCTCCATCGCGTCTGACCCTGTTGACCCGACCGCTCCATGGCGTCAGGTGGCACTGATGAACGGCTGTGACCTGGTGGTGGGCACGCCGGCCTGTATGCTGCGCCTCCGGGAGCGGGGCGGCGACACCTTCCTGCAGCTGAAGCGGGTGTGCCACCTGGTGCTGGACGACGCTGACCTTCTGGTGGAGAGCTTCACTGCTCAGGTCAGCCACTCTCCAGATGACACAGGGAGGCACTCGGGAAGTTGCTAGGCTCCACCTCCCTGTCTTGTGCCTATCTTACCGACTGCTATGTGTTGTGAGAAAGCGAGGCCAGTGACTTCATCTTCACTGAACAAGTCTCGTCTGTCACTCGTAAATGTAGATATGACGCCGATGACGCGAATTAGAGGCGGATACTGTCGGACCGACCTAGGCTGTGTGTGAGGTGGTGCGGCTGGTGCTGGCCGTTTACTCAGTTGACTGGTGTTGGCCGTGCACTCAGTTGACTGGTGTTGGTCGTGCACTCAGTTGACTGGTGTTGGCCGTGCACTCAGTTGACTGGTGTTGGCCGTGCACTCAATTGACTAGTGTTGGCCGTGCACTCAGTTGACTGGTGTTGGCCGTGCACTCAGTTGACTGGTGTTGGCCGTGCACTAAGTTGACTGGTGTTGACCATGCACTCAGTTGACTGGTGTTGGCCGTGCACTCAATTGACTGGTGTTGGCTGTGCACTCAGTTGACTGGTGTTGGCCGTGCACTCAGTTGACTGGTGTTGTCCGTGCACGCAGTTGACTGGTGTTGGCCGTGCACTCAATTGACTGGTGTTGGCTGTGCACTCAGTTGACTGGTGTTGGCCGTGCACTCAGTTGACTGGTGTTGTCCGTGCACGCAGTTGACTGGTGTTGGCCGTGCACTCAGTTGACTGGTGTTGGCCGTGCACTCAGTTGACTGGTGTTGGCCGTGCACTCAATTGACTGGTGTTGGCCGTGCACTCAGTTGACTGGTGTTGGCCGTGCACTCAGTTGCCTGGTGTTGGCCGTGCACTCAGTTGACTGGTGTTGGCCATGCACTCAGTTGACTGGTGTTGGCCGTGCTCTCAGTTGACTGCTGTTGGCCGTGCTCTCAATTGACTGGTGTTGGCCGTGCTCTCAGTTGACTGGTGTTGGCCGTGCACTCGGTTGACTGGTGTTGACTGTGCACTCAGTTGGCTGGTGTTGGCCGTGCACGCAGTTGACTGGTGTTGGCCGTGCATGCAGTTGACTGGTGTTGGCCGTGCACCAATTACTGGTGTTGGCCGACTCAGTTGACTGGTGTTGGCCGTGCACTCAGTTGACTGGTGTTGGCCGTGCACTCAGTTGACTGGTGTTGGCCGTGCACTCAGTTGACTGGTGCTGTCCCAGGTGGTGCGGCTGGTGCTGGCCGTTTACTCAGTTGACTGGTGCTGGCCGTGCACGGAGTTGACTGGTGTTGGCCGTGCACTCAGTTGGCTGGTGTTGGCCGTGCACTCAGTTGACTGGTGTTGGCCGTGCACTCAGTTGACTGGTGTTGGCCGTGCACTCAGTTGACTGGTGTTGGTCGTGCACTCAGTTGACTGGTGTTGGCCGTGCACTCAGTTGACTGGTGCTGTCCCAGGTGGTGCGGTTGGTACTGGCCGTGCACTCAGTTGACTGGTGTTGGCCGTGCACTCAGTTGACTGGTGTTGGCCGTGCACTTAGTTGACTGGTGTTGGCCGTGCACTCAGTTGACTGGTGTTGGCCGTGCACTCAGTTGACTGGTGTTGGCCGTGCACAGTTGACTGGTGCTGGCTGTGCACTCGTTGACTGGTGTTGGACGTGCACTCAGTTGACTGGTGTTGGCCGTGCACTCAGTTGACTGGTGTTGGCCGTGCACTCAGTTGACTGGTGTTGGCCGTGCACTCAGTTGACCGGTGTTGGCCGTGCACTCAGTTGACTGGTGTTGGCCGTGCACTCAGTTGGCTGGTGCTGTCCCAGGTGGTGCGGTTGGTACTGGCCGTGCACGTGGTTGACTGTTGTTGGCCGTGCACTCAGTTGACTGGTGTTGGCCGTGCACTCAGTTGACTGGTGCTGTCCCAGGTGGTGCGGTTGGTACTGGCCGTGCACGCAGTTGACTGGTGTTGGCCGTGCACTCAGTTGACTGGTGTTGGCCGTGCACTCAGTTGACTGGTGTTGGCCGTGCACTCAGTTGACTTGTGTTGGCCGTGCACTCAGTTGACTGGTGTTGGCCGTGCACTCAGTTGGCTGGTGCTGTCCCAGGTGGTGCGGTTGGTACTGGCCGTGCACGTGGTTGACTGTTGTTGGCCGTGCACTCAGTTGACTGGTGTTGGCCGTGCACTCAGTTGACTGGTGTTGGCCGTGCACTCAGTTGACTGGTGTTGGCCGTGCACTCAGTTGACTGGTGTTGGCCGTGCACTCAGTTGACTGGTGTTGGCCGTGCACAGTTGACTGGTGCTGGCTGTGCACTCGTTGACTGGTGTTGGCCGTGCACTCAGTTGACTGGTGTTGGCCGTGCACGCAGTTGACTGGTGTTGGCCGTGCACTCAGTTGACTGGTGTTGGCCGTGCACTCAATTGACTGGTGTTGGCCGTGCACTCAGTTGACTGGTGTTGGCCGTGCACTCAGTTGACTGGTGTTGGCCGTGCACTCAGTTGACTGGTGCTGGCCGTGCACTCAGTTGACTGGTGTTGGCCGTGCACTCAGTTGACTGGTGTTGGCCGTGCACAGTTGACTGGTGCTGGCTGTGCACTCGTTGACTGGTGCTGGCCGTGCACTCAGTTGACTGGTGTTGGCCGTGCACTCCAGTTGACTGGTGTTGGCCGTGCACTCAGTTGACTGGTGTTGGCCGTGCACTCAGTTGACTGGTGTTGGCCGTGCACTCAGTTGACTGTTGCTGGCCGTGCACTCAGTTGACTGGTGTTGGCCGTGCACGCAGTTGACTGGTGTTGGCCGTGCACTCAGTTGACTGGTGCTGTCCCAGGTGGTGCGGTTGGTACTGGCCGTGCACGTGGTTGACTGTTGTTGGCCGTGCACTCAGTTGACTGGTGTTGGCCGTGCACTCAGTTGACTGGTGTTGGCCGTGCACTCAGTTGACTGGTGTTGGCCGTGCACTCAGTTGACTGGTGTTGGCCGTGCACTCAGTTGACTGGTGTTGGCCGTGCACAGTTGACTGGTGCTGGCCGTGCACTCAGTTGACTTGTGTTGGCCGTGCACTCAGTTGACTGGTGTTGGCCGTGCACTCAGTTGGCTGGTGCTGTCCCAGGTGGTGCGGTTGGTACTGGCCGTGCACGTGGTTGACTGTTGTTGGCCGTGCACTCAGTTGACTGGTGTTGGCCGTGCACTCAGTTGACTGGTGTTGGCCGTGCACTCAGTTGACTGGTGTTGGCCGTGCACTCAGTTGACTGGTGTTGGCCGTGTACAGTTGACTGGTGCTGGCTGTGCACTCGTTGACTGGTGTTGGCCGTGCACTCCAGTTGACTGGTGTTGGCCGTGCACGCAGTTGACTGGTGTTGGCCGTGCACTCAGTTGACTGGTGTTGGCCGTGCACTCAATTGACTGGTGTTGGCCGTGCACTCAGTTGACTGGTGTTGGCCGTGCACTCAGTTGACTGGTGTTGGCCGTGCACAGTTGACTGGTGCTGGCCGTGCACTCAGTTGACTGGTGTTGGCCGTGCACTCCAGTTGACTGGTGTTGGCCGTGCACAGTTGACTGGTGCTGGCTGTGCACTCGTTGACTGGTGTTGGCCGTGCACTCAGTTGACTGGTGTTGGCCGTGCACTCAGTTGACTGGTGTTGGCCGTGCACTCAGTTGACTGGTGTTGGCCGTGCACTCAGTTGACTGGTGTTGGCCGTGCACTCAGTTGACTGGTGCTGGCCGTGCACTCCAGTTGACTGGTGTTGGCCGTGCACGCAGTTGACTGGTGTTGGCCGTGCACTCAGTTGACTGGTGCTGACCTAGGTGGTGCGGCTGGTGCTGGCGGTGCACGAGTGCTGGCGGCGGCGGTCGGGCCCGGAGGTGGGCCTGCCGCAGCAGATGCTGGTGATGTCCCGACACTGGACGCCCGGCCTCCGCAGCGTGACCACCCACCTCAGCGACCCCGTGGTGATCACCGCTTGCTATGTGGAACAGATGGTCTTGGCCAGACCCAGGGTCTTCACACACATGCTGGAGGAGACTGAGAAGGACGACAAGCTGCTCGGTAAGCTGCCACGTCGTTGCTTTTGCAGACTTATGTTATTAAGTTCTGCCCGTGTTTAATCTGTGTGTTGGTGTTTTCGTTTGGAACGATGTATTCACGGACGCCTACCGCATCTGGAGAGACTTGTGGGAGGCTCCAGTGTTATTACTATGTCATACGCTAGCGCAATGTCAGCGCATCCCCGTGCCGCACGCGTAGCCGCTGTGTGTGACGGCCGCGTTATGTCTTGGCAGGACTGCTGGAGGCGGGCGCCCACCGGGACCGTCTGGTAGTCTTCACCAGCAGCGACCAGAGCGCCCAGCGGCTGGCGCGCCTGCTGCGCACCCGCAGCTGCTCCGTCCTGCTGGCTGACGGTGACCAGCTCGGCGCCTCCCTCACCGGTCGGTTACTGTATTGAACGCCTCCCCCATCGGTCGGTTACTGTACTGAACGCCTCCCTCACCGGGTCGGTTACTGTACTGAACGCCTCCCCCACCGGTTGGTTACTGTACTGAACGCCTCCCCCACCGGTTGGTTACTGTGCTGGACGCCTCCCCACCGGTCGGTTACTGTATTGAACGCCTCCCCCACCGGTCGGTTACTGTACTGAACGCCTCCCTCACCGGGTCGGTTACTGTACTGAACGCCTCCCCCACCGGTTGGTTACTGTACTGAACGCCTCCCTCACCAGTTGGTTACTGTACTGAACGCCTCCCTCACCGGTTGGTTACTGTACTGAACGCCTCCCCCACCAGTCGGTCACTCTACTGAACGCTTCCCCCCACCGGTCGGTTACTGTACTGAACGCCTCCCTCACCGGTTGGTTACTGTACTGAACGCCTCCCCCACCGGTCGGTTACTGTAATGAACGCCTCCCCCCACCGGTTGGTTACTGTACTGAACGCCTCCCTCACCGGTTGGTTACTGTACTGAACGCCTCCCCCACCGGTCGGTCACTACTGAACGCCTCCCCCCACCGGTCGGTTACTGTACTGAACGCCTCCCTCACCGGTCGGTTACTGTACTGAACGCCTCCCTCACCAGTTGGTTACTGTACTGAACGCCTCCCCCACCGGTCGGTTACTGTACTGAACGCCTCCCCCACCGGTTGGTTACTGTACTGAACGCCTCCCTCACCAGTTGGTTACTGTACTGAACGCCTTCCTCACCGGTTGGTTACTGTACTGAACGCCTCCCCCACCGGTCGGTCACTCTACTGAACGCCTCCCTCACCGGTTGGTTACTGTACTGAACGCCTCCCCCACCGGTCGGTTACTGTAATGAACACCTACCCCACCGGTTGGTTACTGTACTGAACGCCTCCCTCACCGGTTGGTTAACTGTACTGAACGCCTCCCTCACCAGTTGGTTACTGTGCTGAACGCCTCCCCCACCGGTTGGTTACTGTGCTGGACGCCTCCCCCACCGGTCGGTTACTGTACTGAACGCCTCCCTCACCGGTTGGTTACTGTACTGGACGCCTCCCCACCGGTTGGTTACTGTACTGAACGCCTCCCCCACAGGTTGGTTACTGTACTGAACGCCTCCCTCACCGGTTGGTTACTGTACTGAACGCCTCCCCCACCGGTCGGTTACTGTACTGAACGCCTCCCTCGCCGGTCGGTTACTCTACTGGGCGGCTCCCTCGCCGGTCATTTGTTACACCAAGTGCCTAGCTCACCGATTATTTATTATACTGAATACCTAGCTCAAGGTTTAGCTATTGTACTGAAATCGTCCCTCAGTGGTCAGTTATTATACCGAATGCTTCGGTCTTGAGTCATGTAATATGCTTAATTCCTTGTTTAATAGTCAGTTGCTGTTTTCGGGGCGCCTGGCGAATTGGTCAGTAATTCTACGGAATAAAATACTGAAAGGAAGATATTCAATCCTGAAATTATTCCCTAGCCTAATTTTCCATCGTGATTATTGTAAATTGGTTGCCGGGCATTCATTTATCGCGGCTGGAGTAACTTTGCGATTTTATCGCGTTCAATTTCGAGAATGAAGCCTCAAATGTTTGTAGACATTTTCCCTTGCCGTGTTGAAGCAGAAGAGACCGCTCGGACATTGCCAATAAAGGGGTTTACTTGCTGTTTTATTTCACTTTCAGCATTTACTTTTACTACGTTAGCCTGCTTTACGTGACTGACGGTTAGTTTAAATCTCGTGAAGTTATTATATTTCTGTCAAAGGCATTGCACGTTTTCCTACGATTTACCGTATTGGTAATCTTGAAGGGATCAGCGGGACACACATCTCGCGCCGAATGTAGTGAGAGTCTCCCTCAGCGCTGCTGTGTAACCGCCGTCTGTGCCAGCTCGAGCGCTGCTGTGTGACCGCGGTCTGTGTCAGCTCGAGCGGTGCTCTGTGACCGCCGTCTGTCAGAGCTGGAGCGGTGCTGTGTGACCGCCGTCTCTGTCAGAGCTGGAGCGGTGCTGTTTTACCGTCGTCTATATGTCAGAGCTGGAGCGGTGCTGTGTGACCGCCGTCTCTGTCAGAGCTGGAGCGGTGCTGTTTTACCGTCGTCTATATGTCAGAGCTGGAGCGGTGCTGTGTGACCGCCGTCTCTGTCAGAGCTGGAGCGGCGCTGTGTGACCGCCGTCTCTGTCACAGCTGGAGCGGCGCTGTGTGACCGCCGTCTATGTCAGAGCTGGAGCGGTGCTGTTTTACCGTCGTCTATATGTCAGAGCTGGAGCGGTGCTGTGTGACCGCCGTCTCTGTCAGAGCTGGAGCGGCGCTGTGTGACCGCCGTCTCTGTCACAGCTGGAGCGGCGCTGTGTGACCGCCGTCTATGTCAGAGCTGGAGCGGTGCTGTTTTACCGTCGTCTATATGTCAGAGCTGGAGCGGTGCTGTGTGACCGCCGTCTCTGTCAGAGCTGGAGCGGTGCTGTGTGACCGCCGTCTCTGTCAGAGCTGGAGCGGTGCTGTGTGACCGCCGTCTCTGTCAGCTGGAGCGGCGCTGTGTGACCGCCGTCCCTGTCAGAGCTGGAGCGGCGCTGTGTGACCGCCGTCTATGTCAGAGCTGGAGCGGCGCTGTGGGACCGCCGTCTATATGTCCGAGCTGGAGCGGTGCTGTGTGACCGCCGTCTCTGTCAGAGCTGGAGCGGTGCTGTGTGACCGCCGTCTCTGTCAGCTGGAGCGGTGCTGTGTGACCGCCGTCTCTGTCAGAGCTGGAGCGGTGCTGTGTGACCGCCGTCTCTGTCAGAGCTGGAGCGGCGCTGTGTGACCGCCGTCTCTGTCAGCTGGAGCGGCGCTGTGTGACCGTCGTCTCTGTCAGAGCTGGAGCGGTGCTGTGTGACCGCCGTCTCTGTCAGCTGGAGCGGTGCTGTGTGTCCGTCGTCTCTGTCAGAGCTGGAGCGGTGCTGTGTGACCGCCGTCTCTGTCAGCTGGAGCGGCGCTGTGTGACCGTCGTCTCTGTCAGAGCTGGAGCGGTGCTGTGTTACCGCCGTCTCTGTCAGAGCTGGAGCGGTGCTGTGTGACCGCCGTCTATATGTCAGAGCTGGAGCGGCGCTGTGTGACCGCCGTCTCTGTCAGAGCTGGAGCGGCGCTGTGTGACCGCCGTCTCTGTCAGCTGGAGCGGCGCTGTGTGACCGTCGTCTCTGTCAGAGCTGGAGCGGTGCTGTGTGACCGCCGTCTCTGTCAGACTGGAGCGGTGCTGTGTGTCCGCCGTCTCTGTCAGTGCTGGAGCGGCGCTGTGTGACCGTCGTCTCTGTCAGAGCTGGAGCGGCGCTGTGTGACCGTCGTCTCTGTCAGAGCTGGAGCGGCGCTGTGTGACCGTCGTCTCTGTCAGCTGGAGCGGCGCTGTGTGACCGTCGTCTCTGTCAGAGCTGGAGCGGCGCTGTGTGACCGTCGTCTCTGTCAGAGCTGGAGCGGCGCTGTGTGACCGTCGTCTCTGTCAGCTGGAGCGGTGCTGTGTGTCCGCCGTCTCTGTCAGTGCTGGAGCGGCGCTGTGTGACCGTCGTCTCTGTCAGAGCTGGAGCGGTGCTGTGTGACCGCCGTCTCTGTCAGACTGGAGCGGTGCTGTGTGTCCGCCGTCTCTGTCAGTGCTGGAGCGGCGCTGTGTGACTGTCGTCTCTGTCAGAGCTGGAGCGGCGCTGTGTGACCGCCGTCTCTGTCAGCTGGAGCGGTGCTGTGTGTCCGCCGTCTCTGTCAGAGCTGGAGCGGTGCTGTGTGACCGCCGTCTCTGTCAGCTGGAGCGGTGCTGTGTGTCCGCCGTCTCTGTCAGAGCTGGAGCGGCGCTGTGTGACCGCCGTCTCTGTCAGCTGGAGCGGTGCTGTGTGTCCGCCGTCTCTGTCAGAGCTGGAGCGGTGCTGTGTGACCGCCGTCTCTGTCAGCTGGAGCGGTGCTGTGTGTCCGCCGTCTCTGTCAGTGCTGGAGCGGCGCTGTGTGACCGCCGTCTCTGTCACAGCTGGAGCGGTGCTGTGTGACCGTCGTCTCTGTCAGAGCTGGAGCGGCGCTGTGTGACCGTCGTCTCTGTCAGAGCTGGAGCGGCGCTGTGTGACCGCCGTCTCTGTCAGAGCTGGAGCGGCGCTGTGTGACCGTCGTCTCTGTCAGAGCTGGAGCGGTGCTGTGTGACCGTCCCTGTGCCTGACACTGCAGAGCTGGAGCGGTGCTGGCGGTCGACCGGCTCCGACAGCGAGGTGCTGGTGGTGAGCGACTCGGTGGCCGGCGAGCTCTCCGTCAGGGACGCACGCGTGCTGGTCCACTACGACGTGCCTACCCAGAAGAAAACCCAGCTGGGGCTCAGAATGAGTTACCTCATGGACAACTACAATGACATGCTGACGCAGCCCAACCAGCAGGTCAGAGCCGGAGTCCTGGTCCAGAGTGGGTGTCCTACTTTTGTCGTAGGGTTGGAACTGCTGCGTGCCGAGAGACCAGTACTGGAATATTTCGTCTCACCGAGAGCCTCCTGTCTCAAATTTCCGCATATTTTCAAGCTGAAAATAAAGGGTCTTAGGCCTTAATTCAACCCAGGAACTAATCCCTGTCCATCTGGTTGCACGATTTGATTGGTATAGATGCCACCGCCACGCAGGTTACAAGATGTTAACAGTGGTAACGCTCTCTGCAAATTTTCCTGCAGCAGTCGACACCCCGGGGGCCAGCCTCATAGTTAAACGCGATGGTTTGGTCACCTCAGGGTAGTAAGAAAAAGGCGATATTTTTGTTCGGAGCGATTGAAGATGATCTCTATTTGTAGTGTCCATACTTTCAGGCTTATTTTGTCCATAGAAAGTTTTAATTCCGACAAAATGCTCCGTTCCCTATCAGCATGCAGCAAGGGGATGATAGTGCCGGTAGATAGCTTGTCCAAAGGGACCGTCAGATGAACGTTTAGACAGAGGTGGAGGATGAACCAGTGTATTATCGGCTAGATTGTCGATTCTTACCTCCCCAAGAGCTCGTGTTTTACACTTTCTTTATAATAGACACGTTTGATGCATTATTTTTGTCTTTGACATATTTTGTAGTGATTTTAATGATGAATGCCTGCGTCTCCCACCTGTTCGTGTTCCGGTCTGACGCGCCCCTCCGTCGGCAGAGTGCGTGGCTCTCCCATCTGTTTGTGTGTCGGTCTGACGTCTGACCTCCGTCGGCAGAGTGCGTGGCTCTCCCACCTGTTTGTGTGTCGGTCTGACGTCTGACCTCCGTCGGCAGAGTGCGTGGCTCTCCCACCTGTTTGTGTGTCGGTCTGACGTCTGACCTCCGTCGGCAGAGTGCGTGGCTCTCCCACCTGTTCGTGTGTCGGTCTGAGGTCTCCCCTCCGTCGGCAGAGTGCGTGCGTGGCGCACCTGTTCGTGTGTCCGGCGGCGGCAGCGGTGATCGGACTGCGTCTGGAGCAGCTGCTGCGTCGGCTGGGCGCGGCCGTACCTGACGCGCTGGCAGAGGCGGCGCGACAGCAGCGCCGCGCTGGCGGCGGCGGCCGGCAGCTCTGTCCACAGCTACTGTCGCGCGGAGAGTGTGGTGACAGGCTCAGCTGTGAGAATCGACACTGGCTGCACCCGAAAATGGACGCGCCGGACCCGAACCTGCCACAGTGAGAGCTCGGGGGGTTTGTCTTAGAGGCTACCTCTGGTCAAAAATGGTCACTTTTCCAATATTGTAATCAACATTATCCAGTTTGTGTTCATAAGTTTGTCTGGGCAGGAGGCAAATGTGTATTATGTTATCATTTCTTGCCTTGGTGACCCTGGTTCGGCCTTTACTATTGTATCTGTCGTCTCCGTATACTGTCCGCAGTCGCGTGTTCAGTGTGCCGCTGTAACGCCGTCTGTGCCGGCAGCCGGGGCGAGGTGACGGTCTCAGTGACGCACGTGGAGGACGCGGCCACCGTCTGCGCCCGTCTGATGTCGGTCCGCGAGAGGGACCCCGTCACAGGTTGCACCAGCTCCAGGGAGCTGGACGGCCCGGCTGCTGCCCTGGAGCTGGACGTGTGTGCCCACTACAGCGACCCTGCCAACCGGTCAGAGAGAGAGAGAGAGAGAGAGAGAGAGAGAGAGAGAGAGAGAGAGAGAGAGAGAGAGAGAGAGAGAGAGAGAGAGAGAGAGAGAGAGAGAGAGAGAGAGAGAGAGAGAGAGAGAGAGAGAGAGAGAGAGAGAGAGAGAGAGAGAGAGAGAGAGAGAGAGAGAGAGAGAGAGAGAGAGAGAGAGAGAGAGAGAGAGAGAGAGAGAGAGAGAGAGAGAGAGAGAGAGAGAGAGAGAGAGAGAGAGAGAGAGAGAGAGAGAGAGAGAGAGAGAGAGAGAGAGAGAGAGAGAGAGAGAGAGAGAGAGAGAGAGAGAGAGAGAAGAGAACAAAAAAAAAAAAAAGAAAGAAAGAAGAGAGAAAAAAAAAAAAAAAAAAGAGAGAGAGAGAGAGAGAGAGAGAGAGAGAGAGAGAGCAGCGATTCCTCTGCTAGTCATGATTATTAGCTTCCTCATTGAAATCTTTGCACGTTTATAAACAACGGAATCCAGGAAAGAAAAATGGCAAACCCCTGTTGCATGGGGATGCGGGGAGGGGAGTTCGTAATGAGTTGGATGGAGCAGGTAATATACTGAAAAATTTCGGACCGTGTGTCACATTCAGCCTACATAAACCTCTACCGATCATCGATCGCGCTGCGCCGAGATGTCAGTGGTTCGCCGGTCCCGGTCCCGTGTCCCCCTGCGGACGGTGGGGGCGGTCCCCGTTGGGTGTGGTCCTCACGTTGGGCTGAGGCGCCAGAGAAGTCCGCTGTGTCGGTTCGACAGGCGCGTGGCTTCACCGTCTCCTTTCCATGGCAACAACTCCCCGTGCTGCGCCTGAGAGTGGGGAGCACGGACGTCTCGGGAGAAAACCAACCAACGCTGATTTGGGCACCAGCTTCCTTTTGTTTTGTGACCTCTTATTTGCTATTGCAATGGAAATATTGAGTCTATGATAGGCAAGAAGCAGAGCTTGAAAGGGCGTTATGTTTGTGCGCCTCTTGAAAGTAGAAGTTACGGCTATACTTTCAAATCATTTAGGTCCTATTTTATTGGACGACGGCTATGGGCGTTGTGAGAAAACAAAGGTCAAGGGAAAATACAATATAGCAGTTCTGATATACTTATATAACAATAAAGACAGACTTGGCTGTTAGTGGGAAAAGTTACTAATGTCGACACAGAAGGCAAAAAGTGAGATATAAGTAGCACGCGTTTAACACAATGCATGCAGTTGAATGTATCTACTGGAGAAGCAGAATATATAATCCAAATCGAAGAAATTCACCAGTCTTAAATGTTGCCGTTTGAATGGTCTTGAAAACTTATATAGATGTAGGAACGTCTCCTAGCAACCTCAGCACTCAGGAGCTCCGTCGCAGTGCGTTTTCTTTGACGAGCTGGTGCTGGCCGGTGACTGACGGTGCCGCGTCTCCCCTCCGCAGTACCTGTCACCAGCTGCCTCAGCTGGGCGATCTGTGCGGCGTGGAGTGGCGCGGTAGTTACGCACGCGCCCGCGTGGCGGCGCTGGATACCGCGCCCTCCACCTGCCGCGTGCTTCTCATCGACTTCGGCAACGTGGAGACGTTACAGGTGGGTGACCAGACGCAGCACGGGCGGGAGTTATTGGCAAGGAGCTATTACTTCTTGTCAGGGAGGGCTGTTGCAGTCTGGAAGAGTGTCGCACCTGTGAAGTTTCAGTGTCACATGGCTTTTTAGGAAGCTTGTGCTATTTTCCCTACCATAAAAATTCCAGCCTTACCAGAGCCTTGCCTTGCTTTGCCTTGCCCAGCCTTGCAAAAATGCCTCGCGTTTGTCAGATTTAAACGGTTATACCTGGGAACCTGGACCTGGGTGCTTTGGTAAGCCGTGACGCCGACAGTGTGCCTCTCCCCGGCGGAGGCTCCGTTCACGCTCTGCTCTGCCCCCGGGGGTAAGCCGTGACGCCGGCAGTGTGTCTCTCCCCGGCGGAGGCTCCGTTCACGCTCTGCTCTGCCCCCGCAGCGGTCCGGGCTCCTGTCGCTGCCGCCGTCGCTGGCGTCGCCGCCGCCGCTGGCGGTAACGGCCCACCTCTGCGACGTCAGACCCGTCGACGGCGACTCGGAGTGGACTGAGGGCGCGTCCAAGCTCACCTCGGGCAGCCTTCTGCACGGCACCGCTATCGGAAAGGTGAGCGGACGCGGGAGCCGGCTAGGCACAATGGCAAACTGGGAAGCAGAACAGGTGTTGGGTACTGAATGGCTCTGGGCCGGCGTCTCTGGCTGTCCCCGCTGGTATCTGACTCTGTTCCCTCTGTAAACCCCCCTCCCTCTGTTCAGATTGTGCTGGCTCTGGGCGTCTCTGGCTGTCCCCGCTGGTATCTGACTCTGTTCCTGTGTGACCCCCTCCGTTCAGATTGTGCTGGCTCTGGGCCGCCGTCTCTGGCTGTCCCCGCTGGTATCTGACTCTGTTCCCTGTGTGACCCCCCTCCGTTCAGATTGTGCTGGCTCTGGGCGTCTCTGGCTGTCCCCGCTGGTATCTGACTCTGTTCCCTGTGTGACCCCCTCCGTTCAGATTGTGCTGGCTCTGGGTCGCCGTCTCTGGCTGTCCCCGCTGGTATCTGACTCTGTTCCCTGTGTGACCCCCTCCGTTCAGATTGTGCTGGCTCTGGGCGCCGTCTCTGGCTGTCCCCGCTGGTATCTGACTCTGTTCCTGTGTGACCCCCTCCCGTTCAGATTGTGCTGGCTCTGGGCCGCGTCTCTGGCTGTCCCCGCTGGTATCTGACTCTGTTCCCTGTGTGACCCCCTCCGTTCAGATTGTGCTGGCTCTGGGTCGCCGTCTCTGGCTGTCCCCGCTGGTATCTGACTCTGTTCCCTGTGTGACCCCCTCCGTTCAGATTGTGCTGGCTCTGGGCCGTCTCTGGCTGTCCCCGCTGGTATCTGACTCTGTTCCTGTGTGACCCCCTCCGTTCAGATTGTGCTGGCTCTGGGCCGCCGTCTCTGGCTGTCCCCGCTGGTATCTGACTCTGTTCCCTCTGTAAACCCCCTCCCCTCCGTTCAGATTGTGCTGGCTCTGGGCCGCCGTCTCTGGCTGTCCCCGCTGGTACGTCGGCGGCGACACCAGCTCTACCGCACCAGCACCACCCTGCTGGACACCTCGGCCGCCCGCCAGCTGACGGAGCGCGGTTTCGGAGAGCCCAACCCCGCCCACCTGCAGCGGCTGCAGCAGCTGTGCCGGCGCGGCGGCCTGCCCGTGCGGTCAGTGCTACTCCCAGATAACATTCACGTGTGAAGGGTTGTAATTGCAATACCTCTAGAAATTTAAGTGCGCTTCTCGGTTTTCTCTTCAAATTGTCTGCTTTAAAAGTCCGGGCAGACATCGATCGGGTTATTTCACCGTTTTGCTTATTTATGTGCGCCTCCCATGTTTAAACAAGCGCGGATAAAGTGATAATGTCTGCTGGCAGACCTGAGTGGCTACCGGCTGACCATCGGCAGCCGTACGCGGCGACGGTGCTGCCTCTGGTGGCGCCGCTGCTGAACAACTCGTCTGTGCTGGTCACCAGCGTGGTCAACCCCGGCGAACTGCACGTGCAGCGTAACGACGTCTTCCCCCAGTGAGTAGGCTGCACGCCCGGAGCGGCACAAGAGTGGGAGTTTGGGGTCGATTTTGGAAGCGATGGCTAGATGTGAATCAATGACCGCGGCGTACATTCAGTGGAATCCAGCTGTCGCTTTGCAGTCGCTTTGATTCGTGACGCCTGAAGTGGTGTTGGGTATAGAAAGGGTCTCAGAAACACACGGCGTGTTCTTTGAAAGCCTTTTCATCTCTCCGGTTATCAGTGATGGGTGATCAGAGTAAGCATGGGTTATACCAACAGTAGCCATGTATGTCGTCTGGCTCCGATGGCGTTTCCTGTGGCTTCCACGGACCGCGTGTTGTACAGGTATGAGGCGCTGATGGCCGAGCTGCAGCAGTGGGCCGCCGGCCCGGAGCCGCGCCGGCTCCCGCCCCTCCGCTACAGCGTCCAGCAGCACTGCACCGCCAAATTCCCGGCCGACGGCAGGTGAGCCCCTCCGCTACAGCGTCCAGCAGCACTGCACCGCCAAATTCCCCGCCGACGGCAGGTGAGCCCCTCCGCTACAGCGTCCAGCAGCACTGCACCGCCAAATTCCCGGCCGACGGCAGGTGAGCCCCTCCGCTACAGCGTCCAGCAGCACTGCACCGCCAAATTCCCCGCCGGCGGCAGGTGAGCCCCTCCGCTACAGCGTCCAGCAGCACTGCACCGCCAAATTCCCGGCCGGCGGCAGGTGAGCCCCTCCGCTACAGCGTCCAGCAGCACTGCACCGCCAAATTCCCCGCCGGCGGCAGGTGAGCCCCTCCGCTACAGCGTCCAGCAGCACTGCACCGCCAAATTCCCCGCCGGCGGCAGGTGAGCCCCTCCGCTACAGCGTCCAGCAGCACTGCACCGCCAAATTCCCCGCCGACGGCAGGTGAGCCCCTCCGCTACAGCGTCCAGCAGCACTGCACCGCCAAATTCCCCGCCGGCGGCAGGTGAGCCCCTCCGCTACAGCGTCCAGCAGCACTGCACCGCCAAATTCCCCGCCGACGGCAGGTGAGCCCCTCCGCTACAGCGTCCAGCAGCACTGCACCGCCCAATTCCCGGCCGACGGCAGGTGAGCCCCTCCGCTACAGCGTCCAGCAGCACTGCACCGCCAAATTCCCCGCCGACGGCAGGTGAGCCCCTCCGCTACAGTGTCCAGCAGCACTGCACCGCCAAATTCGGCCGACGGCAGGTGAGCCCCTCCGCTACAGCGTCAGCAGCACTGCACGCCAAATTCCCGCCGGCGGCAGGTGAGCCCCTCCGCTACAGCGTCCAGCAACACTGCACCACCAAATTCCCCGCCGACGGCAGGTGCGTGAGACCGATTGCCCTGCTCTGTAGGCTTGGATGGTAGTGCTCCGTGAAAGTCATCATCATGTGGCCACTTACCCTTCCCATAACGACTGGCCCTTGTTTCCTTCAAATGCTACAGAGCCCCCAGACTCCCAAGTAAACTAAGTGGTGTGAAAACTGCTGAGCAGATCCTGCCACCGCTGTTCCGCCCATGCCAGGAGCATTTGTCTGCGAGTTCCGTGTGTCGCTTGCACAGCTCCAGTACCGGGCTTCTCTCTCATGATCAGCCAGCTCTCTGACTTGGCACTGCCGCTGTCACCATGTGGACTGCTATATTCAGCCTCTGCCGCCTGTCCGTCACCGGGCAGTGATCCTCCGACGCCCTCTGGTGTGCAGGTGGTACCGGGCGCAGGTGCTGGCGGTGAACAGGGCGCCGCCTGGTGGTGATCCTCCGACGCCCTCTGGTGTACAGGTGGTACCGGGCGCAGGTGCTGGCTGTGAACAGGCGCCGCCTGGTGGCGATCCTCTGACGCCCTCTGGTGTACAGGTGGTACCGGGCGCAGGTGCTGGCTGTGAACAGGGCGCCGCCTGGTGGCGATCCTCTGACGCCCTCTGGTGTGCGGTGGTACCGGGCGCAGGTGCTGGCGGTGAACAGGGCGCCGCCTGGTGGCGATCCTCCGACGCCCTCTGGTGTACAGGTGGTACCGGGCGCAGGTGCTGGCTGAACAGGGCGCCGCCTGGTGGCGATCCTCTGACGCCCTCTGGTGTACAGGTGGTACCGGGCGCAGGTGCTGGCTGTGAACAGTGCGCCGCCTGGTGGCGATCCTCTGACGCCCTCTGGTGTACAGGTGGTACCGGGCGCAGGTGCTGGCTGTGAACAGTGCGCCGCCTGGTGGCGATCCTCGACGCCCTCTGGTGTACAGGTGGTACCGGGCGCAGGTGCTGGCTGTGAACAGGGCGCCGCCTGGTGGCGATCCTCCGACGCCCTCTGGTGTACAGGTGGTACCGGGCCCAGGTGCTGGCTGGAACAGGGCGCCGCCTGGTGGTGATCCTCCGACGCCCTCTGGTGTACAGGTGGTACCGGGCGCAGGTGCTGGCTGTAACAGGCGCCGCCGGTGGCGATCTCGACGCCCTGGTGTACAGGTGGTACCGGGCGCAGGTGCTGGCTGTGAACAGTGCGCCGCCTGGTGGCGATCCTCTGACGCCCTCTGGTGTACAGGTGGTACCGGGCGCAGGTGCTGGCTGTGAACAGGGCGCCGCCTGGTGGTGATCCTCTGACGCCCTCTGGTGTACAGGTGGTACCGGGCGCAGGTGCTGGCGGTGAACAGGGCGCCGCCTGGTGGCGATCCTCTGACGCCCTCTGGTGGACAGGTGGTACCGGGCCCAGGTGCTGGCGGTGAACAGGGCGCCGCCTGGTGGCGACGCCGAGCAGGCCGACCGGCTGAGCTACACGGTGCGCTACACTGACGTGGGCGACACGGACACGGTGCCGGAGCAGGAGGTGCTGCCGCTGCCGGAGAGGTTCGCCCGCCGTCTGCCGCTGCAGGTGATGGTGGTGCAGAGCAGGGTGGGGACCCGCCGAACCGTCCACTGCAGAGCAGGGCGGACCCGTTCGCCGAGCCGTCCACTGCAGCCAGGGTGGGGACCCGTTCGCCGAGCCGTCCACTGCAGCCAGGGTGGGGCCCCGCCGAACCGTCCACTGCAGAGCAGGGCGGACCCGTTCGCCGAGCCATCCACTGCAGCCAGGATGGGCCCGCCCGCCGAGCCGTCCACTGCAGCCAGGGTGGGGCCCCGCCGAACCGTCCACTGCAGAGCAGGGCGGACCCGTTCGCCGAGCCGTCCATTGCAGCCAGGATGGGCCCGCCTGCCGAGCCGTCCACTGCAGCCGGGGTGGGGACCCGCCGAGCCGTCCACGGCAGCTGTGGACTCGTGACTTGGAGTTATCCCGCCAATCTGAGGCTATGCCTCCCATGTTTCCCTCTGAGAAAACGGAGGCCAGTATGTTCTGTTCAATCGCTTTTGATTGTCATGGCGCGATAAAAGAGTTATCATTTTCCGTGATTTATACAGCTTGTGTTGTAATAAACAATAAACAAGACTGCCATATCGTGCCGTACGTTCTCAGACTAGCTGTGTCTTGCACGAGAGCTCTGTGACGCACCAGAGAGAGTTGATGTCCTGTAACTCACTGTCTCGTATCCCCATCTCTGCCCTCTCTCCTGCTCTCCCCGCGCTAGATCCGGTGCGGGCTGCCCCCCTCCATAACCCTCCTTGCATGACAGTCCCGTGCCTTCCCTGATCTGGAGGCTTCTTACCCCCTGGCGATCTGGTGCGAGCTGCCCCCCCCCCACAATAGCCCCCTGTTGTTGACAATCCCGTGCCTTTCCTGATCTGGAGGCTCCTTCCGCCAGGCGATCCGGTGCGAGCTAGCCTTCTGCGACCCGCCTGAAGAGGAGGGTGACTGGCCGGAGCAGGCGGGAGAGACTCTTTACGAATTTTCTCTGGACCAGGAGGACCTCTGGCTGGCTTTCCACTGTCAGGTAAGTCATGCTCGGGAAGGGGACAGGTATTTTGATGTCCGTGGCTTACCTATGGGTACACAGCCTTTGCGTTATGGTTCTAACTTCAGTTGTTGCACTTTGTATCGGTAACTGTATTGATACTGAAAATATAACCCCACATACCTTTATAAAGAATGTCCTCTTAAAAAACATTAACGTATTTTGTGCGCTCCTATCGTGATAGCATTTGTCGTACATTATCGCTGTCCCGAAGTGGTTCTGTATGAGCGCTGTCGGGTGTCTCGCCAAATATTCTGTGCCGCATAGGGGACTGGTATAGTGGTCAGCAGCTGGCCTCTTCCACGGGTGGGTGGCCCTGGTGCAAGTCGGGGAAGATCCCTGATCAGGTGGAAATTCGAACTCGCAACTGCTCCAGAGAGAATGAGTCGGCCGTGCCGGAGGACTTCAACAGTTGGTGTGTCTGGAAGTTCCAAAAGTTATAATCGAACGCTCATCAACTGTTCGATAAAGCGTTAATCAGAAAACGCCACCCTCCCACAGGTAGTGGACGGGGCGCAGCTGGTGGGCACCGTCCTGAGCTGGAGGTGTCATGTGCCCTCAGGTGGTGGGCACCGTCCTGAGCTGTAGGTGTCATGTGCCCTCAGCTGGTGGGCACCGTCCTGAGCTGTAGGTGTCATGTGCCCTCAGGCGGTGGGCACTGTCCTGAGCTGGAGGTGTCATGTGCCCTCAGGTGGTGGGCACTGTCCTGAGCTGGAGGTGTCATGTGCCCTCAGGTGGTGGGCACCGTCCTGAGTTGTAGGTGTCATGTGCCCCCAGGTGGTGGGCAGGGGCGCTGGTGGGCACCAGGTGCGGCTGTTTGACGCTCAGCGGCGCAGCGTGGCGCAGCTCCTGGCTGAGGCGGGCCTGGCCAGACTGGACCACGTGGTAAGGCACGGGCCGGTTCACCCGCCTGTTTCCAATCATTTAATCCCAGATAATATATTTGCGATGGCTGTTACGTTTGCCTCAGTTTGTTTTGTCTAAATTGTGTTGTTTTATGCCGGTAAGTTAATTATATCTCCAATTAATTTTAAAAAAAGCACTCACAGCTTCCTAACCCTAGCTGAAACAATAAGGACGCTACATTAAGAACACTTACATGTGTCGTTATTGGCGTGTGTTTGACTTGGTTCCCCTGCGTGACTGCGCCGCGCGCCGCAGGGTCTGCTGGGAGTGGCTCCGCCCGAGTTCCCGGTGGTGCCGTCCCCGCTCGACTCCGATGACTCCGAGGACCCTGACTCGGACTCGGACTCGGCTCCGCGGCCGGTGACGGAGTCAGAGTCGCCCTCGGCCCTCCGCCGCGCGGCCAAAACCCTGTACCAGGTGAGAGCCGCTCCGGGGGACCACAACAGTGTCGTCTTGGTATCCTGCGGAGTGTAAATCATTCTGCGTGACTAACCTCTCGTCCAGACTAGAGATTTCTGTGATGTTATCGCCGAGTGAAAGTGGACCAAAGAGACTGAACTACAGGTCGTGCCAAGGGTGTGCATTATAATGACACGGCGGTTCCACAGACCAGTGAGCTTTTGTCTCTTATGTAACGATGCGGGCGTAATTGCATAGGTTTTGAGAAAATAATTGACATGCGAACTCAAGAATAACATTCACATGTTAGGAACACTTTTTTATTATGAAAAAATGAAGAGGCGAAGTCTAGAATAACCTACAGAATCTGGGCTAGAATTCGGAAATCTAGGAGTCCTTAACAATAACGAAGAGAAGCGTTTGATGCGAATATTAATTTAATTTCAATGTTTTGTGCAAATTAATATGACTTTATGCTAGATTAAATTTGTATTCATTCTTCAAATTTCTTTCGCTTCTCGGAAAGGATCTTTAATGTTCATCTCATCGTATCCACAATAATTATATTTGTTTGCATGGGAGCATTGCTGTGTCTATTGATATGCAAATGATTCTTTTTCTCGGTATGCAATGAAGCTGCTGGCTGGCCTCCAATAAGGTAGAATTGCCCGCAGTATTCCTCCACTCCGCTTAGCTTAGAGGCTCCGTCATGAAATGACTTAGAATGACTTAGCGTCGGTGTGTGGGGCTGCATCCTGGCTCTACTACCTGATTATTTTCCCGCCCTGACTGCCAGGTGGCGCCTAAGGAAGACGGCGTTCCAGTTCATCACTACGGCGAGTTTGAGGTGGTCGGCTTCCCCTTCTCTCGCTTCGCCCGGGAGGAGGCGGTAAGCACCCATCGGCCGTGACGTGGCTACAGGCAGCTGATTCCTGCTTGTATGACTAGGAAACGGGGAGCTGTTTTGAAACACCCCCGACACGCTGCTCGGATGATGAATCGCTTCGCGAATCTGTTGTAGGACATTGTTCTGGCAGTTAAGCAGAACGAAGTCGTGCCACTTAGTGATTTCATTTCTTACCTGTTTATTTGAAAGTCGGTCTTGAGAATATGCCCCCGAGGCAGCGTGCACTTCCTGCTCAGCCGTCACAGACGCGCATCAGTACCCCTCTGTGTGTTTACCCGGCCGATCTGGAGGCCCGCCTCCCCTGTCCTCAGCACCACCTCTGTGTGTTTACCCAGCTGACCTAAAGGTCCCCTCCCCTGTCCTCAGCACCACCTCTGTGTGTTTACCCAGCTGACCTAAAGGTCCCTCCCGTCCTCAGCACCACCTGTGTGTGTTTACCCAGCTGACCTAAAGGTCCCTCCCCTGTGCTCAGAGGCCGTCCAGCTCGGGGCAGGACTCGATCGAGGTGATCGACCCTGCCGAGTGCTGCAGCGCGCCATCCTCGGGGCAGTCGCCGGGCCCGGTGCAGATCAAAGAGCTGACTGGGCGGGGCGGCGCCGGCGACGGACTGGACTCGGACGACGATAGTGACTGGGAGAAAATCGGCCCCGCGCAGGTGAGTGGTGATTAGGAGAAAGTCGGTCCCGCGCAGGTGAGTGGTGATTAGGAGAAAGTCGGCCCCGCGCAGGTGAGTGGTGATTAGGAGAAAGTCGGTCCCGCGCAGGTGAGTGGTGATTAGGAGAAAGTCGGCCCCGCGCAGGTGAGTGGTGACTGGGAGTGTCGGTCCCGCGCAGGTGAGTGGTGACTGGGAGTGTCGGCCCCGCGCAGTTGAGTGGTGACTGGGAGTGTCGGCCCCGCGCAGGTGAGTGGTGATTAGGAGAAAGTCGGCCCCGCGCAGGTGAGTGGTGATTAGGAGAAAGTCGGCCCCGCGCAGGTGAGTGGTGATTAGGAGAAAGTCGGTCCCGCGCAGGTGAGTGGTGATTAGGAGAAAGTCGGTCCCGCGCAGGTGAGTGGTGATTAGGAGAAAGTCGGCCCCGCGCAGGTGAGTGGTGATTAGGAGAAAGTCGGCCCCGCGCAGGTGGTGGTGATTAGGAGAAAGTCGGCCCCGCGCAGGTGAGTGGTGATTAGGAGAAAGTCGGCGCCGCGCAGGTGAGTGGTGATTAGGAGAAAGTCGGCCCCGCGCAGGTGAGTGGTGACTGGGAGTGTCGGCCCACGCAGGTGAGTGGTGATTAGGAGAATTCCGGCCCCGCGCAGGTGAGTGGTGACTGTGAGTGTCGGCCCCGCGCAGGTGAGCGTGATGATAAAGTTCACCGGGTTATGGTGGAGGTGGAAGAGAATTCATATTTTTTACTTTGTTTCTATTTTATTCGCTATAAATGCAATTTTCACTAGAAGTTCGGCCATCTTCGCGCTAGTGTTATTGAGTTAGGAAAAGCCCCTTACCCCAACGGTGTTTGATCGGCCATGACCCTCACTAAAAAGTTGCATGTTAGCAGACAGTGGGCTGTCCAATCTGATTCACAGATTATTGGAGTATTCACAGATCCGACCACGGAATCTCTTGAGCCGTGCTCATTTGGTCGGATGGTCATCCCATAGGATTACACCCCGATGTATATACGCTAAAGCCTGCGTTCCGCTGTGCCCCAGCCGTCGTCGGCGCCGACGCCGGCCCTGTCGCTGCCGCCGCCGCTGGTGTTCTCGCCTGTTCCGCCGCCGGCGGCGCTGCGCACGCGCATCCCGCGCGTCACCTGGTGGCAGGACGGCGCGCACGTGCGGCTGACGGTGCACCTCAGCGACGTGCGGCGCCCGCAGGTCGACATCAAGCCGGACCGCTTCTCTTTCCGGTTAGTTCCGTGGGTGTGGGCTGGGGTCGGGACTGGGTGGACACGGGGCGGTTCTAAGTCTGTCCGGGTTCTACCTCACCCTCGTGTCGGCTGGGCATGTGGCGGTTCTAATTCTGTCCGGGTTCTACCTCACCCTCGTGTGGGCTGGGCATGTGGCGGTTCTAAGTCTGTCCGGGTTCTACCTCACCCTCGTGTGAGATGAGGCTAGTTTCGCTGCAGCTTGTTGGCAGTAGCTGTTGGGTGATAGTGCAGCGGCGCTCCCTGTGAGAGTGAGCGGACCTGGCGTCCTCAGGGAATAGCTGCCACAGTATCGATACAGGAGTGGATGTAGGTGACGAGTTGGTGCTGTGTGGTCGGCAGGACGGAGCAGGGCGACTGCGTGTTCGAGGTAGCCATCCATCTGTTCAGCACCATCGTGTCGGAGGACAGCAGCTACCAGCTGTTGGGCGCGCACGTGCTGGTCAAGCTACGTAAACAAAAGGGTGCGTGACTGCCCTCCAAACCGCTGGGGCGCCCGGCTTTGGAGCGGGTCCTCAACGCTCTGCTGTTGGAAGGGAAAAGTCGTGCGAAAAAAACGGGGACTAAACCAGATATAAGTCGGTATATGCTGCCTTATCCTGTACTATGTACGGCGTACGGTTTAGAAAGCAGACTAGCTGACTTCCCTATCACGACCTGGCTCTTTAGGTGGAACTGGGTTCTGGAGGTTGTTATGGCAGAACGCAATGTGAAGCCTGGCCCAAATGATGGCCGTCTAAGCGGGAAATGTTACTGCAACAGCTAGAGCATATATCTGGAATGAAACATGAGTCCTCTCACAGTGCCCTGCCTGCCACAGTGCTTAGCTGGGAACCCCCCCCTGCCTGCCACAGTGCTGCGCTGGTGACAGTTGACCCCCCTCCCTGCCACAATGCCGAGCTGGCGATAACGGACCCCCTGTCTGATGTTGCAGTGCCGAGCTGGCGATAACTGACCCCCCGCCTGATGTTGCAGCGCTGAGCTGGCGGCGGCTGACGCGGGAGCAGCTGAGGGCCCACTGGCTGCAGCACGACCTGGAGCACCTGGGCGGCGACGGCTCCAGCTCGGAGGACGACTGCCAGTTCCGTGAGTGGCCGGCACACGGAGGTGTGGAGCGGACCAAACGCCAGGAGGCGTGTGCAGTGTAGGCAGAGCTGTTGCCTTATACCAGTTGTTTTTTCTCCGAAAGGAAACTGAAACTTTCAAGAGAAATAACTATTAAATTGTCACGTTTTGATTCGCTGCATTGAAAATATGTTGCTTTGCACTATATGGTCCCATTGGATCAGACAAAGCAGTTACCAGTACAAAGTTGAGTATCCGTTGAGACGCTTTTCCCGCCGGCTGTGTTGGTAGAGCCGTGGCGCGCCTGTTGCGAGCTGGCTGTCGAGCCGCTGCCTGCCTCCAGTGACGCCAGTACCGTTCTGTCGGGCAGGTGTTCCTGACTCGCCGTCCGGTCGGCCGCCGCCTGTGGTAACCAGCAGCGTCCCCTCCCGTCCGGCGCCTCCGCCAGAGCAGGGACCGTCCCACCAGCTCTCCGAGAGCTCCTCCGACCAGGCGCACGACGACCTGGGGCCAGACCCCACCCTGGACCCGGAGACGGTGCGGGAGATGCTGCAGCGGGACCCCTGGGCTGCCGGGGACGGCCCCTAGACTGCCGGGGACGGCCCCTAGCGGCGTCGGCTGATGCTGCAGCCCGACCCTGGGCTGCCGGGACGGCCCCAGACGCCGGGACGGCCAGCGGCGTCGGCTGATGCGAGCCCGACCCGGGCTGCCGGGGACGCCCGACGCCGGGGACGGCCCAGCGGCGTCGGTGATCTGCAGCCCGACCCTGGGCTCCGGGGACGGCAGGGCGTCGGCGATGCGCAGCCCGACCCGGCCCGGACGGCAACGCCGGGACGGCCCCAGCGGCGTCGGCGATGCAGCAGCCCCGACCCTTGGGCTGCCGGGGACGGCCCCTAGACTGCCGGGGACGGTCCCTAGCGGCGTCGGCTGATGCTGCAGCCCGACCCTCTGGGCTGCCGGGGACGGCCCCTAGCGGTGTTGCCTGGGAAGTGAGCGGCGTGCCCGGGTTTGCAATGGTGCGGGTCATTGTAGGTGGTGAGGCTGTGGAGACCGAGGTGTCCAGGAAGGGTACTCACGCCAGCTGTTCTCTGTTTCTCTGCGCCAGAGTGCTCTCGGTGCGTGGGACTCAAGTGAAGTGAATACAGTCGGAGAGGACCGACGATGCTCCCTGAGTGGGTGCCAAAAGTATGATCTCCAGCCACGTGCTGAATTTACCCCCAGCAAGGCCCATTCCGTGCTAGAAAGGTATCAGCACAGCCACGATAAGCACAGACGTTATCGTATCGTGGGAAGTTACGATGATTGATTTGTTGCCATGCATGATGCTGAAACTAGCCAAGAATCGTCACTCCTGCGATGTTTTGTACTCACCTGTGAGTTAACTTCACATGGTTAAAGAATATTTGTGAGATTGCAGCTCACTTTCTCCGCGTCCGCTGGTTTCCCGCCGTAGGATGTGGTGCCAGGGCTGCTAACTTGCCCTGTGTATGCGGAAAGTGAATTGAACGTTGTTTCCGGAATCAGTTTCCCAAGTCCTATACATAGAAGCATGTTACTGGACGTGAGGCGGACTTCCAGGCATGGCCGGTGTTCTGACACGGCTCAACGGTATAGGCGGAAGAAAGGCTCAGATGTGGGTCGAAGGCGTCTGAAAAGCTGTGTTGTCTCATGTCCTTCCCGTGGAGTGAAGTCGGACACGTAACGTTGTTTTGGGTTGGCAACATCCAGTGTGGTTAGAAATCTTCCGCCTGAAACTGTCAGGTGACAAAACCAAAGACTGCTGTCCGTTCCTTTGTGCTCATTATGTTCCGCCGTGCTGTGTCAGTATTTCCGAGTTCCTTCTGGGTAAAACTGCCTGGAGATAGGTTCATTTTCAGAAACTTATCGGTTTCAAAATGGCCGATGGCTCTCGGGTCTCTAACCTTGCGTTAGTGTTTCTGTACGATTGGTTGTGACTGTACTGGACGCAATCCACGAAGCAAAATGTTTTGTTATGCATTTTGTAATGCAATCTCAGGGCGTTTGTGGATTTGGTTTGAGCGTGGACTGTGTATTCGGGGATGGCCAGACGCGGCTAGGATAGCAACCACGGAGGTCACTGCAGGTTCGTGGTGCGCAGAGGTTGGTCAGTGATGTGCAACTGTCTGTCGGATCCCTGCCGCGCCGGCTCTCCGTTCTGAGCGATTCATGTGGTGTACATACAAGAGTCTTCTGACCGGTTCATTTGCAAAAGACGGTTGGGTAAAAGTTAATCTTGTGTCCCGATTCTTCTTCAATGCTAAGAGTTCAGAATAAACATGTTTTTGTATTACATTTGAGAAAAGGCTCTCTGAGTTCAGAGCTGCTTGAGGTTGATGAAGAACAGTGACGTTTCAGAGGCCCGGTAGGTATATATTTAATGGTGTGTGCTAACGTCGCTAGCACTCATTGGACTCGCCAGATGAGGCTCGTGGATGCAGTTACAGGTACTCTGAAGCGTATTGCAACAACTCATGGTCCTGAGCCAGGTAATATGGCTGCGAGGGGACGTTGATAGCCATCACTGGACACTGCGCGGGGTACGATTTCGTACAGTGAAGATCGTGGGAACTGACGTGTGGCACAGTACGTGGCTGTGTAGGAATGGGTGTGCACATTGTCGTCGGTAGCGGTGGAAGGGGGGGGGTCCGCCTCCCCCTGACTCGTGAACCATGAGTGACGTCTCCCAAAATTGCGGGCCTCGATAAAGGTTATTTTCCGGCTCTTTCCTTACCAGCGCAGGCCCACGCAAATGTTTCCGTTTTTAAGTTTATTGAACTGCCATGGTCGCGGTCTTCAGACGACTATACAATGGTTTCGCGCCTCACCATGCGACCGCCCGATCAGAGACCCCTTAGTAAAAAAACCCAGGGCGACGCCTAAATGTACGAATCTGTTGTGTCTATACACCGAGCTCTTTGCTGCCTGTCCAGAACCTGCAGTGCTATTTTGTAATATTAGGCACTTTCTCGTCATTCGAAGCGATCTTTTTTACGAGGCCGTCCTTTGGTCGAAGCTGCCCCCGTGTTAAAGCAGTAATGCGAGGCGTTATCGGCTGCGCTTTCTTGAATACTTGGGTGGACGTCGGAATTTATCGTCTTCCCAATGTGTGAACGATCGGCTGAACATTGGGAAGTCTTCGACGTATTGTCGGATACGCCAGGACAGGGGCGGATCCAGCCAATTAGTCCTCCACTGGATCAGCCAGTGCGACAGAAATCGGGCTCACCTCGCGTCATTGGCGCAAAATGACCAAAGTGACCAATGCGGGTGGTCGACGCGCGCGAGAACTCTAATTGCCAAAGTCACGATGGGGCTTATCGACCATAAGTTGGGCCGAAATCCATGATGGGATGGGAACGACAGAAATATGTTTGGTTGATGTCAATGGGGCTGGCAATGGAAGAGGATAGCGGCTGGCCGTGGGATGGTCCTGCTTCGGGTATACCCTGTGTAATCCGCTGTCACGTGATCGTAACGCGCAGTGGTAGATCCAGGCTAGTTGAGTGGGAAACTAGGAAAGTTCAATTTCCCCCCTTTATCTCAAATAATCTGATAATCGAATAATGTGGCCACTCAGAAAATTGAGGATGTGGGTTGAGGCCCTGGCCAGCGCCCGCGGGCGCTAACAGATCGCGATCTGCCACTGGTGACGCGTATTCAACAACCCACGCCAGTGCTGGACGGCTCATATGGGCATTCTGAACACTGTCAGGGACTCATATGGAACTTTTTAATGCCCAAACAAAGCTTTCCGTAACAAGCCATTGTTCTATCGATCGTTTCCGATTTAAGCCTTGTTTCGAGATTTCGGCCTCACTCTCCACTTTCCTGGAAACCGATTTCAGGGCCCGGCTCAAATGCTATGTTACCCAATTCTGGCACTTCTTATACTCGCAACAATTGCAAAAACGTTTAGAGTAAAAAATAGGCCAACCATTTTGAAGAAATTCTAAAGATTGAAACATTTTATTTTGATTTATTTATTTTGAGTCTTTGCGCCATGCAATTATCAATATCATGGTATAATAGCTTTTACACTATGAGAGTATTAAGGTAGCTTTAACACCCCGGCCAGTGGCTTCGTTGCCAGTCTACAGAGAGGATAGCATGGATTAACGTGGGTTCAATCCCCACGGCGGGAAACCGCCCTCCGTGTCCGATCTGACCCGGTGGAGAGGATCCTTAAACACCCACGCCAATGCTCGCTGTAATTGGGCAAGTGTGCCTGTTGGGAGTGGCCCTAATAAAATAAAATAAATAAAACGTCATGGTATAATTTAGTGCACAATATATCCACACCCCGGGATCGCTCCCGTCAAGTATTGTCTGGGAATCACGTATTAACTCTGGTTCTAGCTGGAGCAATCTACACCTGTGTTGTCAAAATCATTGAGCCTTGTGAACAAATGAACATTGCTCGTCGGCACCGCGACCTTGCAGATGCCCTCCCTTAGATCGATGTCGAGCAGTCCATTCGGTATACTGCCAGTAGCAGACTTACGTGAATTCAACATTGATCGTAAGTACTTCTCTTCAGGTTCAAGCAGCCCACTACATCAATCCAGGTGTAAAAGGCAACCAGTGCCGTATGCGGTAACAGACACTTTTTTCCAGACATTAATTATTCCTCTGTTGGATGACTGGTCGGGAGCTTCTCGAACCGGCCGAAAAGGGTTGAAAAACTTATTTGCATTTTCAAGTGTTGTACCTGAAAAAATAAAGGAAAGGTGTTTATGCAAAATTTCAACACTGACATCCTCGTTAGCATCCTTCTATCATCTTGAGGTATAGATTCCACAGGCAAGAGGAGCCCTCTTAGAGGACAAGACACAATGAGTGAGTTTTCCAGCAGGGCTGGCACAAGGGGGCTGTTGGAATGATGTAATCGCACAATGTTCCTCATGTGGGATCATGATTGAAAAAATTGTAGCACAATAAACTCAAAAAGGGGTTTTATAATGCTTTGAATTGAATCATAATAGTCTTTTTTCCACTTGCCGACCTTACTTTCAAATATACCTACTTTTCCAATCCAAAATATAGTGAGCTTTGAGTGGTATGAAACATGTGAAAAGTGGTTTCGTGAAACTCTTTAAAAACTGCCATCCCAGTTCAAAATTTATTATAAAGGTGGGGCACTCTTTTGTCCTCCAGCTATTAAACTTAGTCATTGAATGTGATCCTAGTCACAGAGGAAAAGGTAACTGAAGCCGAAAAGAGGCTGGAACCTGGCCATTGGCCCAATATCTTTTTGTATTATATGTGTACCATTTTGAATATGATTGCAGAAGTTTGACCCCACATAGATATCTATTAACATGCTTGCATACTTAAAAATGTTCTGGCTTAAATTGCACTACAAAATTGAGTATTTATAGCATTTAACCTAGAACTGAACAATGCCATATCATCAGAAAATATTCATAGAGTATTTTAATTCCTTAAAACCCATAGCTTAATTCCTTACCATGTTACAGTCACCAAATTAATTCTGAATATCTTCCTCCATCAACCTTATACTATTAATAATGTTTGTTTCCCACTGCCAGGATTGTTCATTCTTCCCCATGTCAGTCTTTCTAGCAATGGAGTGTCAGCATCCAAATAAATATATAGAATCTTAACTAACATTGCTAATCCCAGTCTAAAACCAATACATTTAACATTGCTAATCCCAGCTGCGATGGTACCTGGACATTTACCGTGTGGTATGGTTAACCATTAACCCCTGAATTTATTTTATTTTTTCCTGTTCCCCGTATTTTCTTTTTATGAACATCTCCCACATACAGATACTTTCTCGGTTTGTGTGACGGGAGTCGTCTCCCTGCACCGGATGTGATCTTGCTTGGGTTTTTACCACTCATCTGGTTTTAGTCTGCATGTTCACATTGTTTTTTCCTTCACCTGTTTTAATCCTCATGTTTGCGTTGTGTTTTTCTGTTAGGTCGTTTCTGTGAATACACATATGGACGTGAAACATGTATACTTAAACTTAAAAAAGAATGCATTATTTGAAAGAGCAGGATGTAGTAGGGGTATTGGTTAGATAGTTTGCTCTCCATGCAGCTGACCCGACATTGGAGCCGGAAATATTTATTTAGCAAGGAAGAATCAGGTTCCCTGGAGACCCTCTCAACAAGTAAGGAGCAAAACAAGGAATTGAGCATGTGGTGAGACAAGTCCTAAAAATGTTATTCATTTGAGCAATATTTCTTAAGAGCAAAAGACATACTATGTCAACATATGCTGACATAGTTAGGGAGAACTGCAACAAGGTTGTCTGTTCAGTCACTCAGAAGGTCGAATCTGTCAAGTCAGATCAGGGATTGACCAACAGAGACGCATGCACAATCTCGGGTGTCTTTGATGATTTCATAGATCGTGAAAAGAGAAAGTGCAACATAGTGGTCCACAATCTCCCAGAGCAGCTTGGTAACACACAGCATGAGCGCTCCCAAGCAGATATTGCTGAGTTCACCAACATGGTAAAGGAGGAATTCCGTATCAACGTGCATGCAAATAGGTCATTTCGGGCTGGTAAAGTAAATGCAGACAAGCCACGTATACTGATAATGACCCTGGATGGAGAAAGAACTAAACATGATCTGAAACTTGCACCTCAGCTAAGGAGATCAAAGAAATGGGGTAACATCTACTTGGGTCCAGATCTGACATGGCGCGAACGACAAGAAAACAGAGCCCTGAGAGAGGAGCTAAAGTGTCGTAGAGATGCTGGAGAGCCAAACCTGGTGATTCAAAGGAAAAGATAGTGCCCAGGATAAGCTCAAATATGGAGCCTCTGCCATCAGAAAATCCTCAGCACTCAGAGGTACCCTGTGAGGCACACGCTGGCAACACAGAAGTCAAACGTCCAGAGACTGTAGATGCTTTGGAGCATCCCCAAAGCAACAGGGCCTCTGGTGCACAAAGAAGGGGAACATCTAGTGGTGACCAACACTTACCCAGTAGTACAGCACATTGACGCCACATTGGGAGGAAAAATGAGCAAGGCCTGAAAATCTTATACACTAACTGTGACCAGTTCATTAACAAGAGGGATGATCTGTGCATGCACATTGCTGGAAACGAACCAGACATCATCTTGCTAACTGAAGTCATCCCCAAAGCTCAGTTAAACCCTATTTCACCTGCTCTCCTAACAGTTCCAGGCTACACACATTACATTAATTTTGATCCTTCTCAACTGCGGCTTGGCGCATCTGGGAAGAGGGGAGTCTGCATTTTTGTGAAAGAAAACCTAAAGGCCTCAGAAATCAAACTGCATGACCACATCTACACAGAACATATATGGATACGGGTCATCCTAAATCACTCCGATTGGCTGCTAGTAGGCTGTGTCTACAGGAGCCCATCTGGCAATGACCGCCAGTCTCTCTCAAGTCTAGGGAGACTGTTCCATGCAGCTTGCAGCAGAAAACCCTCACATCTACTCATTGCTGGAGACTTTAACATGCCTCACATAAATTGGTCATCATACATGTCAACAGACCCCCAAGTCACATTTCCCACGATTTCCTAGAACTCCTTCAGGACAACTTTTTGTTCCAGCATGTACATATTCCCACTCGACTTCGAGCCGGTACTACCCCCAGCATCCTTGATCTTGTCCTCACAAATGAACCTGACATGATAACTAATTTGCAACATAGACCAGGGCTAGGATTGAGTGATCATGCCATACTGGAATTCAGGTTTAGATGTTACACTTACAAACCAGACAACAACCACTCTAAGCTGAACTATCGAAAAGGTAACTATGCTAAACTCCAAGTACTGTTATACAGCACAGACTGGGAATTCATCAACCAAACTAGTCCAGAAGATGCATATGCCACATTTCTGCATATCCTGGACAACCTCATCACGAAATGTGTGCCAGCCTACAGTAACAGGCGGACACAAAGCAACAAGCTATACATTACACCAGAAGCCATCAGCTTGAAAAGGAAGAAGGATAAAGCATGGCACAACTACAGAAACTCATGTGGTGAGATCGAACAAAGATTGAACTATACAAGACATTCTATCATAAGCAATCAGCTTCGCACACTAACCAGAAAGCTTCTCTACAAACATGAAGAGAAGGTAATCAACTGCTTAAAACAAACTGTGAAACCCTTTTGGCGACATGTCCATTCAAGACTCAAAACTAAAGGGAGAGTAGACGATCTGGCAGACGAAAATGGAACCCTGTTTCATGATAACCAGGAAAAAGCCTACATTCTAAACAACTCCTTCTGCAAAGTGTTTACCATAGAAAATATGGAAAACCTGCCACAGTTTCCAAACAGATTCAACGGCACACCCCTTGAGGACATGACCATCACACCTGAGTTGGTCACCAAACAGTTACGTCACCTCAAGCCTATGGGAGCTCCTGGTCCCGACCAGGTACACCCACATGCTCTCACGGGGAAGCTGCTGTCCCACTTGCAGGCCCCCTAGCGGCCCTGTTTCGAAGTTCTCTGGATGCAGGAAAACTCCCCCAGGAGTGGAAACAGGCCTCAGTTGTTCCCATCTACAAAAAGGGTGAAAAGCAAGACCCCAGCAACTACCGGCCCATTAGCCTAACCTCAGTCGTATGCAGGACACTTGAAGCCCTTATCCGTGACCGCATCACGGAGCATATGATCTCCAATGACCTACTCTCGCCAGCTCAACACGGTTTTCGCCCCCGTATGTCCTGCGATACTCAGCTCCTGGAAGCAATGGAGGACTGGAGCAGGTGTATCGAAGCAGGACATCCTGTGGACAGTGTATACCTTGATTTCCGAAAGGCATTTGACACTGTTCCACATAAAAGGCTCCTAGGCAAGCTGGAGGGATACGGTATCAGAGGAAGCTGCTTGCCTGGATCGAGGACTTCCTCACAGGCCGCAAACAGCAAGTGGTATTAAATGGATGTGGTTCAGGATGGGCGCCCGTGGCAAGTGGCGTCCCACAGGGTTCAGTGCTGGGGCCCTTGCTCTTTGTTATCTTCATTAACGACTTGCCAGATGCAGTTACCTCAACAGCCAAGATGTTCGCAGACGACACCAAAATATACACTGCAATGAAGGATTCCTGCTCCATAGACCAGCTCCAGGCAGACATCAACCAAGCAACAGAGTGGTCAGAAGAGTGGCAGATGTCCTTCAATGAGGAAAAATGCTCTGTCCTGCACATTGGCCTGAACCAAACACACGCCCAGTACCGATGTGAGGTATTCCGGCTCCATGACACCCCCACAGAGAAGGACCTGGGCATCATTATTGACAGGGAACTAAAATTTCACGAGCATGCAGCAACAGCAGCCTCTAAAGGAAACCAAATTTTAGCAGTAATCCGCCGCTCATTCTGCAAGATAGATGAAAGCTCTCTGCCGCTTCTGTTTACAACATTGGTCAGACCACACTTAGAGTATGGCAACCTGCTGTGGGGCCCCTTCAATCGAGCAGACCAAAAGAAACTGGAGCGGGTACAGAGACGGGCCACTAAGATGGTCCCAAATCTGAAACACAAACCATATGAGGAACGCCTAAGGGCCCTGAACATGCCGTCACTCTACTACAGACGCAGGCGCGGCGACATGGTACGTGTATATCAAATACTCAACTCTGGAATGAATCTTGACCCCGACAAGTTCTTCACGCGCGATATCAGCACCCGCACCAGAGGCCACCCTTTCAAACTACTGAAACCCAGAGCCGTGTCCCGGGTCCGGAGAAATGCGTTTGGTGTCCGGGTGGTGAATGAGTGGAATGGTCTGCCTGCAGATGTAGTTTGTGCACCGTCTGTCAGCACGTTTAAGGCACGACTGGACGCACACTGGTCTGCATCCCACTACACCATTCCAAATACTGACTAACTGCTTGTCTTCCTGTAACAGAGCTCGTTATGATCGGTCCTCACAGGCCTTAAATGGCCTCAGTTGCCGATGACCATTAGGTATAAGGTATAAGGTATAAATGCTTCTATAGCCCTTTTGTATTGCTGTTAGGGACTGTTCCACCTTCGCCGCTCTCAATGAACGAGGTTGAGGTAAGGGTGCCAGACTACTTCACAGGATCAGGACCAAGTAAATTACCCAAAAATCACATAATTTTCATTACATTCAAATTCATGGCTAGATTGAGCAGGTTAGTTGTTTGGCTCTTACTACTTTGTGGTCTTTGAAGCCTGCAACAGATCAATATGCGATTTGCGGATTGCTATGATACCCTGGAACTTTGCCTATCAGTATTTTTATGGTGGGAGTGTGCTGCCATAGTATGCTAGGATTGTATTGTGTTATGGTATCTTATTTTTTACCCGCAGTATATCATGAAAATTTGATTGAAAATTCTATATGTGAGATGGTAAACCAATGATAAAGTTTGCCCTTGGTGGCTGCTGCTGGTGGGGTGGTGGAGAAAGACCAAGTTTTGATTTTAATATCCCCAGTTAATCAATTTGCATTGAATCCATACATATATATTTGCAAAGATGTACACCATTAATAGATTGGGTATGACAAATGCAACTTTAAAACAATCACAAGTTAAGCTCGTATAAACAAAAACTAACGTGGATAAGAATCGAGCGAGATTCCAGGAACCTCATGTAAAAACAATCTCAGATACCAGCACCCCGCTAGCCAGGCCGGGTCACGCAGCCACATGGTGGCGCCACTACTCCACAGGGGAGGCACCCCCGCACACTAATGCAAGATCCGTACATGCAGCCACACAGTGGCGCCACTACTCCACTGTGGGGGCGCCATCAGCATGTAAATGCAAGATCTGCCCCCAGAGAGCCGCGCCCGGCTGGAGCAAGCAGCCACCCCCGCAGGTGGCAGAGTCAAGAGGTCCCTGGAATCAATCACCAGTGCCACCACCGGAACGGCCGCCGCTCGAGCCGGGCACAGAAGGAAGCGGATCCTGAGCATGTCAAACAGACTGATGAACCCAACTTGGTAATCTTGAGCAACAAAACTCAGCCCGGCACACCGCACTCCACTCGAAGGCCGCAGCACCCACCACGGCAGGCCCCGGCCGCGACACGACAACGGCAACACACGGTAGCACCAGTCAGCTCGAACTTCCGGTCGGTCCTTTGCAGGTATCAACTAACATTTAGATAGAAATGCAACCCATCATAAGCCAAATCAGAAGTTTACAGGCGGTCTCACAACATAGTTATACATATGAAGTTTTTAGCCTGGCTTGGGTGCCCATGATGAGGGCAAACATCGATACCTTAATGAAATCGTACTTAATGTTAACAGATTGCATCCGGGCGGCAACAGGTGGATAATAGCGACGCTCGCAGCTCACGGTCATAATAACGCCTAATGTTTTGCGTCGTAGCATGCCTACTCGGGCTCAACGTGCCCGCCTCAGAGAAGCCCCAAAAAACAGGGGCCAATGACGCGCTGCCGCACTCAGATTGCAGAATTCCGTAATAAGTTGCCAGATGAGAACTTGCGACCTGATAAGTTATCATAGGCCTTCGCCACACAGCATCGGGAACAAGCCCAGTTCCACATCAGAACAGCATCCGGCATCGGTCAAGAAAAGACTCACCATAGAATTAGAAAAGATGGCTCCACTCAATCGATCGTTCGTCGCCGACGCTCCTGTCAGGCCTGAGTTACCCGTCCAGAGAGGAATCATCAGAACATATGTGGAGATATGAAGACACATTCACATACACGTCCATGTCGGCACTCCGTCCGATGACCGGTCCCGGTCGTCTCTGCTAAGTAGCCGCCCCCGCACCGCACGAGTGGGCGCATGGGGCCGATCAGGGGACCGAGATGCTCGACACCTACCACCCGCTCCGGTCCTCCGACGCAGGAACAGCGGAATACAGCCTCAAGCTGAGCTCGGCGCGTCCGTGCCCGGGCTTCCACCTCCAGGCGAGAGGAGTGCGCCGTCAGGTGATACGCAGTCCTGGTCGGGCACGCCAGATGCCGCCACCGAATCTCCCGATGGGAGGCCGCGCACCACCCAGCAGAGGGGGCGCCGGAGAAATCCAGTCCCCAGCGGACGCCGGTACGGCTCCCACCGCAGCAGCCGCCTCCAGCAAGGCCCGACGGCCCATCAGTGCGCAGGCCGCGCGGCTCCGCGCCGGCCAGGCGAGCTCCATGTTGGTCCTGAAAATGAAGTGAGATGAGAAAAGGGGAGGGGGAGAGGAGGGGATGATTCCGATGAGCTCGACGTACGGCGGGGGATGAGGCTTATTGTCGAGACGGATGAATGATGCGGTCAAAATGGCGGCAGATTGGACCAGGAGCATAGCTCGGTCCCGGCCTCCTGTGCCTGATTGATTGTCTTAACGAATTCCGTATAAATGATTCCATATATTTAAATTTTGACTTAATGTAAGTGGTGCATGCTTCCGGCCGGACTCGGTCGCTCCCCCCGCCCCCCCCGGCCCGGACTCCGGGGTTAAGCTAGATCAGCCTTCAGCCAGCTTTAAATTTGGATTTTGCGGCTTTTCTACCATCCAGGAAGTACAAGTCTTAGGAAGACAAAACTATTGTCCTGTTAAGGATTGATCAACGTTGGGGAGGTTCTAATAGTGGTCCATTGACATTTTCTTTACAACAGTCTTAAAAAACCTTTTGATAGAGGAACATCGCCAATCTGTCTAATTCTAGGTGCGACTTTATTGTTCCTGCACTCAGGAGCAGCAATAAATGATGTAAACTTATGATATAACGTGAAAACAAATGGTACCATAAAACGTTTGGAGTTTCTTGTGCGTTGATTGTGCGCCTGTTGTATCGGTTCAAATTTATGTCGTAGGAGTTTGTGAACAAAAAGAAGCTGTGACATCTTTACCAGGTCAAGAAATTTCAAAATACCGTACTTTTTGAAAATAGGAGATGTATGTTCCAGATAAGGTGCATGATCAATAACTCTAGCAATCTTTTTTGGAGTGTAATTATTCTTCTGAGCTTTGTGGGGTGGTTTACTGCCCAAATGATGTTGCAATAACTGATATGAGGAAGAATGAGGGAGTTGAAGTTGTTAAAGGAGACATAAGCGTCGCCACTCGCAAATAAGTGAGGAGGCCAGCCAAACTTCAATCTAATGCGGACAATAAACTGACATTGTTAGGGCTAAAACTGTTGGAATTTGAAGCTTTGCTGCCTTCTGCACCAGCTGGTTATAAAATATCTAGTTTTCTCCCATTTTGACTGAGATCAGGAAATGTTTGGCCAAAAAGTGGGGTGCTTGCCCCCTCCCTCGTTTCCGACGCTTATAAAATGAGGTGCTGGAACAGACCCAGGGTCTAGGGGAATTTTTAACTTTCAATAAATTTGTTCTGTAACTTTTTGGCTGTAAAAAGCTTCTCCAAGCCAGGAAGTGTACCAAAGGGCCACACCAATGAGATATTGTGTAAATCTGTCAATTTTTTGGACAGTTTGATCAGTCTTGCAACTGGACCAAGAATGCCAAAATGTGGCTGGAGCTGAAGAATGGCCTTCATGTAGCTGGCATTACCAGCACCAAACAGGGTCATTTTGCCACAAGGGGAAATCGATGATCCCTATGCGACTTAGGAGTATTGACAATGACTTCAATATTACCTAATGCCCAGGAGGCAAGCAAAGAGTTGAAAGCATGTTTCATCACAGGAACAGAGGCAATCATTCTTGATATGCTGTGAGACCTTGTGGTGTGGTCTCGTAGCGAAAGTCTCGGCTGTGGTTTTGCCCTTCAAAAAGATGGCTGCAGCCACAGCCGGTCCTGTTCTACCTCAGTGTACTTCATGCACAGCTCTCTTCACACGCGTTATGACCTTTATAACACGGCTAATGGCCCCGGGCCTATCGAGTTCTTCTGAGACAAACATCCGGAAGAAGTCTTCTCTCGCAGCATACTCCTCTGCAGCCAATAATTTCATGGCGTTTCACAGCTCTGAGATTTTTGTAGATATCCATGTCAACCCTGGCCTGGTGTTCCTCATCGCTGCGGTATGTCGAGCTCCGTGGTCAGGACCTTCTGCTCAGGGTATAGGGTCGGCTCTGGCTCCGTGGTCAGGGCCTACTTCCCAGGGTATAGGGTCGACTCTGGCTCCGTGGTCAGAGCCTACTGCTAAGGGTATAGGGTCGACTCTGGCTCCGTGGTCAAGGCCTACTTCCCAGGGTATAGGGTCGACTCTGGCTCCGTGGTCAGGGCCTACTGCTGAGGGTATAGGGTCGACTCTGGCTCCATGGTCAAGGCCTACTTCCCAGGGTATAGGGTCGACTCTGGCTCCGTGGTCAAGGCCTACTGCTGAGGGTATAGGGTCGACTCTGGCTCCGTGGTCAAGGCCTACTTCCCAGGGTATAGGGTCGACTCTGGCTCCGTGGTCAGAGCCTACTGCTAAGGGTATAGGGTCGACTCTGGCTCCGTGGTCAGGGCCCACTGCTCAGGGTATAGGGTCGGCTCGGGCGCTCCGTGGTCAGAGCCTACTGCTGAGGGTATAGGGTCGACTCTGGCTCCGTGGTCAAGGCCTACTTCCCAGGGTATAGGGTCGGCTCGGTGGTCAGGGCCTACTGCTCAGGGTATAGGGTCGACTCTGGCTCCGTGGTCAAGGCCTACTTCCCAGGGTATAGGGTCGGCTCGGTGGTCAGGGCCTACTGCTCAGGATATAGGGTCGACTCTGGCTCCGTGGTGAAGGCCTACTTCCCAGGGTATAGGGTCGGCTCGGTGGTCAGGGCCTACTGCTCAGGGTATAGGGTCGACTCTGGCTCGGTGGTCAGGGCCTACTGCTGAGGGTATAGGGTCGACTCTGGCTTCGTGGTCAAGGCCTACTTCCCAGGGTATAGGGTCGACTCTGGCTCCGTGGTCAGGGCCCACTGCTCAGGGTATAGGGTCGGCTCGGGCGCTCCGTGGTCAGAGCCTACTGCTGAGGGTATAGGGTCGACTCTGGCTCCGTGGTCAAGGCCTACTTCCCAGTGTATAGGGTCGGCTCGGTGGTCAGGGCCTACTGCTCAGGGTATAGGGTCGACTCTGGCTCCGTGGTCAAGGCCTACTTCCCAGGGTATAGGGTCGGCTCGGTGGTCAGGGCCTACTGCTCAGGATATAGGGTCGACTCTGGCTCCGTGGTGAAGGCCTACTTCCCAGGGTATAGGGTCGGCTCGGTGGTCAGGGCCCACTGCTGAGGGTATAGGGTCGACTCTGGCTCGGTGGTCAGGGCCCACTGCTGAGGGTATAGGGTCGGCTCGGTGGTCAGGGCCTACTGCTGAGGGTATAGGGTCGGCTCGGTGGTCAGGGCCCACTGCTGAGGGTATAGGGTCGGCTCGGTGGTCAGGGCCTACTGCTGAGGGTATAGGGTCGACCCTGGCTTCGTGGTCAGGGCCCACTGCTGAGGGTATAGGGTCGGCTCGGTGGTCAGGGCCCACTGCTGAGGGTATAGGGTCGACTCTGGCTTCGTGGTCAGGGCATACTGCTGAGGGTATAGGGTCGGCTCGGTGGTCAGGGCCTACTGCTCAGGGTATATGGTCGGTTCGGGCGCCCCGTGTTGCCGTGCGTTGGATATTCTTGATGGTGGCGCTTGAGATAAACTTCAAAAGCTGAGAAACCTGTACTTGTGAATGTTAAGATTGTATAATTCAGTAGTGGCTTGAGTGGTGGCAGCGCGGTGCCTTTTTTCTCATGACGGAAAATTTGAAATATTAGGGCAGTACATGTACCCTTTGCGAGTGTAACGAATTGGTCATTGTGCTCAGATAAAGGTTTGAGTAGTTCTTAGGCTTAGCTCATCATAAGCTTGTACGCAGATCGCTATTCTGATCTTGTTTGTCGTCATGCAGATCTGGCATTGGCTGAGTGTGTTCTGCACTTCACTTTATTTGCCAAACATTGTTTTACGTTGTTTGTCTCACAGATCACCCATGAAGCTGCCTGCAGAAAAACAGCATGACGTGTAAGAAGCAGATTCTGGGCAGTATCAATGGTCTGCCAGATATTCTTGCGTTCCTTGATGGACAAGCAAGTGGAACAGCAAACGTAACCAATGAAAACGTAGATGGTAAGTCATTTGAGTCGATCAAATTTGACACAGAGTCTGTTGTGCATGTGCGATCTACATAGCCACGTTTCTTCTAAGCATTTGCTTTGCTTCTTGCCTGACTTAAACACACCTAATATCTTGTAACCAACAAATTCTTTGTGTGTGATATGTATTATGTGTTCTGCAAGAAAAGCGTATTTCAGATGAGCTGATGGTGCTGATCGTCATTGAGGATATATTATGCACCAGTATGTAGAATCTCACCAGACTTACTGCCGTCGGAAGGAAGAAGGCCGTATGTCCAAATTTGGTCATTTTTCGTTTTTTATATCATTCGAAAGCGCTTGAAAAGATGCATCTGATGGTGCAAAAATTTTGCCTGGGGCAAAAACAAAATTTGAATTTTTGCAAAAGTTTGAAATGAGAAAGGCCGTAAGGCAAATTTTGTGCATTTAGCCTGAACGTACTTTCTGGTAAAAGGCCGTAGCACCCATGAAACCATACATTGCCGCTATTTTGGAAAATATGCTTATCTTGATATTAAATTTTCATCTGGAAGAAAGCCGTAGCATTCAAAGCCTGAGGCTACGCCATTCTGTGCACCAAATTATGTTCGCCACTGCAAATTTGTTTCGGGAAGAAAGCCGTACCGAACATATTGCTGGCTTACGGCTTTCTTCCCGACAGAATATTCAGCTCTCTCCGCGTATTACTTGCGATATGTGAGTTACGCCTTTTTTCCAGCCAACTAAATTCCTTTTCGATTCATGTATTTTCCTGGAAGAAAGCCGTAGCGAGTAGAATTTATGATTTACGGCTTTTTTGACAGACAGAAAATAGATACATCTGAACCAATTTCTCTTTTTTCCTTTGTGAGAGGTAGTGCGTATGCTCCTTAATTGTGAATGTTGATATCTATTCTATTTTTATGTTAAGTATACTACTTAAGGTAGAGCTTGCCGGGACATACGGCTTACTGAGTTGCTTAGGATGAAGATCTCCGCAACTGGAGGTGCAGGAGCGTACATGATACGTGGTTAGGCAAAAAAATCCATCACTATTTTAGTGTTTTAAGTGGCATAGAGCAGCAGGCAGTGATTAAGAAAGTCCCTCCCGAGTAGAGGTGTACAGGACCAGCACCATGGACATCATCAAGAGAAAGCGAAAAAAGTGTGTGCGAATAAACTGGGACGATGCCAGTGAGGGGGCTTGGCATTACGTCCCACTGGCAAATGTCAAAGTACTTTCGAAGTCCCGGTTGGAAGCAGGTGGAAAAGTGAGCGTAAAATACGGAGCAAGAACTTGGACAGGAAGATTGGCCGCGAAGAAGAAAAACCAGCTCGTGTTTGGTAAGTAAATGATTCCTTAATAATAAGCTTATAGCAAACAAAGGATCCAATCACAGTGATAAGGGGTTTTGGAAGATCCCAACACGTTTTGTTCCTAAGATGCAGCGCATAGCGCCGTCGTGCTTTCGAAAATCGCTGGTGCACAGCACTTTCCAGCTTTTCTTTAAGCTTTGGGTCATGTCATATAAGGTCAGGTCAACCAACAAATCTAAGTGACACCACCCTTAAAATTAAAGTCCTTACGACTGATAAAACTCTCAATGATCGGTCCTATTAAAACGGTCCTCTAACGGTCCTATTTATAATACCTATCATACAGCATGTTCCCTCAGTTGCACCAGCTACATATGAAACACATTATGTTTATAAGATTGCAAAACCATCAATAAATAACCATCCCTTCAACTGACAATTCGATAAATGAATTCTGACACCTCTCTTTATTCCTTTCAGATTTTCCAGACACCAGTTTTCTACATCATCCTGCACCCATCATGTCCTGCACCCCCGCCGGAGATACTGCCTTAGCGTCCTGCACCCCTGCCGGAGATACTGCCGTAGCGTCCTACGCCCCTGCCGGAGATACTGCCGTAGCGTCCTACGCCCCTGCCGGAGATACTGCCGTAGCGTCCTACGCCCCTGCCGGAGATACTGCCGTAGCCTCCTACGCCCCTGCCGGAGATACTGCCTTGGCGTCCTACGCCCCTGCCGGAGATACTGCCTTAGCGTCCTGCACCCCTGCCGGAGATACTGCCTTGGCGTCCTGCACCCCTGCCGGAGATACTGCCGTAGCGTCCTACGCCCCTGCCGGAGATACTGCCGTAGCGTCCTACGCCCCTGCCGGAGATACTGCCGTAGCGGCCTACGCCCCTGCCGGAGATACTGCGTTAACGTCCTACGCCCCTGCCGGAGATACTGCCTTAGCGTCCTACGCCCCTGCCGGAGATACTGCGTTAACGTCCTACGCCCCTGCCGGAGATACTGCCGTAGCGTCCTACGCCCCTGCCGGAGATACTGCCGTAGCGTCCTACGCCCCTGCCGGAGATACTGCCTTAGCGTCCTACGCCCCTGCCGGAGATACTGCCGTAGCGTCCTACGCCCCTGCCGGAGATACTGCGTTAACGTCCTACGCCCCTGCCGGAGATACTGCCTTAGCGTCCTACGCCCCTGCCGGAGATACTGCGTTAACGTCCTACGCCCCTGCCGGAGATACTGCCTTAGCGTCCAGCACCCCTGCCGGAGATACTGCCTTAGCGTCCTGCACCCCTGCCGGAGATACTGCCTTGGCGTCCTGCACCCCTGCCGGAGATACTGCCTTAGCGTCCTACGCCCCTGCCGGAGATACTGCGTTAACGTCCTACGCCCCTGCCGGAGATACTGCCGTAGCGTCCTACGCCCCTGCCGGAGATACTGCGTTAACGTCCTACGCCCCTGCCGGAGATACTGCCTTAGCGTCCTACGCCCCTGCCGGAGATACTGCGTTAACGTCCTACGCCCCTGCCGGAGATACTGCCTTAGCGTCCAGCACCCCTGCCGGAGATACTGCCTTGGCGTCCTGCACCCCTGCCGGAGATACTGCCGTAGCGTCCTACGCCCCTGCCGGAGATACTGCCGTAGCGTCTTACGCCCCTGCCGGAGATACTGCCTTGGCGTCCTGCACCCCTGCCGGAGATACTGCCGTAGCGTCCTACGCCCCTGCTGGAGATACTGCCTTGGCGTCCTGCACCCCTGCCGGAGATACTGCCTTAGCGTCCAGCACCCCCTGCCGGAGATACTGCCTTAGCGTCCAGCACCCCTGCCGGAGATACTGCCGTAGCGTCCTACGCCCCTGCCGGATATACTGCCGTAGCGTCCTACGCCCCTGCCGGAGATACTGCCGTAGCGTCCTACGCCCCTGCCGGAGATACTGCCTTGGCGTCCTGCACCCCTGCCGGAGATACTGCCGTAGCGTCCTACGCCCCTGGGGCATTCCACGACAAATCGACAAATCTATGGGCTGAAATAACACCCTCATATCTCAAATTTTCATGAAAATTTGGGACTAGGGATCTCAAGGGTGCTGAAAACGACTGTTGTATTTCTAGTCTCGTCCGGATAATGGTTCAGGAGTTATAGCCTCCGGAAATCCAGTATCCGACGCGTGCATCTGATGTTTCGCCTGAGTTTTGGGCCACCTAAATTAAGGGCAATCCCACAAAATTGTATATCAAAATAATCACAAAAGTCTGAAGAATTGGAATATGTGGGTTAAATTATATTAACTGCCACGAATATGTATAAATTTGTATTTCAAACTTTTGCAAAGGCGAGCATACATACTTCCTATGATTTCATCGGCTTTAAAACACCTTCACCTGAAAGAGCATTGCTTAAATTATACAAAACGCAAATAAAAAGAATGGAGACTACACAGCGAAACCAGTACCGAGCACCGCAGACCAGGCCCAACACTGTCGCCGGCCACTCAGCCTGCAGTGGGCACGCCGCACAGACGCGTCCGGTTGGAGGTGGGGTAACGGGGAGGGGAGAACTGAGCAAGACTGCGGTTTGGTGGCACTGCGAATGAACTTGAAGTGTTGTGGAGGCTTCTATTGCTAACAGAAAAAATGTGAGCCATTTCTAAAAGCAATGCATTACCGGAAACATTCGAGACAGTTTCGACACTCTAGTGCATTTGCTGCAATTTGTAACAAGTTCTGCTGTTGCTGTTGTCTTGAGTTTGTTTTAAGCAGTTATCTTTCTCCACCCATACTCTAAAAAAGTTTAATATGTCCCCACTTAGTGTATCTTAGAAAGCACACATCACAAACGAAGACCCACACAAACTACACGCAGACAACCGTTTTTCGAACATGTAAGATCAGACACAGGCCGTTTTGCTGAAGACTCGACCCGCGGATCAGAGCATCGGCTACATCACGTGGTGCCGTTGACCTTCACAGTTTCAATGCGACACTCGAACCTTTTGTCCTTCATCGGTCGAGAGCTCATGCACAAGAAGGGTCTTTGAATTTACCGGTACAAACTTATGAAACTGTAATGTTCCTTTTATAGTGATCGCCTTATCAAAGCGTTTTCTGAGCTTAGTACCTACTTTAAGTACTTCTAGTTTTGGCACATACATCATGTGGATGACAGTGGAAAATTTACCATTTAAGTAGTCAAATACAGATTCTGCAGTCAGAATTTGTCCTGATACAGGCCTCCTCAGGCTCTCCAGGCGAGTCGCGCGCTTAACCGTTCCCCCGATACCATCACATGCTCCCTTACCATGTGAAGTTGCGAAAAAATTCCATTCGCACTTCACCCCATCGAAGTCTTTTTCATGAAAGCACAGATTTACAAAATTATACTTGTTTTTGTACTGAGCGGAGCATCCGTCAGTAAAATATACCACTTTCCTTAGGTTTGGGACCCGAATCTTGATCTCTGGTACAAGGCGTCTTAAAAACGCATGAACCATAGCGGCGTTATGCTTTGTATCATCCGAGATACAACAGAAGCTCTGATGGCACAGTTCATCTCCATCCCGCCAGTAGGCTACAAATGGGTGCACTGTACACTGGGAAGATTCCCAGTGGAACCCCTGGGCCGCATCCTGTACTGTGTAGGAATAGTTCTCGGCAAAGTCCCCCTGAACTACTACGTGGCCATCTTCCATATTTTCTTTCTGACGAGAGAAGTAGGCACTCTGAGCTTTGGTTCGAAAATGATGTACAGTGAGTTCAGCCACCTGTCTACTTAATGTAGAAATACACTCACCTCGACTAGCAATTATTTCTATCAGCATGCAACGGTCGCCGCTCACCCATTTCTGATACCTTACTTCATCATCCAAATCATTGTCATCCTCTTCTACATTATCACTAATCAGCCGTAAGAAATTATCCACACCCGTCTCACCAGGGCAGTCGCCACACGCTCCCATCATGCAGTCACGGCTATACACATCACATACGGCATAATCCAATAGATCATCGACTGTCAAGTCTGTAAATCCTAGCGCAGCTATCAACAACTTGGGGTTGTGGTGATAGGTACATACACACACTGCATGGGTGCCGGCGCTGCCGGCCAGCACGCAGTGTTTCGGTCGCAATGTGGCAAATGTAGAAAAACCGATCTGCGGGTTGGTCTTATCATCTTTAAACCAACGGTATATTTCCCTTAAATTGCCCAAAAGAAGTCTTTTTTGCACTTGTCTTCTCACACCATCGCCATCCCTAATGGTGACATAGTCCTTTTGTCCAGGGCACATCCTACTCACCATGTCGGATTCGTAAAACGCCACTACTTTGGCAATTTCTCCTCCCAAGAGTTTTCGACCCTTAGATGGCTTGTTTACTTCCGGCAAAATTCCATCGGTTTCCTTCAGCTTCCGTGCCTTCCTTGCCATGTACGTTGTAGTGTCAAAGAACTCCCGAGTCTTCTCCAGAGTAAATGGAGAAGCAGTGAGAATCATAAGACGTCTTCTATAATCGGTAGTTCTTTGGAACTCGTCCTTCAGCTCACGCATCAGATTTTCGTATCTGAAAAACAAATAGAACCCATGCTTGGTGAGCTTGCTAAGCATTGTTTTGTGAAGAAAATTTTTGGATTTTAAAACATTGCAATAAAACGTGAGAAAAATTTACCTAGAGGTTAATCGTTCTTAAGTCCCATGAAACTATCGTTAATCTAGAGATAGATTAACGGTAGTTTCATGCTTCTTCCATCTCTGGATTCTCTAGTCAACTGCTTGCGATGTCGTATGCCCGAAGCATATAGTTTCATCCCTTAGGTTTGATCTCGGCTCAGCTAGGAATCTTCATGGGTCACCACCATACCACAAGAACAGAACAAGCCCAGAGGTCATCAATATACACCATAAAGTACACAACAAACCCTAGTTTATTGATGGATAAACACTTAAGACGTTAATAATACATCGTGTAGTGATAATACAAAATAAGTAAATAGTTGAAAAAATAATAATTCAGTAAATTTACAGCACCATTGTTTGCGCATCTTTGATTTTAAGAGGTTTGTGACGAATAGAAAATGTCGCACTGGTGGAGGAAAGAAACAAACAATTTGGATTAAAGCAATTCAATTAAATCTACTTGTGTGCCATACCATAGTGCAATAGATCTAACTAAATCGTATGAATGGTTTCCCGGTTAAAAAAAATAAAGTTTTCATATTTTCAAAAACTTATTGCTGAGTGCTAACCTGGCGTGGGTATCATCCTCCTCAGTCCTTGCCCGCTTCAGTGGTGTTGCACTTGGTGTTGGTATGTCCATGCCTAAAGACTCTGAGAACTTCCTCTTCAACGTGTGCGTCGCCCTTTTCAGTTTGGTTGAAGCAATTCTACGTTTCTGTTCATCCGAAAGGCCCTCTGCAATAAAAATGTGTTGCTATATTCGGATATTTTGGTATAACATTGACAAACTAGGTTAACGTTACATAAATATAAAGCAAAATTCTGATAGGACATGAGACCAAAAACATATATTTATAACATAAACTTAAGCAGGCAGTGGCAGCGGATGTTATTTTTGGATGGGGCAATAATTTTTCCAGGGGCCCCCCTGGCGATGGGGCCCCTCGAAAGCAAAGGTCCCCCTAAAAATTGCGAAAATGTTGAGAGCCTAGTTAGGTCGTTCATGAACATTCAGAAAAGAACCGAGCTAAATTTTTTCTAGGGGTCCCTCTGATAATTTTTTTGGGGCGGGGGGGGTAATTGCCCCCCCCTGTTCCCCCTTATCCGCCGCCAGTGTAAGCAGGAAGGGACAACTTAATATGATTTGCTTCCATTCTGATTTGAATCAGAGTGTCAAGCTGCGAGATTGAAAAACGCATTAAATTACCCGAAATGTACGGACAATATACGGAGAAATACTCACTTCGGCGAATAGGCGTTTGATCCAGACACTGCATAGCAACTCGGACATCCTCTTCAGCAAATGTCTCGCCGTGTTCAGGTTCCAATCTTCCGACACTAAATTCACTGCGCTCAGAGGAGCTGTCTGTGCTGGGTACTGCGCATTCCTGTGATGCTTCCGTGGTTGGAACTTCAGATAGGCTTTCGGGATTTTTTGTTATTTTGAGACGGCATGACGCACACAGAAGTGTGCCAACTGTTACCCTCGGGTCTTGAGCACGCTCTACCAGGTGTTTTGATGCGTTCCTGAGGCTTTTTACCCATCTTGTCTTATGTCTTTTCAGGGGATCGGCACAACATGGATTCTTGGGCTGCTTCATAGTATGGCTCACAAGCTTCACGACCAGCTTGCACGTGTTTCCCGTATGACCACATGAGACACACTGGTCTGGGCTGCTTCTGGGTATTCGCAGAGATCATCTCTTTCTTAACCTGACGCCTCTGCCTTCCAAAACGAAGCCGTGTCCTATGTTTCTCCGTATCCCCTCCTCAAATGACGGCAGTCTGACGCGCGGTGTTGGGTGTCGGTGTGGCGCCGCTCCGATCGTCACGCGCCGCTCGTGCGGTAACGGTAGGAGGGGGGGGTGAGGGTCTCAAACATTGGACGCTGCGTTGTACTAATTATTAAAATTGGGATGCTTCATTGTTCTTGCAGTCTCATATAGCTCTAAGTCATACCATTAGAATGATAAAGCTATCGTTGTTATGCCATCCTACTTGTCTGGTCTTTGCGATTCAAATGATATGCAATATGACCCATGTTGACTTTAATCTGTCAAACCAGGCAATTTTTTCTAAGATTTGTCTTAATAAGGTATTGTAATACATAACTCTATTGGGCTTGAAGAGAAGATTCCAATGGTAACAAGGATCCTTTTGTTATATTATGTTTGCCGTGCTAGCACCATGCTCGCGCACACACCTCACGTAAGTGGGGATCGGGACGTTTGGGAGCTCAGGACTCATTTTCTGTTAAAGTCTCCATTATTTTTATTTCTGAATCTTATAGAGTAATGTATAAAGAGCAATATGAGTCTCAAAAAGTCCCCCAAAAAACATAGATTCAAAGTTTTTATAGATTTCGAAAATTTAAACAATGTATAATATATTCAAAATTTAATTTTTTTGATAATATCTTTCAAGAGCTAGAATTCATTATTCGTCCTTAAAACATCTAGATACAGTTCTAAAGCATTTCATAAATCATACAGGAGAAATTTAGCCTTTAAAATAGGCATGTAAGCACGAATGGTCAAAATGCCTAAGGCTATAATTTTCAAACCGTAAGTCAGGGAGGAAAATGAACATGAAAATCGTTATCAGCTCCATCAAAAGCCCCCTGACGAAAAATATATCGAAATCTGCGACATGAGGGTGTTATCGACTTGTCGATTTGTCCTGGAATGCCCCCCTGCCGGAGATACTGCCTTGGCGTCCTGCACCCCTGCCGGAGATACTGCGTTAACGTCCTACGCCCCTGCTGGAGATACTGCCTTGGCGTCCTGCACCCCTGCCGGAGATACTGCCTTAGCGTCCAGCACCCCTGCCGGAGATACTGCCTTAGCGTCCTGCACCCCCTGCCGGAGATACTGCCTTAGCGTCCAGCACCCCTGCCGGAGATACTGCCGTAGCGTCCTGCACCCCTGCCGGAGATACTGCCGTAGCGTCCTACGCCCCTGCCGGAGATACTGCCGTAGCGTCCTACGCCCCTGCCGGAGATACTGCCGTAGCGTCCTACGCCCCTGCTGGAGATACTGCCTTGGCGTCCTGCACCCCTGCCGGAGATACTGCCTTAGCGTCCAGCACCCCTGCCGGAGATACTGCCTTAGCGTCCTGCACCCCTGCCGTAGATACTGCCTTAGCGTCCAGCACCCCTGCCGGAGATACTGCCGTAGCGTCCTACGCCCCTGCCGGAGATACTGCCGTAGCGTCCTACGCCCCTGCCGGAGATACTGCCGTAGCGTCCTACGCCCCTGCCGGAGATACTGCCTTAGCGTCCAGCACCCCTGCCGGAGATACTGCGTTAACGTCCTACGCCCCTGCCGGAGATACTGCCGTAGCGTCCTGCACCCCTGCCGGAGATACTGCTGGGTCGTCCAGCAACCCTCTCGGAAATGCTTCTGGCACTTTTGTCGGAGAGCACACCAGGACACCGCGCTCCCCTACTAATGCCTGGACCGGTGACGCCAAGACCTGCGGTAACTCAGTCTATGATGACGTCATGACACCCTGCATCTCGACCAGAAGCAGGCCACAGATGTCCTCCACGCCTACCAGGAGCAATTTCGAGGCGCCCCGCACCCTCACCAGTGTAATATCAAACCTCCTCCCTGCTGGCGATGTTGACTGCCCAAGCTGTATCCCTTCCATACCAGAAGCCGGCGTAGAACTCACCCATACTGCCATCTCAACGCAGGAGCCCGCTGAAACATCATCCTTCACAGATATGTCCTGGCTGTCTAGCTCTGTTTCGGTCTTATTTGACAGCAATAACTCGATCAAGTTTTTTGGAGGAGGTGAGGGCTTCGTTGATGCACCGTGCACGCCTACGCATGAAGTCTTCACTGAAGTGGCGTGCGCAACGAAAGATTCTACAGTGCCTGCCGACAACCTCACAGAGGTGACCTCGTTAACAGCCTTAGACGCTTCATCAGGAGTTAAAGACAAGGAACCTACTCAACCTCTCCAGAAAAGAGCACGCACGTCAAAGGAACAATCTCAACGGTTCAGCGAAAAGCACAGGGTGGTACCTGCTCCAAAGGCTTGCTTGGAAGGTTCCTGTCAACACAGCTGCCATACCTTTGAGGAATCTCACCGCGAAGCAATAAATTCCTCTGTCAATAGCCTGGCTCTCCCAGCACGGCGGGAGTGGTACCGGAGATTCGTTGTGGAAGCCAGCGAACAAACAAACCAAAACCTCCGAAAACGAAAAAACATCTTCACTGGACCCTGCCATTCGAAGGCAAAGCGACTAGAGTTTGCAAGGGATTTTTTCTCACCACCCTTGGCTTTTCAGCGACGAATGACAGCGCACTGCTGAACGCAGTCCAAAACGGCAGAGATGCGACAGCTCCAGAAGACCAGCGGGGCAAGAGCGTGCCCGCGAATAAGCTGGACCATGAAGCAATCAAAGCGCACATACTATCGTACAAGCCAGTGGCACCTCACTACAGGTATATTCATTCCCCGCACAGGAGGTACCTACCCCCGGACTTGAACGTCACGCAAATGTACAGAAACTTTGTTGAATATCACGATGGAAAATGCTCAGAAAGCGTATATCGGAGGGTGCTAGCGGCTCAAAATATCAGCTTTACAAAGCTAGGATCTGAAGAGTGTGCAGAATGCGCTGAGCACCAGAACCACCAGTGTTCTGGTGACGTATGTGAAGCGTGTGGAATCTACGCAAATCACATCAGAATGAAGGACGAGGCACGAAAAGCATACCAGAGTGATGGCGAAAGGAAGTGGCGGAGCGGAGAAGAGGTCTACTCGGCGGACATGATGCGGGTGTACTACCTGCCGTCGCTGCCCCACAAGGCGTGCTTTTTTACATCGCGTCTTGTCACGTACAACGAGACCTTCTCACCGGTCGGAACTCTGAATCGCCCGGGACGGAAGTCGTACGCGATGGTCTGGCATGAAGGTACTGCTGGACGCGATGCGAGCGATGTGCTCTCAGCTTTCATGAGGTTCTTGGAAGAAAAGCGTGACGCCGATTCCATCATTATCTGGATGGACAACTGTTCAAGCCAGAACAAGAACTGGACCCTGTTCTTCGGATGTATGACAGCCGTTCATAGACCAGACCTGGGCCTCCAGACAGTGACCCTTAAATACTTGGTGAAGGGTCACACGTCCATGTCTGCGGACACTGTTCACCAAGTATGCAACAAGCGGCTAAAAACACGAAAAGGAGTGGTCGACATGGCAGACTTCAAGAACGTGATATCGCCTTCGTCAAAGGTCATTGAGCTCGAAGCGAGCAACTTTGTCGAGAACCAGAGACCCGTCAGCGCACAAAAACTGAAGCAGCTGGGAGAAAGCAAGGAGAGACCATATCTGGCTCGCTTTGCAGTGGTAGAGGTGCGACGGGGAAGCTCCCTGTTTTGGACAAAGGAGAGCCATACCGACTCATCGTGGCGTGCCTACGACGTACGGAAGAGCACGTGGTCGCCGCTCGACCCTCTCACTGTCAAGAAAGACCCGCGCGGGGTTAACAAGGACAAGTTGGCAACAATAAAGAAAGTACTGCTGCCGCTCATCCCAACGCACAGACACGCGTTCTGGGAAGGTCTACGTCCATCGTCGGCGAGGGAGCTGAACGGCTAGCACTCTCGCCGTGCCGCACGCCTGTTCGACGGCAGCGGTGGTTGGTTGTGCTAGAGGGACCTGGCTCTCGACAGGCCTCGCAGTGGAGCGGCTTGTCGATCGAAGCGCACGCCTTAGGGTTGGGCGGTGTTGAACTCGTCTGTTTGTTGTCGTCTGAAGTGATTCCAGCAATTAAGCCGCTACATTGACAATTTCAGTACACTGTTTTTACGTACCGATCGCGGAAATGAACTTATCGACTTATGTTACCAAGAGTTCCGAAGGCAGACGCCAGGTTACATGAGTCGATACGTCCGCTCCCGTGGTAGGTAAGTAAATAGAGCGTACTGGCACAGCTCATGCACCCAGACTAATGTATTTGTACCAAGACCCTCGAATCGACAGGATAATAGAAAGCGTGTTGATGTCGGCGATTGTGTGAGTTCTTGTCAACCTAGTATCCCAATGAACTAGATGGATAAATTTGATGAAGATTTTAATCAATTTATTCCAGTATTTGAACTGTTGCGTCGAAAATTGTCACAAATAAACAGAACATGTCCCTAAAAATAATTCTTAAGAACAGTTTGGAAGCAGAATGAATGGATGTGGGAGTTACGACTTTTTCCCGACGGGAGAATGAATGGAAACCCGGACATACGGCTTTCTTCCTGACTAACGGTTTTCTTCCAGATAGTTATAGCCAACGAAACAGGATTTTTGCTGAAGGTAAAACTATTTTTGCCTATATTTTTACAATATCAAAATATAAATCCCCCAAAAATATATCACTCTCATCGCCTTTCAATTCTGAACATTTTGATACCCATTTTGTCTCCTGCATTGTTACCGGCACACGTGTACGATCAAAAAGGAGATTTTTGCTTCTCCTGAACAATTTGGTAATCTTGAGAGTCGAGAGATACGGCTTTCTTCCTTCCGACGGCAGATTACAGCCGCACAGTTTTCTTTGGAACATCAGATGATGCCAACCTGGAGTGTAAACTACCTTCGTATGTGGAAAAGAGAAACATCATTGCCAACAGCATAGAGAAACAATGACAGGCTTGATTAACTCGCCCTGACCCTGCTGTCGATACATCTCGTTGACTGCGATGTCGTGGCATGAGCTCACCTTCTATCTTAGGCTAACCATTGTCACGTCTGCAGAAGAGTGGCCCGAGTCGGACCCGTCCAGCTGGGAGTGGACGGACGATGTGGCGGCGCCACCGTCGGCCGCGGCTGCGGAGCCACCTAGCGGCGGGGAGCTGGACTGGCCCGATGCGTGCCAGGTGGCGCTGTCGCCGCTGGCCGACGTCCTGGTACTGGCCACCGACCGACGTATAGCTATTCTCACGGGTGGGTACTGGCCACCGACCGACGTATAGCTATTCTCACCGGTGGGTACTGGCCACCGACCGACGTATAGCTATTCTCACCGGTGGGTACTGGCCACCGACCGACGTATAGCTATTCTCACCGGTGGGTACTGGCCACCGACCGAGGTACTGGCCACCGACCGACGTATAGCTATTCTCACCGGTGGGTACTGGCCACCGACCGACGTATAGCTATTCTCACCGGTGGGTACTGGCCACCGACCGACGTATAGCTATTATACATTACATTTGCCTCCTGGTGGAACCCGCCTTCATGTGGTGGGAGGCGTGGGCCCGTCCGGGCCCACCGCTGTCGGCCGACTCCGTCAGCGGGACGCCAAACGGGTTCCGGCGTGCCCTCTCCGAGGGGGCACCTGGCGACGGTCCCCATGCCGCCGCCGACGCTCTTCGTCGCCGTGCATCTCTTCTCATCGTCTCCACCTACCTCACCGCGCCTGGTGGCGCATGCCTGCGGGTCCGGCACCGCGCGCCGCGCGGGGCCGGCCCGCTAGGTAATTAGCGACCGGGCAGCGCCCGCCTCCGTGCGCACCGACGGAGGAGGGGACCCTCGAGTGCGGCCCGGGGGGTCTGACAGACGTCGAGCCCGTAACCGACGGTACCGCAAGAACCAACGACGCCGAAGTCTCCTCACCATCATTTGTTGGAACGCGGAAGGGCTCCGGGGTAAACTCCCGGAGCTCCAACGCTGGCTTCAGGCGCACCCAACGGATGTGGTTGCCGTCCAGGAGGGACAATTCTCCAAGTCTGCTATTAGGCTCCCGGGCCACCAGCCCCCGGTGGTCACCAGACGGGCGCGTGGGCGTATTACCGGTGCCGCGGCCAAGGGAGGAGACGTGGCCATCTACGTGCGAGCCGGCACCCACTTCTCGCCCCTTGATTGCCGCTTTCTCGATCCCAAAGACGATAGTACGGAGGTGTGTGGGGTCCGGATTTACGGAGGAAGGACGGTGGACGTCATCAACGTCTACCGGCCCCCCATACGTTCCTCAGCAGACGATCAGCGTGAGGACCACTTCGTCCCTGCCTGTCTACCTACCAGCGCCGACAACATCATCGTCGGAGACTTCAACGCCCACCATCCCATGTGGGACGAACATTGCGAGGCGGCGGATGAGGTCGGCCAGCGCATCGCGTCGTGGCTGGACAGCGAGGACTGGGCGGTGCTGAACTCCGGTGCACCGTCCTTCGTCAGCTATCGTGTGGGTAGCCGTACCGCCCCGGATATCGTCGCCTGCGGGAGAAGCCTCGCCTGTCGGGCAACATGGGAGCTGGGACCCGACCTGGGGAGCGATCATCTCCCCATGGTCATCAAGATTACGACCCAGGCCGGGGAAGTTCACCCCCACAGAGTGCGTAAGACGCGATGGGAGTTCCGGAAGGCGGACTGGCGGGCATGGACCGAGTGCTGTGAGGCTGCCTTGTCAGAGGCGGTGCCCCAGCCAGCCAGTGTCCAGAGCCTGTGCACTCACTTCACCGCCGTGCTGCAGCGTGCTAGCGCCCGTTATATCCCGAGGGGCTCTCGGGCGGATCCTAAGCCCTGGGCGCTTGACCCGGAGCTACTGGAAGCCATCGAGGAGAGGAAGGCGGCGCGCGCAGCGGTCACTGATGGAGATCCGGACTCCAAACTCCGCTGGATCCGTGCTAAGCAGCACCTAGCCACTGTGGAGGCGAAAGTCTCCCGGGCGAAATTCCGCGAATTCGTCTCGGAGAAACTGAACCGGCCCAACGACATCGGCAGCAGTCTCCAAACTACTGAAGAAATGGGAAAGGGCGACGGATGATGAGCATCGTGACGGACAGGCGATGGAGGAGGACGGTCTTGTGCTCATCAGGGACTTCGACAAAGCCGAGGCCTTCTGCAGTACCTATGCAAGGGTATCGCGCCAAGTCCGAGCCCCGAAGTTGGACCGCGAAGCCAAGGCCAAGTCCAGAGACCCAGCCTTCTCTCGCTGTCCGGAGTGCGATGGAGCCCGCACCCTCTGCTGCGCCGAGTTCACCATGCCGGAGCTGGTGCGAGAGCTCCAAAACCTGAAGTTGAGGAAGGCCCCGGGCCCTGACCTCATTACCAACGAGATGCTCAAGTACCTCGGCCCCGTCGCCCGGGAGGCCCTGATGACCTTGATTAACGGCTCGTGGCGGGAAGGCACGGTCCCAAGGGAGAGGCGCCAAGCCACGATAGTGCCTATCCCAAAGTCTGGCAATGACAAGCGCCTCGTCGGTAGCTACCGCCCGATAGCGCTGACTAGCCACCTGTCGAAGCTGACGGAGCGCCGCATCCTCTCCCGTCTCTCGTTCGCCGCAGCTCAGCGTGACCTCATCCCCGCAGAACAAGTCGGCTTTAGAGAGGGACGGTCGGTAGAGGACAGCCTTGGACGCCTCGTCCAGCAGGTTCAGGATGGCTGGAACCGTCCCAAGGCGCGATCAAAGAGGACCGAGGACGGATCTACAGCCCAAAAGTACGTCCTATTGGCCTTCGATTTTGCCCGTGCCTATGACACGGTTGACCACCACCTGCTACGAGCCCGACTGCTGGAGGAGGGAGTCCCGTTGTGTCTGGTCCGATGGACCTGGAGCTTTTTGCGCGACCGCCGAGCACGAGTGGAGGTCAACGGTACCAAGAGTCGTGAGCGGGGGTTCCGGGCAGGCCTGCCGCAAGACAGTGTCCTGTCTCCGACCCTGTTCTTGTTATGGGCGGCCCCGCTCGCGGCTGATCTCAGGAGGATCCCGGGGGTAACCCCCTTCCTCTACGCTGACGACACTGCGACCCTGTGCGCCGGCAACGATATATCGACGGCCAGGACCAGAGCCCAATTGGCCGCGGACGCGCTGGTTAGATGGGCCCAACGGTCGAAGATGCGTGTAGCCGGTGAGAAGACCCAAGCTCTCGTCCTCTCCCAGCGGTCCCGCGACGCGGTCGACTACCATTAAGGTGGCGGGGAAGACCGTTGAAGCAGGAGATCACCTCAAGCTACTGGGAGTCGCGCTAGACCGGCTGCTACACTTTGGGGCTCACTGCCGCAACATGAAAAAAACGGACCAGGCCGCGACTCGCCCACCTCAGGTCGCTCACCGGACGTGACTGGGGATTGGAAGAACGGCAGCTCAGAGCGGTAGCTAACGGCTACGCACGGGGTGCCATCGAGCATGCAGCTGCCGCCTGGCTGCCAGCGACCCCCCCCATCACACATCAACATCCTGGAGAGGGAGATGCACGCAGCCGCACGACTGATCACCGGCTGCCCCCCTGTCCACGCCTGCGCACGCCCTGATGGCGGAGGCCGGCTTGACACCGGTTTCGGCGCGCCGCACCACGCTGGCTGCGAGATTCCTGACCAAAGCGCGGGCCCTGCCGCCGTCGGACCTCCTGCGAGAGGTTGCGGACGCCACGGCCCCGACCCGACTGGCGACTACGGCGGGTTGGCGGGGTGTGGGACTGGCGGCGTGGCAGGCCGCCGGTGTCACCGCCCCTGTAGAGCCCACCCTCCCCACGCTCTTGCCGCCGTGGACGGACCCTGGCACGGTCACGTTCAGGCTGGACGTGGGTGAGGGCCTATCAGTCGGAGCGTCTCCCGAACAGAGGAGACAGGCTGCGTCCCACCACCTAGCGTCGCTCCCACAGTGCACAACCTGGCTGTGGACGGACGGCTCAGCAGAGGCCGGGGTGCTTAAGGGAGGCGCCGGAGCACTTATCGAGGAACCGGACGGCACCGAACACTCACTACGGACCCCGGCCGGTGCACTGTGCTCCAGATACCGGGCGGAGCTCTTTGCATTGCGAGCCGCTCTGCAGCACCTCCACGACAACCTGGCTCACACTGATGACCCAGTCGTAGTGTGCACAGACTCCCAAGCAGCACTGGCTACACTGCGGCAGGGTCCGTCCTCCCAGACATCCACGCTCGGGGCCGCAATCTGGGATCTACTCAGAAATATGACCTCCACCGGCCGTCGATTCCACCTGCAGTGGGTGCCGTCCCACTGCGGTCTGCGGGGGAACGAGCACGCCGACCGCCTCGCCGCTGAGGCATCGCGACTCCCGCAGGCGGACGTCTCGCTAGACGTGCGCACCATCTACCGCGCGGCAGCACGGACAGCGCGCGCCGAGTCGGTCCGCCGCTGGCCGGACGGCTGGCACCGGCTGCTCATGGGCGACCGTCTGCCGCGTCCGGTGACGGGACTCGCGCGGAACGCGGCGGTGGATATTCATCAGCTGCGGGCGGGCCATTGGTCCGGCTCGACAGCCTACCTTCACAGGATTGGGCGACACCCATCCCGGCAGTGCGCCCAGTGCAGCGACGCTCGCTGCAGGGCCAGCTGGTGCCGCCTCTGCCAGGAGGAACCGGACACCCCAGCCCACATTCTGTGCCGATGTCCGGCCCTGATGGCGATGCGCCATCGCATCCTCAGGCGTATCCACCCGAGAGCCGTGGAGGTGCGCGGCGACGAATACGTCGCGGCCGTGGCGACGGCCGCCAGGTCCCTCCAGAGCCGGGCGGCTACGCCTCCCTAGGGAGGCCGGAGGGAACTAACAACAACAACAACAACGTATAGCTATTCTCACCGGTGGGTACTGGCCACCAACCGACGTATAGCTATTCTCACCGGTGGGTGCTGGCCACCAACCGACGTATAGCTATTCTCACCGGTGGGTACTGGCCACCGACCGACGTATAGCTATTCTCACCGGTGGGTACTGGCCACCGACCGACGTATAGCTATTCTCACCAGTGGGTACTGGCCAACGACCGACGTATCGCTATTCTCACCGGTGGGTGCTGGCCACCAACCGAGGTATAGCTATTCTCACCGGTGGGTGCTGGTGCATGTAGGCAAATACGCTAGTAATGCGTGTGAATAGAATTCCAATGAATCTTTCAGATTGAGACAAAACTGTGGGTTTCTGTTTGTAGTCATGGTGATCATATGAGTCGTCCATGATACTACTGTTTTGATAGTGTTTATCAAGCTGGAACTTTTCATCGAAGTGTTTGCGTTTGTGGCAGTTATTGTCCCTCAAATTGCACCGCAGACTATCGGCAACCAATTTAAAGACAGCCCGGCAGGTAATGAGAAATGCTATGGTCTCTTTTTTGTATCGCGGAATAGCGGTGGTTAAGTGGAGTCCCAACAAGCTACATCGCACAGTCTGACGGTCGCCCGCAGCTCAGTGGGACTCTGAGAGCTCCCAGTCTCGTTTTGGCGCCGCTGCCAAGCTGGAGGCGCCGGATGACGTCACGGTGACGTCACTGCTGTGTCTGCCAATGGCGTCGCCGCAGCGCAGCTGGTCGGGCGCGGCCGACTGGACCTGCGTCGTGGTTGGTCAGGAGTCCGGGCACATCGCCTTCTTTACTCAGGTGGGTCCTATGGCGCTCGTGTGAAGTTTCTGAGGGATCCCTCAACTTAACTGCTTATTATTATAGTTTTATGATATTCATGTTTGCTTCTCTATAGTTATTATAACCCACGTGTCACATATAGCGATAGCCGCTGACGCGCCCTCAACCTATTACCCACAAGTTTCTACGTGCTAGCCTGGGTTTACATGATGGGGATTAATGCTGCCGTAATTGCCACTCACTAAATTCAATACTAGCGACTGACAGAAGCGAGCTCGCTATTCCCCGCTGCCTCCGTCTGTGATGCTGCCGTGCCTCCACGCTGGCCCCGCCTTCTCCTCGCTGACTTCCCGCCCCCTCCCCACTGCCTCCGCACCGGCCCCGCCTGCTCCCGGCTGACTCTGTGCTGTGCAGGACGGCTCGCTGCTGCTGCGGCAGCGGCTGCACCAGTCGGCCGTGTGCAGCCTCTCCTGCAGCTGCCGCCAGGTGGCCGCCTGCGCCGAGGAGGAGCTCTCGGTGGTGTTCGAGGACGCTGTCGTGGTGCTGGATGGGTTCGCGCTGTACCAGACCCTGCGTGGATGTCGCAGCCGGCTTGCTAGACGTGAGAATACCGGATGAGGACAATACAACTGGCAGTCGATATTTGTAGAGTCAGACATTGACATGATGTGGGTCAATGCTCACTAGACTCTTATATACGTAAAACACGATTTATCAGGTACTACGTAGCTAAGAAGTGATCTGGTTCAGCCTTTGTTTGTACTGATTAGGAACCAGAAAACTGTTTTTGTATATCGTGAGTTTAACTGCTTGACCATTTGACATTTATGCACCAACCATGCCTCCCATGGGTATGTCTATGGTTTATACAGTGCAAATGTGGACCAGGTGAAAATTGAATAAACATATAAGTTTTTGCGTTGGTCAGACAGTTGTATTTGCCTCGAAGGAATGTTATGTAATAAATATGATATCCCTTGTGTAACGGCGGACCGCCTTTCTGCGGAGGCCTCCGATTCCAAGAAGCGCAGTGCCGGCTGCAGAAGCCTGCGCTAAGCCCTGCTCTCTGCCGGTGGCCTGCAGTGCGGGCGGGCGGCGGAGGCGGACTGGAGGCCCCGCTGCTGGCCCAGCAGAAGTGGGAGCTGCGCCACCAGCAGCGGCTGGAGACGGCCCAGAACGTCGGCTTCCTCTCCACCAGCCTACTGGACCACCTGCAGCAGGAGTCGCTGCTGCGTCCCGGCGGCAGCGTCACCAGCGCCAGCGTGCCCGCCGGATCCCTGCTGGTCACTGCTGGTGAGACTGTCCAGTGTACCCGCCGGCTCCTGCTGGTCACTGCCGGTGAGACTGTCCAGTGTACCCGCCGGCTCCCTGCTGGTCACTGCTGGTGAGACTGTCCAGTGTTCCCGCCGGTTCCCCTGCTGGTCACTGCTGGTGAGACTGTCCAGTGTACCCGCCGGCTCCCTGCTGGTCACTGCCGGTGAGACTGTCCAGTGTTCCCGCTGGCTCCCTGCTGGTCACTGCCGGTGAGACTGTCCAGTGTACCCGCCGGCTCCCTGCTGGTCACTGCCGGTGAGACTGTCCAGTGTACCCGCCGGCTCCCTGCTGGTCACTGCCGGCGAGACTGTCCAGTGTATCCGCTGGCTCCCTGCTGGTCACTGCCGGCGAGACTGTCCAGTGTACCCGCCGGTGAGGCTGTCCACTAGGGTGGGTCATACTCATGAGAAAAATAAAATTTCCGTATTTTAACTCAGTACTACGATTTTATTATGCGAAATTCAATTCTAAGAAACTTCCTTGAAATACATTTTGGTCACAAATTACTTAAAATGTCGCAAAAACGAACATATGTGTTCTTGAAGTTATGAGTAGAGAAGTTTTAGGATAATGCCGACTCTCGCAGGCAGTGTGAGCTTTCGAGCGATCGCGGGCTATCAAGTTCAGCCATGCAGACCACAAGTTCAGGTTGCACGTGCCACGGTCGTTTCTAGTGCACCTTTGAGGGAGGGGGATCCGGGACATATAATGAGAAAACACCACGTGTTTATAAAAATCGGTCTAAATCTGCTAAAATAGGGTAATATGAGACTGCGTTCCGGGGCATGACCAGATTGCTTCCCCCTGGATCCGTCCCTGGCACGTGCACTTGATAAAATCTGAACGCAAGAAGAAATGGATAAAAGGCGACGAAATAACACAGTGTTCAGAACCTGAGCTCCGTAAAGCTTAGGTATATCTACAAATTTAGCAGACTTGATTAAACAAATCGCCATGATATAACTATTGTGTTTACTTTCTCGCTCATTTTAAGTAGTCACGTCATCCATGCTTTCTTAGTTGCTTCTTCAGTAACACCGGTGCAGACTTGTGAATTTATTTTATATGCAGAACTCATCTTTATCTCCCCTACAGTAACCGATCTTATTTGATAGCTCCCAAGACGAGAAAGGACCTGACCTCAGGGTTGGTAAATTACCTGGGGAAAGGGGAAAGACATGTTGGAGACTGAGCTACCAACCCTGAGATCTGCTCTTAAGAAAGCGTTGCAGATAAGAGATGAGAAAGTTCTCTCCACTGGAAAGGATCCTAGTGTGATAATGGACACAGTAGTGAGAGATGTTATCATACTATGGTCTAAGTCTAACTCACACTATGGTATAAGTCTAACTCACAGTTCATGGCCCCAGTAACAGTGAAAAATCGTGCTATCAAGAATAGGAAGAGCAAATGCTTTGGCAGGATGAGGAGATGTTTGTTCCCCCAAGTGCAGTGAATATCATTTTTGGAGGAGCCCACTCAGTCCCCGACTCCAGATCAGACAACAACATTATAACATACATACTCAAGGATACTGAGCCATGCGACACATGTGCTTCATCTCCCAACACTAGCACTGATAAGAGGAACTATAGCCAATCAAACACGCTGCGGCGGCCTGTTTAAGGTTCCAGAACTCTGCTACTCAGACAGCAGTAACATGCTCTACATGTCTGAGAGATCTGATGGAAACTGGGCACGTTTCAAAGAATAGATCGTATCCTGCTCTCGATAAAAAGAAAGAAAGAAAGAGAACTTTAATTTTATCGAGAGCAAGATACGACTTATTCTTTGAAACGTGACCAGCTTCTATCAGATCTCTCAGGAAGGCAGAGCATGTTACTGATGTCTGAGTAGCAGAGTTCTGGAAGAAACAAAGATAACTTTATTATTATCGAGAACATGATACGACTTATTCTTTGAACTGTGCCCAGCTTCCATCAGATCTTTCAGGAAAGCAGAGCATGTTATTGCTGTCTGAGTAGCAGAGTTCTGGAACCTTAAACTGGCCTCTGCAGCGTGTTTGATTGGCTATAGTTCCTCTTATCAGTGCTAGTGCTGGGAGATGAAGCACATGTGTCGCATGGCTCAGTATCCTTGAGTATGTTTGTTATAACCCGCACCCCACCGGGGGTCCAGCGCCACCTTCGCCCCACCGGGGGGCATCGATGGCCCCCCTCTAACTCCGAAAATATGGGCGTTAGAGCAAACCTGCAAAGTGCAAAAACCTGTTTTTCAGCGCTCTAGCTTAATTAGGTCAAAAGTTATTTCCAAAATAGTGTTTTTGACCCTGGTGACCTTGGATGACCTTGGAGAGGTCAAAGGGCAAATACGGCCCCTGAAATCCGTGAAAGGGTGTCCAAGAACGCTTTTCTGATCAAGCTGAGCATTTTCAATCGCTTTTGTGACTTTTAGAGCATAAGACAGCTTTTCCCCATGCTTTTTCAATGGGAGAGGTCACCTTGTGACCTGACCTCAGGAGCACGAAATCGAAAAATCCCGGATATACACCTTGTAGACCCTAGAGGAGCCATAAAGTGTAGGAAGTTTCAAATTGATCGAATTCGAAATGTAGCTCTTACAGAGCTCTAAGGTTAAAGTGAGGTGACCTTGGTTGACCTCGTCTGGTGACCTGACCTTAGGTGACCCGGGGTAAAAAATTTCAGGGATGGTGGGAAAATGATGCAGTGAGAGATAGAGCCCTCAACCGCGGTGCTGCGCCTCTTCGTTTTTCTGCTATCCCGGAAAAAAACCTTAGGGGGGCATCGATGGCCCCCGGTGGGGCGAGGGATAATGTTGTTGTCTGATCTGGAGTCGGGGACTGAGTGGGCTCATTCAAAAATGATATTCACTGCACTTGGGGTATCAAAAATCTCCTCATCCTGCCAAATCAGTTGCTCTTCCCTCTGCGGCTTCTAGTCTTTCTGGTCCTCTACTCTCTCTCAACGTCGTTTCCTGCTTTCTCTTCTCAGATTTCTTTAGTCTCTCCGTTTCCACCTGGTCCACAGACATCATCATCATCCCGGACTTCTCACCCTTCTTGGTCCGCTGTCTATAAATCCACTCCAGCTCCAACACTGGGAGCTTCTCCTTCTTGGGACCAGTGACGGATCTAGGATTTCGTTAAGGGGGGCCCAGGCTCGGAGGGCGCCGAACCTGGGGGCGCCGAACCTGAGGGGCGCCAATTTCAGTGGCAGATCTAGCCGGTCGGTTCGGAAGGGACAAACCACAGTCGAAAAGCAAAAAAAAAACGTCACGCAGTCAAAAGCTGCGCTACCAATATCACTTGCCGGTAGAATTTTGGGGTGTTTCAGACGAAAAGCCAAAAAAAGGGCTCGAGATACTTCTTCCTATCCAAGGCTGGCTATACTATGGAGATCTGGCTATACTATAACTGAGAATTATTGATATTTACTCCATGATTCTGATGAAGGGCTGTGCCCGAATATATAATCTTCAATTTTTTTACATTTCCGGATTCGAGGGGACAGGCCGGGGAACATCTTATCAACTTATGTTCTGTTTGAAGTTGAGAGTTGAAACACCAAAATCATGCTTATAAACTAAAAAGGATTAGGGGAAAAAGGAGGTCGATCGCTTTGGGGGCGAAACATAGTTTTGTCCCGAGCTTTTCCGTTTGGGGAATGTCATTTTGCCCCCCCTGGATCCGCCACTGGCCAATTTACCACCCGAAAGGCAGCCAGTGTCAATGAAAAACGCGTTTAAAAAAGGATTTGTAAATGCTTATTTTCATGAAGGCTTCCTCTTAGTCAAGACATGTTCACGTTTACCATCAAGCATATTTCGGGCCAGCTAACGACTGGTACCTTGGTAGAAAATGCTGAAAGCACCCACTGACGCTAACTGAAGCACGATGAGCAAATAATACAGTTATCTTCGGTCATGGTGAAAACTGGGGCGTCGTATCCACCACCTCCACTTATCACAGTTGTCCTGGCTAACGGCTCCATACTGAAATACCCGATTGACGCTAACCTGAGCCTCATAGGCCGCAGAACCTCTGCGGGCCTGGGCCCCTGAGTTTTTGGTGACTTCCCTGAGTTTATATCGAGTCCCCTCAGCTGATCTGGGACCGCTTTAGTTAACTAGGCTCTCACACTGAACTTGAAACCTATATGTCGCCGCTGAAGCCTATTAAGCTTTTCGGGGCCCTTTTATTGATATAGGGCCCCATCAACAGATCCTGGGCCCTCTGAGCTAAAAACTGGAGCCCTGAGCTCTGAGCCCCAAGCTGGATTAGTGTCCCTTAGGCTGGTCATTGTCCCCCGGGTTGGTATCGCTTTCGTTTAACTGATATAGATCCCTTCAGCTTGTTTGGGGCCCGCTGTGCGTATCTGGACACTAGTTCGGCGAGGCACCCAGCTAGTCTGGCCCTATTAGTTGTATGGGCCTTCTGAGCTTCTGCAGGTTCCCCTCAGAGTGTCTGGGCCCCATGAGTTGAAAATTGGACCCCTGGGTTAGTTTTGGGTCCCTGAGCCTATTTAGAAACCGTTTAAATAGGTAGGCACCCCACGCTGGTCTTGAGAATCCTGTGTTGGCACTGATGTCAAATGAGCTCGTCGGGCGCCATTATCTAGGCCCCCTTAACTGGCACGGGCCCCTCAGCTGATTTTGGAGACCCAAAATCCCTCCTACCGGATTCCACCCACGCCAGATTTCCTGACTCCCTGAGGGCCCCTGGGGGCCATTGCGGATTTTTCCCGGGATCAGCGCTGGGGTTCCTCCCCGAGACAAAGCGTACAACATGTCTCTGTCTATATACTCTAGCATCTGCCAGAGTTGAGCTAGAATCATTTTTAGGCACACTTCGCTTCCTCTCGTTACGGCGAATCATCAAATAATGCATAATATGACTATACTAGGTCAAAACATAAAAATGACCTCACCTATCGGTAGGTCAAGGTCACCATCTAGCCTAGCATAGTCAGTATGCATATGAATCAAGTCACAATAGCAATAAAAATGGTATTAAAATACGGGTTTTATCAATATTTCCTGCAAGGCAATTGACCCAAGTCTTAAAACCTGCTTAGGAAGCCCCAGATGAACTCTCAGAGGTAATATGTCTAAACTTGCAATATGAACCGATAAAGAGGCCTAGGATACTATGATTTGGGGAATCCGAAGGTATTCCAAGCGGCCTCTGCAGACATAGAGCAATTTTTCGGCAAATTTCCGTTTTACCCCATGCATTTTCAATAGAGAGGTCATGATTCGTACCTGTCCCTAGGTCATCGATGGGAAAAATCCCGGAATAAATCTATTAGTACTTTTTGGGCCCATTATATGGTACAAGCTTGAATTCGATAGGTTCACCCTTTTCTTACTTACGCCAACTTAAACATTTTTTTGTGGTGAGGTCACTTGAACTGCACTGGTGACCTGACCTGAGATGACACAACCTTCAATTTTGAGGGAAAGTTGCGGAATTGATCAATGATAAGGTGTGACAAGTACTGTGTCGCTTCGCGCCGACGTTTTTTCGTGCCACTGGGAGACCTCGAGGGGGTGTTCAAGCACCCCCCCCCAACGGGCCGGAACGGGGCGCGAATACTCTAGAATAGGGCTGAGGCCAAAAGGGAAGGCTCTAAACAATGTCTGCAATTTTTGGGGTCAAGTTCATTCAAGGTCATTGACCTATTACGGCACAACCCAACATATTAGGCCTAATTTACGCTATAACTAGCGCTGTGCCCAAGCTTACCAATGACCTTTGATCAAGCCTTGATCATCAAGGCCAGTCACCTTTAAAACTGACCTGTGACCTTGATCTAAACACTGAATAACATTTACTTTGATGTAATAGCATACGTTATAATAGGTGCCGTAACATTATGCAACGTCATTTAGGGGCTGTCCAGGATTACCTGTGCTCATCAGGGACACCTATGCTCTCTGGAGGGGCCTTTGCTTCGATGAGGCACCTATGCCACCCAGGGACGCCTTCGATCCCCAATGGACGCAACCTAGCTATCCAGGGGCATCTTTGCTGTTCCGGGGGTGCCTTTGATACCCAGTGCCCAATGGGAGCTTTTTCTTATCCAGGTTCACCTTGGTATTTAGGGGCGTATTTTTATTCAAGGTAACCTATACTACCCAGTGGCGCCTACCCTATGCAAGGGGCGCTTAGGCTATCCAGGGGGCGGCAATTTGCTATACATAGGGCGCCCTTATGCTCTCCAAGGGCACCTCATTCGGAGGGTGCCTCTGATATTCAGGGGCGCTTTTCCTATCAGCAGGGTACCTGTGCCATCTTGGGGCTATTCTTATCAACGGACGTTGCTGTTATTCAGGAACACATATACTACTATCAAGGGTCGCCTTTGCTACCCAGAGGCACCTTTACTTCTTAGGAAGTTTGGCGCCCGTGCTTTAAGGAGTGCTTTGGCATCGATTGATTGCTCTATTATTGGGCTTAGGTGCGCGTGAACCTTGAGATCATGTAGCGCCCATATTGTTGCTAAGGAACGCTTATGCTATCAAAGGGCACCTTTACTATCCAGGGCCGCTGTTTTATTCAAGGCAGTCTGTTCTATCCACGGGCATCTGATATTTCGGGGGCGGTGCCTAGGTTATTCAGTAGGCGGCTTTTTTTCTCCACAGGGGCGCACTATTGCTTTCCAGGGACGCCGTTACTGCCCAGGGGTGTCTTTCTATCCAGGGGCGCATATGCTGTCTAGATGTATTTTTCAATCACAGACATGATTGAAATACATGCCCCCTACGGTATCCTGGGGTGCTTTTTGTTTCTGGTGAGGCGCTATTTTTCTCTTTGGGCACCAGTTTATTAAAGGGCACCTATGCTGTCCAGAGAACCTTTGTTATCTGGGGCTGCCTTCGCTGTTAAGGGGCGCCTTTGCTACCCAAAGGGAACATTTTACTTTAATGGAGTGCCTATTTCCATCTACGCGGCGCATATGCTGTCTTGGAGCGCCTTTGCAAACATGGGGCGCACTTTTCTATCCAGGTCCGCCTTTGCACTTGAGGGGGCGCCTCTGCAATCCAGGAGGAGCCCAAAATAGATGGAGAATAAAAATTCTGAAATAAGGCGCTCGAACACTGAAATAAAGTGCCTAGTTATCAGAAAGAGGCGCTCATCTGCTTAGCGGGGAGGACTGCTGGTTGGTGAGGGAAGCGTTCTCGGAAGTGGGGCGCACATACTGAAAAAGGGCACCCGGTTGCAGCGATGGAGCACTAAGCCTTCAGTTATAGGTTAACGAAATGTGGTTAAAGGCAGTCCATGCTCAAATTTAACGCTCGAGCCCTGTAACAGAGCGCGCGACTGTCGGACAGGTGTGCCAAACCATAGACAATAGGGAAACTGAAGATGGAAAGGGACACCTATGATATCCTGGGGGCGCCTGTACTCTCAGGTGAGGCGCTTGTTTTCTTTCTCAGGCGCCTAGTTTATCCACGACCGCCTATGCTGTCCAGATCATCTATTTCAAGAAGGGTTAACTTTGCTGTCCAGGGGGCGCCTTTGCTATCCAAGGGCGCATATGATATCTGTAGGGCGCTTTATGCAGAGGGCGCCTAGGCTGTCCAAGGGCGCCGTCCTAACCAAAGGCCGCCTTTCACTTCCCTGAAGTGCCTATTTCTATGTAAGGGGTGCATATATTATCTAGGAGTGCCCTTGATATACGGAGACGCCTTTTTGTCTAGCGGCGCCTTTGCTCTTGAGGGACGCTGCTCCAATCCAGGGTAGCTGAAGATGGATAAGGGACATCTATGTTGTACAGGGGGAGCCTGTAATTTCCAATGGGGCGCTCATTTTCCTCCTCAGGCACCTAGTTCATCTAGAGAGCGCCTAGGCTATCCAAAGGCTCCTTTACTATCGAAGGGGTGCCTTCCTAGGGGCACCTTTGCTGTCCAAAGCACTTGTGTCCAGGGTTGTCTTTGCTGTCCAGTGCCGCCTTTGCTATCCAAAAGTGCATGTGATATCCGTGGGCGCTTTATCCAATGGGTGCCTGGACTATCAAAGGGCACTTTTTCTATCCAAGGGTTGCATTTATTTTCCTGAAGTGCCTATTTCTATCTAAGGGGCTCCTATTCTGTCCAGGGCACCTATGTTTCCCAGATTTGCCTTTGCTGTCCAGGGACGCCTTTGCTATCCAAGGGCACCTTTCTTAACCAAGGGGCGCATTTTGCTTTCCTGGAGCACATATTTCTATCTAGGGGGCGCATATGTTATCTAGGAGCGCCTTTGATACCAGGAGGCGTCTTTTTGTCCAAGGGCGCCTTTGCTCTTGGGGGCGCTGCTCCAATCCAGGGTAGCTGAAGGTGGATAAGGGACATCTATGTTATACAGAGGGAGCCTGTACTTCCCAGTGGGGCGCTCGTTTTCTTTTTCGGGCTCCTAGTTTATCCAGGGGGCGCCTAGGCTATCCAAAGGCGGCTTTTCTATCGAAGGGGTGCCTTCCTAGGGGCGCCTTTGCTGTCCAAAGCACTTGTGTCCAGGGTTGTATTTGCTATCCAGGGGCGCCTTTGCTATCCAAGGGTGCATATGACATCCGTAGGGCGCTTTTTCCAGTGGGCGCCTAGGCTATCAAAGGGCGCCTTTTTCTGCTCAAGGTGAGCATTTTATTTTCCTAAGGCGCCTACTTCTATCTAAGGGGCGCTTATGCTGTCCGGGGTACATATGTTACCAAGATTTGCCTTTGCGTCCCAGGGGCGCCTTTCCTAGCCAAGGGCGCATATGATATCCGTAGGGCGCTTCATCCAGGGGGCGCCTAGGCTATCCAAAGGCGGATTTTATATCTAAGGGGTGCCTTCCTAGGGGCGCCTTTGCTACCCAGGGGCGCCTTTGCTGTCCACAGCACTTGTGTTATCCAGAGTTGTCTTTGCTGTCCAGGGGCGCCTTTGCTATCCAAGGGTGCATACGACATCCGTAAGGCGCTTTTTCCAGTGGGCGCCTAGGCTATCAAAGGGCGCCTTTTTCTACCCAAGGTGAGCATTTTATATTCCTAAAACGCCTACTTCTATCTAAGGGGCGCTTATGCTGTACGGGGTACATATGTTACCAAGATTTGCCTTCGCTGCCCAGGGGCGCCTTTCCTAGCCAAGGGCGGATATGATATCCGTAGGGCGCTTTTTCCAGTGGGCGCCTAGGCTGTCAAAGGGCGCCTTTTTCTGCTCAAGGTGAGCATTTTATTTTCCTAAAGCGCCTACTTCTAAGGGGCGCTTATGGTGTCCGGGGTACATATGTTACCAAGATTTGCCTTTGCATCCCAGGGGCGCCTTTCCTAGCCAAGGGCGCATATGATATCCGTAGGGCGCTTCATCCAGGGGGCGCCTATGCTATCCAAAGTCGGCTTTTATATCGAAGGGGTGCCTTCCTAGGGGCGCCTTTGCTGTCCACAGCACTTGTGTTATCCAGAGTTGTCTTTGCTGTCCAGGGGCGCCTTTGCTATCCAAGGGTGCATACGACATCCGTATGGCGCTTTTTCCAGTGGGCGCCTAGGCTATCAAAGGGCGCCTTTTTCTACCCAAGGTGAGCATTTTATATTCCTAAAGCGCCTATTTCTATGTAAGGGGCGCTTATGCTGTCCAGGGCACCTAGATTACCAAGATTTGCCTTTGCTGCCCAGGGGCGCCTTTCCTAGAACAGGGCGCATATGATATCCGTAGGGCGCTTCATCCAGGGGGCGCCTAGGCTATCCAAAGGCGGGTTTCTATCGAAAGGGTGCCTTCCTAGGGGCGCCTTTGCTATCCAGGGGCGCCTTTGCCGTCCACAGCACTTGTGTTATCCAGGGTTGTCTTTGCTGTCCAGGGGCGCCTTTGCTATCCAAGGGTGCATATGACATCCGTAGGGCGCTTTTTCCAGTGGGCGCCTAGGCTATCAAAGGGCGCCTTTTTCTGCCCAAGGTGAGCATTTCATTTTTCTAAAGCGCCTACTTCTATCTCAGGGGCGCTTATGCTGTACGAGGTACATATGTTACCAAGATTTGCGTTTGCTGCCCAGGGGCGCCTTTCCTAGCCAAGAGCCTATATGATATCCGTAGGGTGCTTCATCCAGGGGGCGCCTAGGCTACTCAGGGGTGTATTAGTTCCCCATGGCGCAGTCTTGCTATCTAGTGGCGCCTTTTCTTTGCCGGGGTGCTTTTGTTAGCATTCTAAATTTCATCTGGAACATTTTACTGGGGCGCAAAAGACCAGTAAAGGCGTCTAATGTTTGGGCAGGGACGCTTTGCCATGGTTTTAAGGAGTATGTGTTAATTCAAGTGGAATAAGTGGTATCTACCACCTTGGCGCACGAAATGGGTACAGGCGCGCCAATCATATCGGGCGGCCGTCGGCGCCCGATATGAGCTAAGCTATACTGGGGCGCTTCGGAACTAAGGGGGCCCGGGCCCCCTGGGCCCCCCTTGGATCCGTCACTGCTTGGGACAGTTACAGTTGATGTGGAATCTAGGACAAGAAGAGGGGCAGGATCCAAGACATGGCTCAAACACACACTGACATACTGTGATGTCGAGCAATGTGTCATGTTTATCATCAAATGGCAGATCTCAATCAATCAATCAATGACTTTTTATTAGGCGTTCTGTGCATAGCACCTTTGCCCGCCTCTAAAGGAGTGCGTGGGAGAATTTTAGAATTTTGTGTGAGGGCAAGCTACGTTAGTCTGTTAAAGCAATGGGAGTTATTTCAAGTAATGGGTTGCAAGATGTTTTAGCTTGCGAATGGACGGTCGTGGCAATGGCATAGCCATGCCAAGGGAGGTCTTTTAATAAGTTTAGACCCGCAGAGTGCGAAGGTTATTTCTGTGGTTGAAGACCTTAAATTTAGAATTTGGAATTTAGAATTTAGAATTTTGTGTGTCAGCTACTGATGTCCGCTTGTCTACGTTACTCGAAATCCTCCGTTAACTCAATAATTTTCGTATTTTAGAAAGTGCGCTAAACACCTGGCCAGGGTGCCGCGAATTTACCCTGCAACCCGGAGGTGAGGTTGCAGCTCCCCTCTGCGGCTGGGCAGCCGCCGCGCAGAGGAAAAGAAGTGTGAGAGGATAGTTAGATTGTTAGTAAGAGTATAGGTGTGGTTAGCATAGACCCGCAGTGAAAGGTATCACTGCGGTGAAGAATTCTAACCTATTTAACCTAACCTGATTTCAAAGCTAGCCTAACATAACCTATCCTTAGCCTACGATAAACCATTTAAAGGTTAAACAACTATTGCTTAAATTTTGCGGTGGATCATCTATGATTGGAAAATAGGCAAGTCCTACTTTGGGGTGCACCATGCACCCTCCATCATATATACTGGGAGGGGTGATTTATAGAAACTTCTCTAGCCCAGAGTCCTTTAGAAATGTAAAGACTTTTTCGAGTAGCTCAGGATGGTCGTTACTGAGCAGAGTTTTTAGGTCTACAGGGATGTTTTGGATTCGGCAGTAATCTAGCATGGGTTGCCGATGGGTATTGTGCTGGGGACAATCGATGAGAATGTGATAGGGATTCTCCATTGCGTCGCAGGTACCACAGGTACCCGTGTTCCAATAGGCATTTAATTTTGTGTGTCCATTTCTGAGTCTGGTCAGAATAACCTCTCGCCGGCGACTCTTTTGGTTGGAACTGGGCCAGTAGCCGATGTTAGGCTTGATATGGAATAGGTGGGCGCTGTGGTTTGTTGTCCAGTTATTTTGAATTTGCTTCCGGATACTGTCCTGGAGGAGAGCTTTGCTATCATCTCCAGACCACATTAAGGGTGCGATCTCTCTAAGTTCTAGGGGCTTTTTTGCCCTCTCATCGGCCTTTTCATTTCCTTGAATTTTGCAGTGGCCCGGGATCCAAAGAAAAGAGACATCAGGGGTATCATCGATACCTTTCTGAATATCTGCTATAACGTGGTGGCTGGGGTTGACTACGTCACTGACGGCCTGCAGGACAGATTTAGAGTCTGAACAGATGACGGCTAAGTTGATATTTTGGGTTCTGATTATGGCTAATGCATTTAGGATGGCAATAGCCACGGCTGTGAAGATAGAGCAGTTGTCCGGAAGTCTTTTCTGTAGGCAAATATTTTGCCCCCAGATGCCGAGGCCTACTTTTTCGCCTATTTTGGAGCCGTCTGTAAATATAAAAGTCTTGTCCGCGTTACAAGATCGGAACTCTAGGAATTTCTGGGAGACTTCTTCCTCTGAGAAGTCCGTTTTACGGGAAGTGAAAAGAAATTCCACTTTGGGCTCTTTCCGAGTCCAGAAGCGAGAGAGTGGGGGTTTGCCTATTGTTGTTGGCAGTGCAAGATTGAGGCTTTCCAGGGTTTTCGCTACTCTGTGCTTAAGGGTGCGTTATCAATGTTAACTCTATGGGAGCATATTTCGTGAAATATCTCGTAAAGTAACGTGGCTATCGTCGTGATTTTTCACCAGAAGTAGATAACAAGTGTATCGTTACGGCAGATGTTTTTCAAGCCTGATGCATTTCTTGTTTTTGTACAATTTGATTTTCTTTTTCAAATTTCTCAAACTTAAAAGTTTGAATAACTTTTCACGTGATATAATCATTGAAACAGGGTGGGTGAGCATATGTTCTAGGAGCCAATCTCCACAACACTGTTGTTGTACTTTTTTGAATTTTTGCCTTATAAGAAAGATATGAGAAGCTGAAATTTGAAAGCGTTTTCCAAAAATTCAGGTTAAAAATCGGAAAAACGGAAACAACAGAGTTTTGCGGCTATCTCCTCTATACAATTTCCATACAGAATCAAAACCAAAAAACGCTCGGCGAAAAAGTTATTTCAAGTTTTATAAAACTTTCCCAATAGATGGCACTGGCAGTACCGGATTCGCATGAGTGGCCGCTGTGGCAGGTCTGTTCATTCATGTTTTGGTGAATGGGACGGGAGCAGTGGCATAGCCAGAAATTCATCAAGGTAGTTGATAGCAGAGAATCTGCAGTTTGAAGTCAAAGTGAATACATTCACGAACGAGGATAGGAAATATTGAACAAAAGGAGAGCCTATAGCCTGGTCACCCCTGGCCACGCCACTGGCACACGGACACCTGTTTACCGGCGTGACCGGTACCTCTGCGCCCCGGGCGCGCGCCAGTCACGTGGCAGCCGACTGGGGACATGATCCAGCTGCAGTAAATGTATCTTGCCAGCTGCTCAGGCCCTGCTGAGTGGACAAGGACGTCTCATTGAGCAGTGCTGGATCTAGCCGGTCGGTTTGGGGGGCAAGCCAGAGTCGCAACAAAAAAACGTCACGGTGTAAAAAATGTTGCTACAATATAATTGACGGTAACTTTTGGGGATATCCAAGGCGAAAGGCAAACAAAACCGTGACGGGGTGATAAATATACGCACAAGATGGTTGGTTTTTGTTATCCATGGTCCAATGTTTACACTAAAGTTGACTGGTTCTGTTTGAAGTTTAGAGTTAAAGGAACAAAAATATCGCTTATGAACTCAAGAGGAGTCGGGGCAAAAAGAAGGTCGATCGCTGTGTGTGCGTGGGGAGGAGGGGGGCAAAAGCGTAGTTTACTCCGATACTCCACGCTTTTCCGTCGGGGGGACGTTAAATGCATTTTTGTCTCTCCCTCCTGGATCCGCCACAGCCATAGAGTTTACATGGACTTTGATTACCGTGTTTTCAAATCAAATTTTGAAATAGGGGAATATGAAGGCATTGAAAAAACAATAGGATTTACCCTTACTAATATTACATGATCTCGGGCATCAAAACTGGTTCGGTTTTTACCGCCCCTGCATTCAGTCATCTCAGCAAGGTGTTCTCTAATTTGATCGATAATCTAAACAAGCGAGAGGTCAGCTACAATGATGTGTCAATGAGTTTTTGTGCTTGATTCGGTAACTTCTGTATTCCATTACCGAGAGAAATATCAGTTTTTCTTATAAAATAATATTGTGGATATGAGACGAAAATAGCTGATTCGGGCTTGCAAGCGTTTCCCAGAAAAAGATGTGGGAATTTTAGAATGACCAAACAACCGAGGAGAGAGAGAGAGAGAGAGAGAGAGAGAGAGAGAGAGAGAGAGAGAGAGAGAGAGAGAGAGAGAGAGAGAGAGAGAGAGAGAGAGAGAGAGGAGAGAGGAGAGAGGAGAGAGAAGAGAGAAGAGAGGAGAGAGAGAGGGGGAGACAAAAAGTCAGACGGGGAGTGTTTACCTGTACAGGGGAGCCTTGCTCAGGGGGTGATTTTTAGGTCGGAAACAGCCGAAGCGTAGGCCATAGCAAAATTCGGATTTTTTTAATGGGACTGGTGTTTTAAATCAAAACAACTATGTATTATTTTTTTGCTATAAAACACCATGAATAGAATAAAACAATTTTGAAATTGGGTAGGAGTAAGAAATTGGGACAACACTTTTCCGTTATCACACATTTGTATTTTCTAAGAAGCAGGGGCGCTGCCACGGAATTTTCGCAGGGGGACGGGCCCAGGCTCCTGCTGACCGGGGAGGCAAATTTTTAGCATATTCGGTACGTGACAGCATTAATGATGATTGACCCAAAAATTTTTGGGGAACATCTCCCTGGTTGGCGAACAGGGGAGACGCGTCCCCCCGCTTTCGGCGCCCATGCTTAGAGTCTCATTAAAAACATGAATGGAGCTGTGCAAATTCTACCTGGATTTTTATTTTACGATTGTTGTAATTATGTACTTATGTGACTGACTAATAAATCATAGCATGATCAGAGGGACTGAGGGTCATACTGAGCCGATGGCTTCCACATGGTGTTATGTTTTGAACCCCAAAACAGTCACTTATGTGCAGACCATACTGTCACCGTCATGGATGCGGTTTTATGCCTATGCAACAATACCAAAAATCACAAATCTCCCGATGTGATACTTGTTCCAATTGGTCCCATGGATCCGACGGGTTGAGTCTATTGTTCATGGCATCCAAAGAAGATCTAGCACAAAGTCGTAATTTGTAAAATGCATTCCTGCGTTCACTTCCTTGTTGTCGCTCGGAAGCTCATTCCGTCTTGTGACCACATTTCAATCACGTCCTTTCTTTCAAGTCTTACGTTCTCTTGTGGACCAATGAGGGTAACTAAAAGGCTGAAATCACAAACAGAGCCTCTGCTGAGGCTAGGCCACTTCACTTCCAGCAAAAATTTATATTTCGTTTTTAACGGATTTGGGGCTCAGGGAATATTTTAGCGTAATTAACTGGGAGCAAAAATGGACCCAAATATGGTTAGCCTTCAGTTTTTTAATGGAAAATGTAGTGTCAGAGTTGGAAGCTGACGATTTATGGCCCTCCTCACTTTCTGGCCAGTTGCAGCCTGCCTGGCCGAAGCTGGATGGCGCACACCGTTCTGCAACTGGACAATGTGAGCCTTCATGAATCTACTAACATATGAAATGCTGCTGAGTTGTGTTTTGATAAGCAATATGACTTTATAGTTTTCACACTTTGGTTTAGAAATGAGTGCCCCCGAAAATGTTTAATTAGTTGGTTCATTTTGGACATCGGTTCAAAATTTCGTCGCAATCAGGTCACAATCTGCGGTCGAAAATCAGCCTGAAGTAAATGTTGCATATTCGCAGCTCATCAAAAATCGTACCGGAAAGCTACGTGGGTATATTTTCGAAATAATATTGACAGAATAGAGCATTCCAAATGTACTTAAAGTACAAAGGAAGAATACGTTGTTAAATTGTATCTGATTTGCGTCAAATAGCCTAGTTAACCCAAGACGGTGTTTTTACCGAAGTGAGCTGAGTGCAATAACAAGGAGAGGTGGGTGACAGGGAACGATCTTGAGAGAGGTTTATGCCGAATTAACCCGCCTGAATCTTGTTCGTACTTTAATGTACCCAAGTAGTCGACTTTTTGGGACATCTGGAAATTGATTCGTCTATGATCACTAGAAGCAAAAGCCGCCGCGAGCATAGGCGGATCCAGGGGCAAGGGGGGCACGTGCCCCCCCGATCGACCCTCGGCGCCCCCTGAAAGGTCGATGGCGCCCCCTAAAATGTCGCTTCCCACCTCCCCCTCCCCAGGATACGAAAGTCGGCGCCCACCGGTAGGATTTGGCGCCCACCTGATAGGTTTTGCCGGTCATAAGTGGCGCCCCCTGGTCCGGATGGCGCCCCCTCGGGAAGGTGCCCCCTCCGATCGGCAATCCTGGACCCGCCTATGGCCGCGAGAGATCTGTTCCAACGAGTGAAAATCCAAAACATTATCCCCCGGGTCAGCTAAGATCTGTGGAGGCCTTCTTCATTTGTTGCCCGTCATCCTCCCTCAGCAGAGCAAAACTTCCAACAGAGCGAGAGGTACTAAAGTACGACCTTACCAATAGCAGGAAGATCCTCGCCTTTATGGGGATGCCACTGCTACCAGTGCAAGTGTAAATGTGAATATATTTTGAGCCATGGAGTTCACGGAATATAACTGCAAGGGGAACTTGCGACGACTGCTGGATGGAAGACTTTACTAACAAGGAGAGAGTGGGATGGTGACGGTAAAAAAATGAAAGACGCGTTTAGTATGCTGGCTAATCTTTGGGATGTCGCAGCGCCCCACTCTGCAGTGTCTCAAAAATGGTTTTGCACTGGGATGCTGAGTGTAAAATTCAAGTTTGAAAATACGGTAGGCAAGTGGCAAGTCCAAACGGTATAATATTGTGAGAGTTAATTTAAGCTCGATAACATTCCTTACCTAAGGTTTGCGCATTTTTCATCCAAATTTTCCTTCCTTCCACGCCAGATGATTTTATATACACTAGGGTTATTGAATTATGCCAAAATAAATCCACTAGAAAAGTGGGTCCAAAAGTGAGAAAAAAGAAAGAGAATGGGAAATTCAGAGCGCCTGGGTGTCATTCTCTACTAAGCATTCTAGGATTTTGATCATTGTGCCTCCATCGCCATGGTCAAGGATGACACTCTCCTGTCAGAGGAATACAAACAGCAGAACACTAGGCTCTACCAATATCAGTAAGACCAATTTCTGGCCGCCATGAGCTGAAACGACAAGAACTTTCAGGGGAAAAGAAAGCGATGTCCCGGGAGCAGAGTGGAAAAAATGACGACGACGACCGCAGTGCAGAAATTCATTCAACTAGTGTGTCCCAATAGTACAGTCCTCATAAGAAAAGGCAAACAATTGTGTGAGTCAAATTTCTGTGTCATATTCAGCCAGCACCTGTTATCGCCGAGGCTGCTGACCAGTGGCCTTTCAGGGGGTGCCATCAATCTTTCAGAGGGGCGCCGCGACCATTTCAGGGGGACCGAGGGTCGAACGAAGGAGGCACGTTCCCCCCTTTGCGCCCCCTGGATCCGCGATTGATTCTCCCGCTTTGGGGTGGCCATGTGGGGACTTGCGTGTCCCGTTTCTTAGTCCATGAGCTTTATCACATTCAATGTTCCGAATTTTCGACCGGTAAACTCTCTTCTCCCTCGGTGCTTGAAGCTCAATCCCGATGCAATATTTTTGCTGCTGATGTTGCCACGTTGCAATTTCTTTAGCAAAATAACCGTTTATTTCTCTTTTTGCTGTGATTTATACACATCTTTTACGCCTCTGACATATTACGGTGTTTTCTGTGTCATTTAAACTCCATAAAAGTCATTCTTGAATCTATAAATTCCCAGCAAGAGTATATTTTCTCGTCCAATTGAACTATGGCCTTCCCTGAAATGACAACAATACTCCTTGAAAGGCCGATGACAACCCACTGAAATTTCGCGGGGAGGCGGTGTTGCATCACCCCTAATGCTTTTTTATAAATTTTGTTCAAGTTGTTCCTGGTGAGGCTGCTGGAGTCGGAGTCTCACTAAAGTCATCAAGGGACTTGTCACGGAGACCCCGACCCCACCACCCGAACAAGCAACTCCCTCAATGGAGGGTTAATTTAGAAGCCAAAGTTTAACGCCCCACAAAGCACAGGGACGGCCGCCCCGCTCAGGTCACCCCCTCACCAGTCAGTTGCCAGCCGACCTGTACGTCGGGTAAACTATTGAGCGCCGGAGCGTCTCAGGGGAACCGATCCCAAGCCTGGACATGCACTGCCACTGCATGCTACTGAGCAGCGGGCCGGAGCCCAACGCTCTACCAACTGAGCTACCGGGGCGGCAAATATTGTAGAAACGTCGTCCAGTTCTTGAAAATTGGTGCGGACTATACAACTTTTATTGTGCGTGTTTTGCACGAACATGCCTTTAGCTCTTAACACCAGGGAACTATGGCCTCGTGACTGGAGGCATGTGAGGGTTATTTGGACATCAGGACACGTTTTCACACGAATCTCTCACGGCTCCTCTCCTCATAAAAGGTCACACAAACAATTCAAAAATCCAATGATAATGATGTGTGGATTCCATCGAATCACATCAGTGTTAATTCCAAGTCAGAGCTGAGGGCCTATCCATAAATTACGTAACATGTGTTCTTATAATTTTAACCCTCCTCCCTCATGGTAATACTTTCTTACACCTTGTTGTAACGTTTAAAAAAATGGTTGCTGACTTCCTACCCCCTGTTTTTCCTTATGTACTTTATGGACGGTCTCTTGTTTAGGAGATCGTCTTTTGATCCTGTCCCTAGGTCAGGGCCTATAACTTGGGAAACTGCTTCCAATACATGACAAAACTTTGGTTTATGTCGAACTGATGTGGTCAGGAAGGGTCTGGACGGGATTGAGATCGTACACGTGTATCGTCGATTACAACACAAACTATCCTATAATCCGAAACACCTCTCGATCACAGTGAGGACAACTCCGCACATGATTGAGGGGTAGAACGCCACCCCTTCTCCGATCACCGGAAAAATGTTCCACAATAAATACTTGGGGAAACACATGGAGCTGCGCGCCTCAGGGTTTGGTGGGTGAGTGAGTCAGTGAGCCCCTTTCCGTGACCGCTACGAGGCGGGGGATCCCTAAGATACGCCAAGGCGGTCACAAATGCGGGCACCCAGCCCATGTGTCATGTGTATGTGCATGTGTGTGTACGCGCGGAGAATGACGACCCACCGACGCAAGGCGGGCGAAGAACATAAAATTCGGTCACGAAAGTGGCCGAAGTGGGAAGTAGGAAATGGGCGCGGATCCTACCGCTGACTAGCTGCTAACTCGCACAAATAGCGTAGCCAATCCACAGCCATGCTTGAACTGCCATTTGGCCAGCTTTGGTCCATCCCAGGTGACAGTGGTGCGAGCTGCAACCGCTTTCTCTTTTAGAGAAATCAAGACATTTGCCCAATAGCAGTCTGCCCTCGGAAAAATACTGGGCCTGCCTCTGCGAGAGCACCTGTTACTGCGACGCGTCTGACCTTGCCCGCAGCGGTTCTTGGTCACCTGAAGGGTCGTAAAGCGTGGAATGCGCAGCGTACTACGGTTTACAACCAACGTGTCACGTGGGCAATCTTTGTAACGAGATGAATGAACGAATTACCTGACATCTGTTGTTTGGGAAACAGGGTTTTAGTTCTGATGGGTCATGTCGTGTGGCGCATGTATCGAGGGTAACGCACCCTTAAATGGGGGCCACTTCTGTAGAGTGGCTTTATTTGCTCGTCTGGGATGGGCAAAACATTGTTTTGCCGGGTGGTTTTCGGTGGATTGGACCTTAACCCGCGCCCCACCGGGGGTCCGGCGCCACCTTCGCCCCACCGGGGGGACCATCGATGGCCCCCCTCTAACTCCGAAAATATTGGCGTTAGCGCAAATCTGCAAAGTGCAATAGAAAGCTCGCGTGAATTCAGTAAGAAATTACTTCGCATGTTTTAGTGCTCAGGTCAATGGTTTGACCTCCAGAGTTCAAATTAGGTCAAGATCGGCTATTTTCACTCAAATATGCAATGATTAAGCAAACTGGGCATAACTCTTATGTCATTAGAGCTATTGAAGCCTGGTAAAGTACATTTGATAGCAAATTACCAGTACTTTTTCCGCCATGTGGAACGTAAAGACCTCCCGCCAGTGGTTTGACCTCCAGAGGTCACCTCGTGACCTAATATGACCTGAGGTCACGAAAGGTCAAAAAGTGACCTTGCCGTATATCAAATGAAAGCCAGTGACAAAACAAACACGATGGTGTTTGTTTCACCGCTCTAGCTCAATTAGGTCAAAAGTTATTGTCAAAATACTGTTTTTGACCTCTGGTGACCTTGGATGACCTTGGAAAAGTCAAAGGGCAAATATGACCCCTGGGATCCGTGAAAGGGTGTCCAAAAACGTTGTTCTGAGCAGTCTGAGTATTTGCAATCATTTTTGTGGCTTTTATATCATGAAACAACTTTTCCCCATGCTTTTCCAATGGGAGAGGTCGCCTCGTGACCTGACCTCAGGGCACGAAATCGAAAAATCCCGGATATACACCTTGTAGACCCTGGATGGGTTATGAAGTGTAGGAAGTTTCAAATCGATCGACTTTGAAATGTAGCTCTTACAGAGCTCTAAAGGTGAAGTGAGGTGACCTTGGTTGACCTCGTCTGGTGACCTGACCTTGGGTGACCCGGGGTAAACAATTTCAGGGATGATGGGAAAATGATGCAGTGAGAGGTAGAGCCCTCAACCGCGGTGCTGCGCCCCGTCGTTTTTCTGCTATCCCGGAAAAACCTTAGGGGGGCCATCGATGGCCCCCCCCGGTGGGGCGAGGGTTAATGTAATAAGAAATAAGCTGGGCGTCGCGTCTTGTTTGCAGTGGGCATAGCCCGCTATCAGTTAGCAGGCTAATATTTATCTAATCTTTATTTGTGATTCTGTTTCTGACGATATCTCGGGCCTTGACCCAGGCATCCATTAGCCTCTTCTTAATTGCACGAGATTTCACTGTTACTGGGGCCATGAACTGTGAGTAAGACTTAGATCAAAGTATGATAATATCTCTCACTTGTGTGTCCATTATCACAGTCATATTAACACTTCTAGGATCCTTTCTAGTGGGGAGAACTTTCTCATCTCTTATCTGCAGTGCTTTCCTAAGAGCAGATCTCAGGGTTGGTAGCTCAGTCTCCAACATGTCTCTGCATTTCCCCAGGTAATTTACCAACCCTGAGATCAGGTCCTTTCTCGTCTTGGGAGCTATCAAATAAGATCGGTTCCTGTAGGGGGAGATAAGGATGAGTTTTGCATACAAAATACATTCACAAGTCTGTACCGTGTTACTGAAGAAGCAACTAAGAAAGCATGGATGACGTGACTACTTAGAATGAGCGAGAAAGTAAACACAATAGTTATATCATGGCGATTTGTTTAATCAAGTCTGCTAAATGTGTAGATATCCCTAAGCTTTACGAAGCTCAGGTTCTGAACACTGTGTGACTTCGTTGCCTTTTATTCATTTGTTCTCGCGTTCAGAATTTGTCAAGTGCACGTGCCAGGGACGGATCCAGGGGGAAGCAATCTGGTCATGCCCCGGAACGCAGTCTCATATTACCTAATTTTAGCAGATTCAGACCGATTTTTATAAACAAGTTGTGTTTTCTCATTATATGCCCCGGATCCCCTTCCCCAAATGTGCACTAGAAACGACCCTGGCACGTGCAACCTGAATTTGTGGTCTGCATGGCTGAACTTGATAGCTCGCGATCGCTCGAAAGCTCACACTGCCTGCGAGAGTCGGCATTATCCTAAAACTTCTCTACTCATAATTTCAAAAATACATATGTTCGTTTTTGCGACCTTTTAAGTAATTTGTGACCAAAATGTATTTGAAGAAAGTTTCTTAGAATTTAATTTCGCATAATAAAATCGTAGTACCGAGTTAGGATACGGAAATTTTATTTTTATCATGTGCATGACCCACCCTACTGTCCAGTGTACCCGCCGGCTCCCTGCTGGTCACTGCCGGTGAGACTGTCCAGTGTACCCGCTGGCTCCCTGCTGGTCACTGCCGGTGAGACTGTCCAGTGTACCCGCCGGCTCCCTGCTGGTCACTGCCGGCGAGACTGCCTCCGTGTCTGTCCGCGCCTGCCACTAGGGTGGTCCTGGAAGGAAGCGTGGTCTGTGGAAACATCGTGGAAGAAGCTCATTATCTATGTCTTTAGTCTTTTTTGTTCGGCCTAAGTGATCGTTGCTCCATTTCGGCCGAAGCAAGATGCTGTTATTTAGTTTTGTTTGTTGGACTCGAGTGATTATTGCCCCATTTTGGCCGAAGCAGTGTGTCGTTATCCAGTGTTGAGTCGGAGATCAGTTGTGTTTCCCGATCTCTGCCACCCGTCATCTTTCTATCAGGTCGGTGTCCATTCGTGGGGTTCTTCCACGCAGCCGAGGGTGCCGAACAGGCTCGACTGGAACAGGTGGTGCGAGGGGTAGCCTCCAAGGTCAAGGACACCGTCTTCTCCACCATCGGGTACGCCCCCTGGTGAGGCCCTGGCCCCTCAGCTGCCTGGCTCAGTGGGAGGCAGTCTCTGACGTGTGTACAGTCTGCAGAGGCTCTCATGGTTATCAATGAATGAATATGGATTTATTGCTCTTTCAGACATATACAATAGAACACAAAAGGGTGTCGCACCTTCTCAGTTGTGGGAAAGTGTAAGCCGTAATAAGAAATTAAGAGGTTTGGGAAAGGGCAAAGTGCTCAGTCCTATTTATTTACATTCAATTACTGTATCAAGGCGGATGAAATGAAACATTTTGCAAACAGGCTGTTGTTTTTGTTGACTTAGCTAGTGATATTTTTACATCGCCTGATAATTCCTTTTATTCTATATTTTGTCGTAACAGGAACATCTGGAGCGGTGGCACGGCTCAGAGCAAGCCCGAGCCAGAAATGGAGCCTGGAAACCCCATCAAATGCAGGTGAGTGGATTAATAAGATACTTGAGACCTCTGTTGTCTTTGGAGGCTAGTGGTGCATTGTAGCATGCGAATAAACGCCTTTACTTTCATTCCGTAAATCACAGTGCTTATGGTGGGAGGCACTGCAGTATCAGATTCGTGGACTTGAGTGTATTCGTGGTCGGAATGATGCCGGCGTGCCTTGCACTCCGTTCCTTACCTGAGGCGTTTGGGTTCTTCGTCTTGCGCATTATTAAACTTAATATTGCATGGTTTAGATGTGTATCCTGTATTTTTTTACTTGATTTCAGGTTTTACTCTTGGGAGCCTTCGAATCTTGACTGTACTATTTTATCCCTTTGAATCTTGAAATTAGGTCCATAGGATCATTGGTAAAACATATTTACCGTATGCACAAGGTGAACTTGCATACCTGCATACGCCCGTTCAGGGGGGAGGGGGTGGTAAGTGACTTCATTGTCCACCTCTAAGCCGGTATAGCACGGATAGCCGTGGGTTCGATCTTCTGGACGGGTGGAGAGGCTCTCTCACCCCCCCTCCCCGTGCTCCCTGAAATTGGACAGGCGTGGCTCTAGAAGGAACGGATTAGAACACTATTGGGATATTTAAAGTGAACACATTTGTGGAATTTTCCCGCCTCGAAATTAACTGTCACGTGACTTTGGACAGGTTCGGTCTGCCGGACGTGCAGCGTCAGGGTCAGCTGATCGCCCTGTCACGTGACCGTCGTCTCTGTGCCGTGACGGACAACTTCGGCCGCGTCACGCTGGTCGACAACCACGCCGGCGTCGCCGTCGCCATGTGGAAAGGTGGGTCAATGGCGACCAAACTGGAGCTCACTTTGTCCTTTTGTTTTTGTTTTTTCGGTGGTGGCAAACCAAGAACTCATATTGGTTGTGAAACGGGAATTGACATTGCAGCAAAC
>JAOTON010001336.1:2087500-2305000 GCA_034440635.1 Lepas anatifera | reverse complement strand
ATAAAAAACTTTTTGGGGGACCTCTGAGACCAACCTTCGGGGGAAAGAACTCTGGGAGCCACCAAGACTAAAATTTGTGGGATGAAGATCAACTCTTGGGGGGCTTCCCTAGACCAACTCTTGTGCCCCTCCTCTCCTCTCCCACACAACCAGCTCTAAAGGGCCCCTAAGACGAAATATCGGGGCCCCCTTAGATCAACTCTGCAGAGAGGGCCTCCGAGACCGGCAGGTAATGCAAAATGAAAAGGGATTTTTTCATGCAATACCTAGTGCCAAAATTAATTATCTAAGCATACACTGTATAGTTTTTCTGTCCGGGACAACGCCCCTCCTATACCTATAGTTATCGGAATTTTGGAGGCCACTCCTGACCTCAATCACTGCACCTCGCATACACCTATGCTAGGGCCCAGTAGAGCCTTGGTTTACACTTAACTAACCCAGACGAAACTACAAACTTTCTATCATGGCAATAAACTCTTCCAGACTCTGGCTAAAAGGTTCTTTTCTTCACCTTTCAATTCCCCTGCTCCTCTTCACATATCTACTCACCTCCATATGAATATGCTGCTTTCTATCAATCTAATCGAAGCTACAGCCTTCTTCTTTCTGCTGCTGTTGTTTCTTCCTTTCGTCTACAATCAGCCAGGCGCGGCGGGTTGCGACAGCGTCAAAGTGACTACTACTTTAAATTTCTGATCGCTTGCCCCTTGCCGGTCGCATGAGCTACATAATTTGCATTTCAAAAATTGCTCTAGATTAATTTTATAAATCCTTACAGACTAGAAAATTATACAACTAAAAGCACACAGAGAGGAAGACTAACAATGTTTTGTCAATAACGAATATGAAACCTGCATTTCAAAAAGCCTAAAGATGCCGCTTTTATTTACTAGATGTAAAGACGGCGTTTTGGTAAGTCCACGCCGTAGACCAGCCATACAAAAAAGTGCCGATGTTTGAAGGGTAACTGGATGCATTCTTGTTGCCCAAAAAATCATTTAATGAAAATTTAGAGTTTCAGTGTATTCAAGTACCGGAAACTTTCAGTTCAACTTAAATATAAGCGTATTTATGCCTAGGGTGTCGTGAGTGGATTTGGGTGTCACACGGCGTGGACGCAGCAATGAAGGGCTGATATGGATAAAAATTATTTTCTTCGCAATAAATGGTCAATTTTCTACGATACAATGCAGGGCATATTTTAAGGAATTGGGACTGGTGGGCATTCGGCTGAAAAGGGCACAAATTCCCACTAAAAGGGCACTCCTACAACATCAAATGACTGGTGACTGGTGGGCACTGGGCCGTCCAGGGCCGTTCACTGGTGGGCATAGCATGGGGGACTGGTGGGCAAAATGCCCACCACTTTGTAGCTTAAAATATGCCCTGATACAATGTCAAAAAAATATGCTGCTTAGCATACAAATTTCAAGATAGTTGCTTTTATGCTCAATTTTGGCCGTTCTCCTATGTTGAAAATATCATAATAAAAAGGGGTATCTAAAAATGGTTTTCCAAATACCGGCATCCTTGTACAAAGTTTGCACGTGAATTCAGTTTTTTAAGCAAGAAGTCGGATTAATAAAATTAATCCCGGGGTTAATTTTGTTATTGCCCTGTGTTCTTCGCAACGAGGGGTCATGCTCAATTTCACGCGTCCAGGCACTCAGACAAATTTTCAAACCAGTTCCAATGAGACTTGTCAATGAGATACACCTCAAGCTACGTGGACATGTACAAAATTCTTTCCTAGGGTGAGTTTTGGTTGTCTTATTTTCATTTTATATCCTAGTTCTTATTATAAATTACTAAAAGCGCTAAACATGGATCACGAGTCGTCAAATGATGGAAGACTCACAGGAATTACAAGAGATGGCCCGGCAATGCATTCCTGACAACACAAGAAAAACTACGGTATGGGCCGTAGAAACCTACCGGGGGCTGCCCGGAGACGTCATTCCGAACACATCAAACCCGATGTAGGAGAGTACAAAACGACCTATCAGCACTGGACATGACACTATTTAAGTTCTATGCTGAGGTTCGATGGTCCGAAATTCACTCCAAGCTCTCTCCAAGTTCTCCGAGCCGGGCTTGAACGGTTCTTGTCGAAGGAAACCCATGACATGCCGCTCATGGCTAATCACCCAGCTTTCAGACGTTCCAATAAGCAGTCCAAGACTGCAAAAAGAAGATATCCACTTCCACAACTGCACTTTCCACTAGATCGTGCGGTTTGGATGATGCATTGATTGGTCATGTCACAAGATGAATTTTTGTGTGATGCTAACATTGAGTAAAACGCAATGTTCGAAATATGGCTTTGGGGCATGCCTATCATCTTTTTCAACGTGACCAGAGAAAGAGCTGTGTTGAACAAAAAAAGCCAACTGTCACCATTGGAGGAATCGCATTTTTATTCATTATAAATATTGACCCAAAACCCGTTGGGAAAATCATAGAAAATTAATCTGATAAGTAATATATCACCTATCGAAAGCGATGGTAACATTATATTAATAGTATATACGACCTCTATATATGGTCTAAATAATCCAGCTTCCTAATAAGATTTTCTCTTTAACCTTCGCTCCCCCCAAAAGTCTTCGCGCCCCCTTTTCTTTTCACGCTTCCCCAAAGAAAACCCCTTTCCTCACTTCGGGTCAGAGAACGTCCAAAAATATGATCAAGTCATTTATTCACCCTCGTAGTTTTTTTCTCACTTCATTTCTGTAGCACACACACAAATGGTAACACCACAGGGTTAGTACTTTTACGTATAAACCTCCTCTTTATTAGCACCGACCTGTTGCAGCCCCACAGTACTTCATTTAATGTTATGGGCGCCATATGACCCAGCTGTCGGTGCGCCCAAAACCCCAACAATGATGATGATGAGAACGTCCAAAATTAGGCATAATGAATATAACCGGACTGTCTGCTCGGTATACCGGGTGTTATTTGGTATGCTTTCCCCGGGTATTTGAAATAATGCCCGAACGAAGTGAGGGCACTATTTCCCACAAAAATGGTAGCCGAACGAAGTGAGGCTACCATTTTGGAAAATTCCACGAATGAAATGAGTGTAATTTTCCAATTTCATGCACGAATTTATGAGTGCATTAAAATAAAACACCCGGAGGAAAGCATACCAAATATCATCCGGTATACCGAGTAGACAGTAATTTGCATTTCAAAAGCTCATCCGGTTAAATATATATTAACAACAAGATGACCAAAAATGGTTTTTCACTATTCTCGGAACCAGAAATACAAAAAAACAACTTTTCAAGGACGTAAGCCTAGAAATCATGTGCACAGATGAACTGCTTTCCAAAAATGTATCTCTCAAAGCGGTCAGCTCATTTTTTGGCAACACAAGGCAAGGGTGTCTAATTTTCCACTCACCAATTTTGTGAGTGGTGGAATTTAGTGGCGGTGTTCACCCATTGGAACTTTCTCCGGTGGGGCAGGGGGCACTGAGCGTCTTGCCCGCGCCAGAATTTCGATTCTGTTGTTCCACTGAAATCGGTGGAGATAAGGATGCCAGGTGTAACTGGCCGGAAAAATAGAAGTCGCCAGATTTTCTTACAGAAAAGCGAAAGAAGCGCAAAAGAGCCGAGTTAATTTGGCGATCTTCTAGTCGATTCTGCTGCTTTCTTTTTCCAGTGGACGTTGGTAGAGGAGGAAATGGAACTGGCCTTTGTAGTAAGTATTATTGAGTAAAATTCAAAAGTAGTAAGTATTTTTGGAAGTGAGTGGAAAATTCAGCAAAAATATAAAAGTGAGGGGAAAATTCTGCTTGACTGGGTGTCGTTCTGCACCCAGCACCCCAGGTTTTGGGACACTGTTCTAAACCTGCTGTGGACTGGTGCTGACTGCTGCGTGATTATCAGAGAAAATGTATTGACAGTCTGCTTTCTGCTAGCTTGTCGTGCTCTTATTACGTCGCCAGGGTCTGTAGGTGCGTCCAATATTGAAGCCCTTGTGTTATCTTCAGTGTGAAAAACAGTGTCCAATATCCGTGCAGAGCACCATAACTGTTCCCTGTGTCAGATGTAAGGAGACGTAACTTATGTCTGGTGAGCTGACACACTGTGCCGCTCTCCGACAATGGACCGCTCTCCGTCGACAGCGAACACGGCAGCCGGCGCGCTCACGGGCAGCAGCTGCTGCGGCAGCTGCGGCAGCTGCTGCGGGCGCCTCCCGCCGACGCCGGCCAGCTGCTGCGGGCCCAGCTGGAGCAGCTGTGGACGGCCGGGGCGCGTCGACAGGCGCTGGAGATGGCGCTGGCCTGCGGCAGACTGGCCACAGCCGACATGGACGTTGTGCTGGACGCCACGCTGGACTCCTGCGCTGCTGAAGGTGGGTAGATAGGCGTGTGCACAACCCACGTGGCACGGTACAAGGCTCCTCAAAGTGATGTTTTGTGGCGATTACGATGTGTATAAGCCTACTTGATGGTATTTTCGCCTGTTCAGAGCCGTCCTCGCTGGAGCCGGAGACTCAGCAGCTGCTGCAGCTGGCGCTGGGCTACAAGCGGCTGCTGGCGGCCTACAGCATGCTCAGCTCCCTGGCGGACTCGGCTCCTGATCACCAGCCCGAGGGCGAGGCGGTGACTGCCCAGGTGAGACGAGCCGGCCTCCTTGTGTGGTGCTCCGTCACCCGCCGACTGACGGAACCCAACGTGTGATTGGTGGATTCTGCGCATTTTTAGCGCACTTGCATCGCATTCGGTGCTGGCTGACGTTGAGTATGACGTTTTCCGTACGATCCCTTTGCTGATACAGACCGTATCATTATCTTCTTCTGGCGCTGTCCTAGGTGCAACTATTGACCGTTTTCTGACAAAGCTGACCTGATATGTGAAATGCGTGGCCTGGCAGACGCTGGCCTCCGCCCTGCGAATCTCGCCGGCCTCGGCCAGCGGCCTGTTGTCTCGGCTGGAGGCCGCCGGCGCAGAAGGCCCCGCGGCAGAGGAGGGACGACCACGCGTCTCATTCGCCGAGGAGCAGCGAAGACCCAGCGCGGCCGCCTTCCTGCGCTGCTTCCACGTCAAGCCCTGCCCACAGGGTGCTGCCGTGGCCTTCAAGGAGAACATTGCCGAGGATGACTACCGGCTGCTAGGTTTGTGGTTGGGTGATGGAGATGACCTGTGATGTGTGTACCTGTGCTTGAGAGGCAGATCGGCTCCTGCCGGTAGTTTTACACTGTTCCCTTGGTGTTTTACACTTGCTTGATATCTGCCTGCCCTGGCCTCTGCAGGTGACCTGGTGTTTGAGCCCTGTCTGCTCCGCCTGCCGCTGCCCGCCGACTGGGAGCGGGCTGTGCTGACAGCTGGCCTGCCTCCTGAGCAGCTGCTGCGGCTGCTGGCCAGCTGCTGGCTGCAGATGTCGGCCAGGCTGCGGCCCCGACAGCTGCTCAGTCTGGACGCCCTGCTGCACACCGTGGCCGCCGCCGCTGGTTAGTGCTGTCATGTCCCCATACTGTTTTTTGTATGTACTGAAACTCAATTTCAAGCAGGATTGTGCTCTACAGACTGTTACATTCGCATTAAACATTGTAGCCCTATTTCCTAGCAGCCGTCCCTGCTCGTTTGGCTGTCTCCCGTTCACTGGCAGTGTACCCAGCCGGCATCCGTCGGGAGGCGCGGGGCTCAGGCCGGTCCACCTTTCTATCCCCAGTGCCGGGCAGGTGGTGGAGAGCGCGCTGCATCTGATGCTTATCATCGCTGCCGGTGTTTGTGTGGAGGGGTGATTCTAACCTCTGTTTCCGACTGGATCGGAGCCGGCCGAGGCTGGAGGGACTGGAAGCGCGCCTCTGATTGTTGTGCCAGGTGGCGCGGGCCCGGCGTGGCAGGAGGTACAGGAGCTGGTCTCGGAGAGCCCACACGTGCAGCGCGCCCTGCTGCTGGCCACCGTCTGCCGCGGGGTGGCCGTCAAACTCGAGGACCTCGGCACCAGCCAGGTAACTGACGAGGGGGGAGGGGGTAACGACGCTCCAACTGCCAGGGTCATACGGCCAGGTAACTGACGAGGAAGCGACCGCGCGATTTGTTAAGAATCAAGCACAAGAAGTTCGTTAGACTGCTCATGAGACGCAGTCTTTTGGAATAGCGTGAAGGGTGCTTCGGCCGGAGTACTGTTCCAGTGTAACCAAATACATAATTTGCTAGATTCTTTGTAATGGCGAGAAGTGAGCGTCATTGGGATTGTTTTTAAACTGTCACCACTACCTCCGCCACCTTGCCAGGCTGAAACTGTTCGTCTTATTGTAAGGCGTGCAAACAAAATCACACAAAAAATATTTTATTCAATATTCTTTTGTTTATCTATTGGGAAGAGCGTTGCCCTCAATCTCCACCTCCCATTTTTAGGATGCGATGGTCCCTTTAACAGGCTGTCGCTGGTGGTGGTGCTTTTGAATTATTTTAAGTCATCTTCCCGCTGCTCCGCTACATTTGCTTTTGAGAAACCACTTGCGCTACTCCGCTATCATTCGGAGAGTCTGCAGGTAGCGGAGCAGCGGACCGTCCGTCACTGGTCTTTGTTTTGTGTTTGATTGCATGAAGTGCAGGCCTGTATGCTTCCATGCCAAAACTGGGGAAGCACTCTCCGTTTACTTTTGATATGTTTATTCTAGTTGGCATCATTGAAAGAACCTTCTATTATCATGGACCACCCATGAAGTGTGGATTTTCGTTTATGGTGTTGCGTTATCTAGATTTCGTTAGCTCTGCTCCTGGGCTCATCAGCTCGCTTTAATTTTCTTTCTTGTTTCTATCTAGTATGTATTTTCCTGCGGCACTCAATCAAACGTGACTGGCTACGCCCGAGATCTATCAGCATTACATCTGTACCCCCTCCCGCCCCCTGCGCAGAGGTCTGGAGAAGCACACATGACGGCAGCTGAACCAGTCGACCGGAAGAACTCTCCCACTCCCATGGATAGCGAAACCCCTCCGAGTGGTGAACAGACTAGGGAAGATCCCCTAGTACCATCAGACAACGCTGAGAATCCGACCGAGACAGCTGAGGTGGCGAAGAAGCCAGCTGGGTGTAGGGCTGAGACAGCTGAGGTTGCTGAGAAGCCGGCCGAGACGGTGGAGAAGCCGTCTGAGACGGCTGAGAAGCCGGCCGAGGCTGCTGAGGTGTCTGAGGTTGCTGAGAAGCCGGCCGGGGCCGAGGCGGGAGCGGCGTCGCCGGACGCCGGTTGGGAGCGGCTGACGGCGGTCACGGTCTCCTGGGACCTGCAGCTGCACCAGCTGGCGGACCTGGTGGCGCTGTGTGACGCGCTGCCTCCGCCGGCGCGGCCCGACCTCAGTCTGCACGCGCTCATCAAAAAGGGACCCGGTGAGTTGGCCTCTGCGCCCTCAGAAGGTGCTGCTACTCTGTCAGTGTCCCAAAACCTGGGGTGCTGGGTGCAGAGCGACACCCAGTCAAGCAAAATTTTCCACTCACTTTTATACTTTTTGCTGAATTCTCCACTCACTTCTCAATTATGGTTCTAGTTAACAAAGATACAATTCACAAAGTTAACAATACTTACTCAACAATACTTACTACAAGGGCCAGTTCCATTACCTCCTCTACTAACGTCCACTGGAAAAAGAGAGCAGCAGAATCGAATAGAAGATCGCCAAATTAACTCGGCTCTTATGCGCTTCTTTCGCTTTTCTGCTCGAAAATCTGGCGACTTCTATTTTTCCGGCCAGTTACACTTGGCATCCTTATCTCCACCGATTTCAGTGGAACAACAGAATCGAAGTTCTGGCGTGGGCAAGACGCTCAGTGCCCCCCGCCCCTCCGGAGAAAGTTCCAATGGGTGAACACCGCCACTAAATTCCACCACTCACAAAATTGGTGAGTGGAAAATTAGACACCCCTAGCCTTGTGTTGCCAAAAAAATGAGCTGACCACTTTGAGAGATACATTTCTGGAAAGCAGTTTATCTGTGCACATGATTTCTAGGCTTACGTCGTTCAAAAGTTATTTTTATATTTCTGGTGCCGAGAATAGTGAAAAAATAATTTTGGGCATCTAGTTGTTAAAAGCAATTATCTTGAAATTTGTATGCTAGGCAGCATTTTTTTGACAATGTATCGTAGAAAATTGGGCATTTATTGCGAAGAAAATAATTTTTATCCTTGCTAACCCTTCATTGCTGTGTCCACGCCGTGTGACACCCAAATCCACTCACGACACCTCACGACACCGTAGGCATAAATGCGGTGATATTTAAGTTGAACTGAAAGTGTCCGGTATTTGAATACATTGGAACTCTACATTTTCATCAAACGATTTTTTTGGCAACAAGAATGCACCCAGTTACTCTTCAAATATCGGCACTTTTTTGTATGGCTGGTCTACGGCGTGGACTTACCAAAACGCTGTCTTTACATCTAGTAAATAAAAGCGGCATCTTTAGGCTTTTTGAAAGACAGGCTGCATTTTGCATATTCGTTATTGACAAAACATTGTTAGTCTTTCCCCTTTGTGTGCTTTTGGTTGTAGAATTTTCTAGCCTATAAGGATTTAGAAACTTTTTTAGAACAATTTTCAAAAAGCAAATTATGTAGCTCAGGCGACCGGCAAGCAGCAAGCGATCAGAAATTTAAAGTAGTAGTCGCTCTGACGCTGTTGCAACCCGCCGCGCCTGGCTGATTGTAGACGAAAGGAAGAAATAACAGAAAGACACGAGTCTGCTGTAGCTTCGATGCAGCACATTCATATGAAGGAAGGTGGGAATATATGTGAAGAGGGGCAGGGGAATTGGCAGGTAAAGAAAGGAAACTTTTAGCAAGGGTCTGGAAGAGTTTATTGCCATGATAGAAAGTTTGTAGTTTCGTCTGGGTTAGTTAAGTGTAAGCCAATGCTCTACTGGGCCCTAGCATAGGTGTATGCGAGGTCCAGTGATTGATGTCAGAAGTGGCCTCCAAAATTCCGATAAATATAGGTATAGGAGGGGCGTTTTCCCGGACAGAAAAACTGTACAGTGTATGCTTAGATAATAAATTTAGGCAAATCTCTTCTTTATTTTTCACCACCTGCCGGTCTCGGAGGCTTCCTCTGCAGAGTTTGTCTAAGGGGCCCCGATATCTCGTCTCAGAGGCTTTTTAGAGCTGGTCATGTGGGAGAGGAGAGGAGGGGCACAATAGTTGGTCTTTATCCCACAAATGTTAGTCTTGGTGGCTCCCAGAGTTCTTTCTCCCGAAGGTCGGTCTCAGAGGCCCCCAAAAAGTTTTTTTGTGGCAACTCACCAATGCCTTAAACAATAATTGGAGACTGCATCAGGAGGTTTCAGTTGGTAAAGATTTACCTGCTTAACCCAAATTTTGTACATGGTAATGGTTAAAAAAATGCTGCTTGGGGAGGATTTAAAATATTAACTTAGAGAAAATTAAACAAAATATCCATCCCTTAGTTCAAACAAGGGATCTGAGAGTTTACCACCCGAGTACCAAAATTGGAAAATTTTTACTTCACCATACATTTTGAAGGGGAATTTTCCACTCACTCGCCATATATTCCGAGCTGAATTTTCCACTCGACACCCTAGCGCAAAACCTATTTTGGGTCACTGTACTCTGTGCACGGTTTCATTACAGGGAGTGTGGGAAGTGAGATGTTTTCGGGGAGGCAGTGGCCGTTGTCTAGGAAGTGTATGTGGTGAGTGGCACCTGTCTGGCGTGTGTGCCGTTTTGTCTGCTGTCTTTGGGGTGGTATATCGAAGAAGAGGCTGCGATTACGCTAGAAGTAGCACTTCAATACTGACTTGAGGGTTTCTGGTGCTTCAGCACTCCTGTCTGGCAATATATAGAAGCCTGTGCTTTTGTAAAGACTGCTAATATTATCCGTAGAACAGACCGCCCCGTCCATCCCCGCTGACAGCCGTTTTTTTCTATTGTTCAGGAGCCGTTTCGGAGCTGGTAGCCCGCTGGCTGCTGAGTGAGGGGGCGCTGCCTACCGAGCTAGCTCCGGGGTCCGCTGCCGCCGCTGCAGATGTCGCTAGTGAGGCGCCACCAGAGGACGCCGAGGAGGCGCGCAGGCCGCCAGCCCCGGCCCAGGAGTGTACGGAAGAGATGGAGGTGGAGGATAGCAGGCCCCAGCATCGGTTCCATGGTGAGGGCGGCGCGGAATCTTAGCTCAGGATCGAATGCATCGTGATGTCAAATGTTATTCTTAGAGCATCATGTAGTTATAATCATGCATTACTTCGTGTTGAGCATCCCATCACCCTGTGCGGCGGCCATTTGCTTCTCCTGGTCAAATTAACTTGTCGCCTGCGTTATCGACCTTTATTGTGAAATCTTTGTAGTCGTTATCGTCTTTTTAATAAAAAAATTATTATCGCTTTTGTATGCTGAAAGCCTGACTCTCCATCCATCCAGCTCGCTGCAGGGATGGCTGTGATGTGAGCTGATCGCGCCGGTGCCGGTGCACTGACTCCACCCTGACCGTGTGTGCCGCAGGTGCGCTGTCCCAGCTGGCGGCGCGGTTCCCCCACAGCGTGGCCGCTGACGCGCTGCTGCTGAACTGCTGCTGGGAGGAGACCGCCAGCTGGGGGCGCCGGCGCGAGCTGACCCGTCAGCTGGACTCGGCGCTGGAGTTCGCCGCCCGGATCCACAGCGCCCACCTCAGATACGGTTAGCACCGGGCGGGCGAGGGGGATGGAGTGGGGCTCTTACACACACACAACACACACACACACACACACACACACACACACACACACATATTACACACACACACACACACACACACACACACACACACACACACACACACACAGCACACAGCACACACAGCACACACAGCACACACAACATACAGCACACACAGCACACACAGCGAGAGAGAGAGAGAGAGAGTGTGTGTGTGTGTGTGTGTGTGTGTGTGTGTGTGTGTGTGTGTGTGTGTGTGTGTGTGTGTGTGTGTGTGTGTGTGTGTGTGTGTGTGTGTGTGTGTGTGTGTGTGTGTGTGTGTGTGTGTGTGTGTGTGTGTGTGTGTGTGTGTGTGTGTGTGTGTGTGTGTGTGTGTGTGTGTGTGTGTGTGTGTGTGTGTGTGTGTGTGTGTGTGTGTGTGTGTGTGTGTGTGTGTGTGTGTGTGTGTGTGTGTGTGTGTGTGTGTGTGTGTGTGTGTGTGTGTGTGTGTGTGTGTGTGTGTGTGTGTGTGTGTGTGTGTGTGTGTGTGTGTGTGTGTGTGTGTGTGTGTGTGTGTGTGTGTGTGTGTGTGTGTGTGTGTGTGTGTGTGTGTGTGTGTGTGTGTGTGTGTGTGTGTGTGTGTGTGTGTGTGTGTGTGTGTGTGTGTGTGTGTGTGTGTGTGTGTGTGTGTGTGTGTGTGTGTGTGTGTGGACTTGTGCGTGTGTGCGCGCGTGCGTGCGTGCGTGCGTGCGTGCGTGCGTGCGTGCGTGCGTGCGTGCGGTAGGTCAGTTCGGGGAGGTGGGATGAAAGTGAGGCACACGCCCCTGTTGCATCCCCTGAACCCGCCCATGGTCCATGGCCAGCCTTATCCCTCTGCCAGTATTCATATTGCTCAATTCCCCAATACAAATCTTAGTTTGGCATTGGCCTAGTTTCCATACACAATGAGGCGATCCCGATAGAGCTGAGAATCAGGATACAGCGATCGAGGTTTCCATGACTCTTAGGCTTAGATACGAATAGAGCTGTAACGAATAGAAAGGTCAAATTCAGTTTTGTGTACATTGCTGGTGCACCTTTGACGTGCTCTTTTACTCCCTTCGCCCACGTTTGCAATTTTGTTGAACGAATAATAGTTTTTGTTAGATGAATTATATTTAACGAATGCTTTTGTTTAAAGTTTAATACAGTTTTGTTTTGCTTAATTTTGTTTAATAACAAAGAAAGCTTTACCCTCTGCATTGCACTCTTCTTTACCTTTGCACTGTAAGGAAATTTTTTTACCATCATGCTGCCAAATATCGCCCGATCTTGTTTGGTGTGGATTGAAACCCGGTTTCCATTACCAAAAGTTCTACCCGTACCGTAAATTTACCCGGATACATCGTGCGATCCTGACCGAAATTTTGCATGGAAACTAGGTCACGGCTATTTGTCAAAACGGTCCAGAAAGAGGCGTGATTAGCAAGTAAACAGTACAAAAACCAAGAAGTAGAAAACGAAAAAACGCGGTTAAACAACGAAAAATGTCCTGAAGTGAAAAAAACGCAAAAACAAGCAGTGTAGCGTACACTTCCGCTACACTGCTCGTGTACATTTACGCTTGGGCGTGTATTACACCCAATGTACTACCTGGCCTCCACATCGACAGTCTGGAGCTTGACCTCCAGGGCTTTTAGTGCCCTAATTGGGGTATTACGTTTGATCGTGTAGCTTGTCTGGGTTAGTGTTGATTGCTGTCTATTGTGAGTGCGGGTCTTCAGTTTTCCTCATGTCGCGGTGGACATGAGCGCACTTATAGCGCCCTTGTACCTTGACATAGGACAGACGATGGTGCATACCGTTGGTCTCGGAGTGCCCGTTCTTTTCACGTACTTAATTGTTACGGCCTTCCTTATTGTGAGTGGTTGACTGGGTGATGTTTCCCTGTCCTGGGTGATGGTTCCTGCTAGAGCCATATTTGTACTGTTTTTTTGTATCTTCCTGTACACATAGATTCGGACGATCGGTACCTTTGAAAGTAATTTCTGCCACTGGCTTAAAAATTTGCATTCACCTAAACATCTTCACCGTTCACAATCAGAAAATGGTCTGAGTGAAGTGTTGCGTATGGGGAACTTTATGAAAAGCTGTTTGTAGGTGAATGACAACCACAACTATTCCGGTGGCGCGCTTCAAACACTGGGCAGTGTTTCTACTGTACAACCGGCTCCAACCTCCGAGGACAGAGTGCTGGAGGCGCCCGGCTGGCCGGTGTAGATAGATTTAGCGTTTATTCAGCTTCTGTGAAATTTATTTCCAATATTGATACTGTTTGATATTGGGCATTGTTTCATTTATTTTTTCCGGCCACCTTATTCCCGATTGGCGTTCAGGATAGTCGCTACCAGCGGGGCTTGGGGGAGGGGCTTAGAGTCGCTGTACCCACTTTTGGCTACCCAGGCTATTTTTGGAACGTTTTTTACTCATTCCTGATAAAAAGACAAAATTCAGAAGGGTAAATTGGTTTTTTTCTGAACTTGTTATACAATTACATTCATAATTTAAAAGATTTTGCAGCGTTGCACCGAGGTGCATTTTCATAAGTTAGTAAGTTCTTAATTGTTCTTTCTCCTCGAATTCTAGATGCAAAATAGCTGTGATTATGACTGACACTGACTCTGACAACTGACTCGGACACAGTGCCTCATTAGAATGACAATTGGGGCAAGAGATGTTCAGAAAAATCATCGGTCATAGCTTGAGCCGCGACCTCCAAGTTTTCGAGTTCGCCGGTCACATGAGGACCGATAATTATTCCGGAACATGTTTTGATTACATGAGGATTCTGATATAGGGCTGTGCCCGAATATATCATTGCACCTATTTCGCATCCAGGGCTCGAGGAGAAAGGCCGACCAACGTCTTTTCAAATGGCTACTCTCATGTTCAATACCAGGGTTTCCAGATGAAAATGGGATTTTTCGCCAAATTTGATGCACCATTTCGCCAAATTTCGCCAATTCCAGATATCAATTCGCCACGATATCGCCAATGATGAAATCTTACGATCGTAAGCCGGAATATCAGAATCTGAGAAAAACACCTCGTGCGCTTAGTACCGGTATGCCGCACGATATATTTTAACTGAGGTAGCCAGAATATGTATGGAGCATATCATAAACCTTGGTATTCAGTATTTAATTTTTCCTAGAACGCACCACTGCATTGGAGCTGGCGGAAAAAATAGGAATCAAAAAAGTGAATCCCCACCCAATTTCAACCCATCCAACGCAGCCATAACCGACTATGCTGCCGAGCGGTCTTGAGGCTAATTGGGGGAAAGGAACCTTTTCTTGCCACCACCGTGCGACCTTTCCTTTTGCTCAATCGGTCTCTTGCCAATCAGTTGACCCCCAACCCCGGCATTTTAAAGCAGAATTTTTGCAATTTTATTTAAAAAACATCAAAATGATTTCTCAACAGCTTATAAAAATATCAAAAAATATGTAGCACTTATTACAAAAAATATCTTGGTATTTCACTATTTGGAACTGCTGCGCCTGAAACGTTTTTGTTTCTCCAAATCATAGAAGGGTCCACTTAAGAATAAAAAGACGATTAAATCCCAAAGCTGGCTTGCATTCATAAATTGATGAAAGCTAAAAATGCTCGCTATTTTATTTCTCAACTGTGTTATCTTCATCTCTTCTTCCCTAGGCTCCGTGGTTTTTAAGCATGTGGGCATTTGGACATGCTTTAAAGACTGCATCACAATTTTCCCCATTTAAACTATGCTTTTTCTATCTAAGTATCTAAACACCCAAGGTATTATTTATGCCTCGCAAACTATTATGGCTAAAACAGCTTTCTAGCTGTGTTAAGAACTCACTGTATCTGACTGTACAAATTTAAGCCTATGGTACTGCTTGTTTGTTTGATATTATTGCATTGTTGTCAGGGATGTGAACTGCTTTGTAAAATATATGTGGTTTTTCCTTGGTATTTTTCAACCTTAGATTGTTTGAGGTTTCATTAATGAGCTCTTGAAGGTTCAGTCGGTTGTGGTATAACACACTGTTTGTCACACTGTGTTGTGTCATTCTGTGTTGCTGCTGTTTGTTACGTCAAAGTATGACACGCTGTGTGCATATTGGAAGGTCTATTAAAGCTATTGCTTATCAAACCATCAGCCCACTATTTCCCTTCAGAGCAGGTTTACTTAGTCTGTATCATTTACACTCTCAATGTGCCTATACTTTGACTGGGCTCTCATACTTTGTGTCTTGATTTGAAATTTACTAATATATCATGAGGCTGTTGAAGTCCCGCAAAATGCACCGCAAGCTACCCTGAGTGCCGCTGTAGGTGCAGCGGAATTGTGCGGGATTATTCTTGCAGGACTGCGGTGCTTAAATCTGGCGACTCTACCTCCCCCCTCTCCTCCCCCGTTAACATTCGCTCCTAAATGTCTATAGAAACGCCCCGGGCCGTGGCCTACCCTTAGCTTATTATTCTTATATACACGCGCCCAGCTGGGGGCGAAATTTGCCCCCCTCCTGGTTTCTCCAGATAACGCAAAAACCAAGAGACGCAGAATAACGAAACTTACAGTACCTTATCCCTGATCAACTCTACGCATCTGACCAAATCTTTTAGGCCATGTCATGTCATGTCAGGTCAAGGAGCTATTCAAGGTCAAGTGACCCGACCTCAAAACCTAAAATCACGAGCTTGAAGCGGCGCCTAAGGAACATCAGCCAACCGATGAGTTTGAAACTTTCACAATATGATGGAGTCATTAGGGTCCACAAAGCTGCTATCTCGGAATTTGATATTGTGGACCTAAGGTGGGGTCAATTTTTGGTCACCCCATTATAAGTCTATGGTGAAAAAATAGAAAGAGCTTGTTTTCAGTAAATACTGGGTAGATAAAGCTGAAAACCGTCAAACCGTGTATTCTGACCACGATCTTGACTATTAGCTTGAGTTTTTGACCATCTGACCCCTCAAGGGTCATGTCAGGTCACTGAAGCACAGTGGCGCAGCCAGGGGGGCACAGGGGGCACTGCCCCCCATCGGTGCCGGGGTGCCTTTTTGATTGCCAGGTGGTGTGCCCTCTTTGGGCCGTGCCGCTCGAAATTTAGTGCTGTACGCCGTTGAGTCTAGATGGAACTAGACTGCATTTAGAGATTTAATTTATTGTTTGACAATTAAGTGCCTTTTTGGTCAGTTAGGGCATTCTGTCGCCTTTCCAAGCACCCGGGAAGAGTATAGGCACGTAATCCGTTTCCAGAAAATGCCTCATCGTCGCCAATAATCGTATGGGCAGAGCTAATCTGGTGCCCATTGAGCTCATCTGGTGCCGCCTGAGCGCTGGTCTTGAACCTCGGAAGTTGATCATGTGCCCTCTGAGCTGATCTGATGCCCTCGTAGTCAATCTGGTGCCCCTCCCCTGAGAAAATAATTGTGCCTTCTGAATCTATATAATGCTCTCTGAGTTAGTCTGATGCCTCCGAGCTTGCCTGGTACCCTATTAGCTATTTTAGTGCTCCTTGAGCTGACCCGAAACTTATTTAATGCCCCCTGAACTTATTCGGCCCCCCTGAACTTATTTAATGCCTCCCGTAGTTTATCTACTGTCCAGGGCCGCAGCCAGGGGCACAGGGGCATGTGCCCCCATCGGTGCCGGGTGCCCTTTTGATTGCCAGGTGGTGTACCCCCTTTGGGCCGTGCCGCTCGAAATTTAGTGCCCTACGCCGTTGAACCTAGATGGAACTAGACCGCATTTAGTGATTTAAGCTATTGTTTGACAATTAAGTGCCTTTTTGGTCAGTTAGGACATTCTGTCGCCTTTCCAAGCACCCGGGAAGAGTATAGGCACGTAATCTGTTTCCAGATAATGCCTCATCGTCGCCAATAATCGTATGGGCAGAGCTAATCTGGTGCCCCTTGAACTCATCTGGTGCCCCCTGAGCACTGGTCTTGAACCGTGGAGCTGATCATGTGCCCTCTGAGCTGATCTGATGCCCTCGTAGCAGGGCATATTTTAAGCTACAAAGTGGTGGGAATTTTGCCCACCAGTCCCCCATGCTATGTCCACCAGTGAACGGCCCTGGACGGCCCAGCGCCCACCACTCACTAGTCATCTGATGCTCTAAGAGTGCCCTTTTAGTGGGAATTTGTGCCCTTTTCAGCCGAATGCCCACCAGTCCCAATTCCTTAAAATATACCCTGCCTCGTGGTCAATATGGTGCCCCCCCCTGAGAAAATAATTGTGCCTTCTGAATCTATATAATGTTCTCTGAGTTAGTCTGATGCCTCCGAGCTTGCCTGGTGCCCTATTAGCTGTTTTAGTGCCCCTTGAGCAGATCCGGGCCCCTGAACTTATTTAATGCCTCCCGGAGTTTATCTACTGTCCAGGGGGCACAGGGGGCACGTGCACCCATCGGTGCCGGGTGCCCTTTTGATTGCCAGGTGGTGTACCCTCTTTGGGCCGTGCCGCTCCAAATTTAGTGCCCTACGCCGTTGAACCTAGATGTAACTAGACTGCATTTAGCAATTTGAACTATTGTTTGACAATTAAGTGCCTTTTTGGTCAGCTAGGGCATTCTGTCGCCTTTCCAAGCACCCGGGAAGAGTATAGGCACGTAATCCGTTTCCAGATAATGCCTCATCGTCGCCAATAATCGTACGGGCGGAGCTGATCTGGTGCCCCCTGGAGCTGATCATGTGCCCTCTGAGCTGATCTGGTGCCCTCGTAGTCAATCTGGTGTCCTCCTGAGAAAATAAGTGTGCCTTCTGAGCCTATAAAATACTCTCTGAGTTAGTTTGATGCCTCCGAGCTTGCCTGGTGTCCTTTTAGCTGTTTTAGTGCCCCTTGAGCTGATCCGGGCCCCCTGAGCTTATTTAATGCCTCCCGGAGTTGATCTACTGTCCAGGGGTGCAGCCAGGAAGGCACAGGGGGCACGTGCCGCCATCACTGCCGGGGTGCCCTTTTGATTGTCAGGTGGTGTACCCAATCTGGGCCGTGCCGCTCGAAATTTAGTGCCCTACGCCGTTGAACCTAGATGTAATTGGACCGCATGTAGCGATTGAAACTATTGTTGGACAACTAAATACCTTTTTCAGTCAGCTAGGGCATTCTGTCGCCTTTCCAAGCACCTGGGAAGAGTATGAGCACCTAGAATGTGCCCACCTAATGCCTCATCGTCGCCAATAATCGTACGGGAGAAGCTAATCTGGTGCTCCAGGAGCTCATCTCAGGGCCTCTCAGCTGGTCTTGGCCCCTTGAGCTGATTACTTGCCCTTTAAGCTGATCTGGTGCCCCTGAGTCAATCGAGTGCCCCACTGAGCAAATAATTGTGCGTCCTGAACCTATATAATGCCCTCTGAGCTAGTATAATGCCTCCGAGCTTGCTTGGTGCCCTAATAGCTGATTTAGTGCCCCTTGAGCTGAATCGGGCCCCCGAGCTGATCTCATGCCTCCCCAATTTGATTGTCTCCTAAGTCAATATGGTGCCTCTTCAGCTGATTAGGTGCCCCCTCAGTTGATTATTGATGTCTCCTTAGATGGTCTGGTGCCCCACTGAGCTGGTTTGGTGGGCCCTGAGCCCATCTTGTGTCCCCTGAGCTGTTATGTTGCTCCCTGAGCTGATTTAGGCTCCTGCCATAGTCTGGAGGGCTGGGAGCCGATCTGGCCCCCGAGCGGATCGATGTGGTGCCACCTGAGCCCATCTGATGCCCTCTGAGCTAGTCTGGTGCCCCTGAGTAATCTGGTGCCATTTAAGCTGATCTGGGCCTCCTTACGTGATTTCATGAGCAGCTCTAAAGCCCTGAGCTGAGCTGGGCCCACAGAGGCTGATGAGGGCCCCTGAGATGGTATGGGGCTCCTGAGCTGATTAAGTGCCTCCTGACTTTACCTGGTATTCCCGAGCTGGTCGGGGACCACTGATCTGATTGTTTGTCCCCTAGGCTGATCTGGTGCCCTATGGGCCGATCTGGTGTCCCGTGAGCAGCTCTGGGGCTTTTGAACTGCTTGGGCCCCGAGCTGGTGAGGAATTCCTGAGCTGAATTAGTGCCCCTGACGTGATCTTGCCCCTGACCTGACTTGAGGTCCCTGAACTGATCTGGGGCCCCAAGAGCTGATCTAGGGCCCAAGAGCGGATCTAGGTTCTGAGGGTGCCCTGAGCTGGTCTGGGCGCTAAGCTTGTGAAAGCCCCTTAAGTTGGCTTGAGGCCCCCTGAAGTGATCTGGCGCCTTAAACTGTTTTGGGGCTTCTTGAACTGGTTTAAGGCCCTATGAGCCTATCTGTGGCCCATTGAGCTAGTCTGATGACCTCATCTCTGGGACCAATGTGCTAGTGTAGTTCCTGGGTGAAGCATGAGCTGCTCTGTGGCCCTGATCCACATCAGGGGCCCCTGAGGTGGTCTTAAATAGATAGATAATAAGAACACAAGGCCAACTCCCATCATCTTGGGGCGGGGTCACTGAGCTAGTCTAATCCCTGGAGGCACAACTGGGGGGATGGGGGGAAGCTGCTCTGGAGGCCTCTGATCCACACTTGGGGGCCCCAGAGCTGGTCTTGAATAGATGGGGAATAAGAACACAATGGAAACTCCCCTTGTAAAACGGAGCTAACGAGGAATGAGGAATCTCTAAAACGGCTTGTGATACCTAGGCACCCCTGATTATATAAATTGCTTATTATACTGGTGGATTCTGGAAAGGGATGATGCAAAGGCATGTACCCCTGAGCTCAGAGCACAGTCCCCTAAACCAGGATTTCTACTAATTAATTTAAATGAAGAAATAGTTTTCACAATTTTCAGCCCTGTCACACCATCCCCATCCAAACCACGGGCCTGTTCACCTTTTATTTACTCTTAACTGGGACCGAGCCTTGAGAATATGGAACTTAATAAACGCGTTCAAAAGGTATCTCCCAAATTTTTCCGGCAGCAAAAATGTGTTATTCCAAAGACACTATGCTACTCCTCGTCCCACGGCGATTGTGGGAGGCAAGGAACTTAATCCACATTCAGCCAGGGCTCACTCGTCACGACAAAACCAGTGGGCATAACAAAAGAATTTTCGACTCCAATATTCCTTAACCTGCACATTGTAACAGATATCACATGCTCCGCTGATTTCTCTGATGTTAAGTACTTGCATGAGTTGGCTGTCCTTAAATCTATCCAAAAAAGTAGTGTTCTGGCTACTTCTATGGCATTTTGGTGATATTTTTTTCTTTTTTCGGTTTTAATCGAGTTTTCCTTTTCCGTCAATGATTTATTTGCATTTTTATTGAACCAAAGATGCCCAAAAAATGATATAAACAAAGATGTAGTAAGTTTTTTAGGTTACGTTAAAAAGTGCCCCTTTTCCCCGGGGTGCCCCTCAAAGTTGGTGTGCCCCCCATACGAAAGCTCTGGCTGCGCCCCTGCTGAAGCATACAGTGATTTTTTTGTCAATAACTTCTCACTAAATTGAGATAAAGTTACCATTTTGCTTGCATTGTGCTTATATTGTCACGGGGAGTCCATTGATATGCAACATGAACATACCAGGTCACCATGTGACCCTGACCTAGGTCGAGGTCAGGTCATTTTCGCAATTTGGCCTAGCAATGTCATATTATACATCATTCGACTCGCCACGATGAGAGAAATCCAATGATGCATGAATATTTGCTCTAGCTCCGCTGAGTAAAGATCCAGAGGGGGAAACGTACACTGCCCTGTTGTAAGCCTATGAAACCTTCTTTGACCTATACTGACCCCAATATTGACCTGAAATAAAAACACTTCGTATAATTTCTCTTTGTCTCGTCAAGAGCTTTCGAACGCCGTCCGTAATTTTTCTTTAGCTTTCCTGGGAAAGGAGATACGGAGGGGGCGAAAAACGCCCCCAGTGGGGCGCGTCATGACAGGGACCCCAGCGGGGCGCGTGTTAATCCTCACGCGTTATATGGAGATAAAAATCCGAACAAAGCATGTCACAACCCACCCCCGGCCTCCAATTTTCTGGAAGAACCTCTTGTTACGGTGTACAACGAGAAAAATTAAAATGACAGTACCTTTAACTGAACTTTTTTAAGAACAAACAAAAAAACTGCTGTACTGTTTCACATACACAATACGTTTGCCGACGTAACTTGCCAAATTTGACTAATTGTATCACCAATCATTCACAAAAGTAAACCGATCGCCAGTTGAGGTCCGAAATCGCCAAATTTGACTGTTTTTATCACCAATCGCCAAACAAGAAAAACCGATCGCCAACAGTGGTCCGAAATCACCAAATTGGCGAAATTTCGCCACATCTGGCAACCCTGTTCAATACGCCCAAATGTCATTACTGTTTTCTATGTTCGACCAGACAAAAAATTGATAAGGTTCTGGTTCTGTCCCCTTCACATTCCCATTGGAAACCGTTGCCTTGGCGACACCTACAGTGAAGAGCAGGATCAACGCTTGGCGGGGAATTATTTTTCCAGTCCATGGACATACATGTCTATCATTCCTTCTGCGTCGAACGGGGTGAGATAGGGGTCGAGACGGATCCATGGGGCAATCCGCTCATGCCCTTTCCATCAAAGTAGGAAATTATACCTACTTGCATAGGCATCGGAAAAGGGGGTGCAAGGGGGCCTGGTCCCCCACTTTTTGGCCAAAAATTTCCTGATCTCAGTCAAAATGGGAGAAAACCGAACATTCTTATAACCGGCCGCTGTGGAAGGCAACGAGGAGCCCAAATTCGAACATTTTTTGGTCCTAACGTGGAAAGTTTTTTTGTCAGCATCAGTTTGAAGTTTGGCTGCCCCCCCCACTTTTTTGCCGGTGGCGACGCTTATGCCCACTTAGACTGATTTTGACTCGTTTCTAGATTCTTCTTAGCAGCTTTGCATGGACTTCTCCTCCTCAAAGGTTTGGTTAAAAGCTCCTGCTTGGGTTATCCGCTGCTACGCCGTGGCGTCTCCTTGCAGCTTCAACACGGGCCCCCAAAGCCCGGTGGGCCGCAACCTCTCCCTTTCTCGCCACTCGCCTCCTGTGGATCATGTCTCATCAGCCGAAACCCCGCTACTTCACAAATTCATAACCGCTATCTAAACGTGTCTGCGTATTTTTCGTTCCAAAACCGGTTTTTTTGCACGATCCAAATCGGAAGCAAGAGTGGCTCTCACTCAACCAGCATCGATGCCGCTTTTTACCCTGCAAGTGATACGAGCGTTCTTTATTATATTGAAGACGCAATGCCGGATCTATTCTGATGGTTTGGGAGGGACGTGGGGGGATGGATAACAGTCCCGAAACCGCGAATGACATGGTATTTGAAGAAATTTGACGCAGATTGGGGGAGGGGGTTTGGGGTGCAAATGCCTCGCCCCCCCTTCGCTGGTTCCGCACCTGTGAAGACGAACGCCTTGAGAGAATTGGTGGATCCAGGAGATTTGTCTCCTCCCCTATCGACGCTCGGTGCATTGGCGGATGCAGGGATGCAGGGGGGCATTCCGGCCATGCCCCCAAGCATTGGAGGGGGAGGCAAAATATGTTTTGGCCCCCAAAACTCCGGATCATTTTTTGAAAAAAGGTGTTTACACTAGGGGCATTCCACGACTAATCGACAAATCGATGGGTTGAAATAACACCCTCATATCTCAGATTTTCATGAAAATTTGGGACTAGGGTTCTCAGTGGCGCTGAAAAAACGACTGTTGTATTTTTAGTCTCGTCCGGATAATCGTTTCGGAGTTATAGCCTCGGGCAATCCAGCATCGGACACGTGCATCGGACTTTTCGCTCGAGTTTTTAGGCATTTAAATGAAAGGTGTTCCTTCAAGAGGTTACATGAAAATAATTACAAAAGTCTGAACAATACAAATATGTAAGTTTAATTATATTAATTGGTACGAATATGTATAAAATCTACTTCCAAACATTTACAAAGATAAGCATACATATTTCCTATGCTTTTATTGACTTCAAAACAACTTCATGTGAAAGAGCATTGCTTAAATTACATATAACGCTAATAAAAAGAATAAAGACTAAAGAGCAAAATCAGTGACGAGCACCGCAGACCAAGCCCAACACCGACGCCGGCCGCTCAGCCTGCAGTCGGCACGCCGCATAGACGCGTCCGGTTGGAAGTTGGGTAACGGGGAGGGGAGAACTGAGCAAGACTGCGCATCGGTGACATTGCGAATTACCTAGATGTAGTGTGGAGGCTAATATTGCTAACATAAAAATTTTAGCCGTTCCGAAAAACAAAACTGAACGTATTACCGGAGCATTCGGAACAATTCCGACGCTCTGGTGCATTTGGTGGAAAATGTAGTGGGAGGATTGCGCGTTAAAAGCCGATGATTACTATTGTCTTAGGTTTGTTTCAGATAGTTTTCTTTTTCTACCCATACTCTGAAAAATTTGCATGTATCCCAGTTCAATTTATATTAGAAAGCACACATCACAAACAAAAAGTCACATAGCGTCCACGCCGACAACTGCTTTTGACCCACGGATCGGAAGAACGACTCCATCACATGGTGCCATTGAATTTCACAGCTTCAATATGAATCTCGAACCTTCTGTCCCTCATCATTCGGGAGCTCATGGACAATAGCGGTCTTCGAATTAACCGGTGCGAACTTGTGAATCTTCAATGTTGCTTTTCTCGCGACTGTTATTGAAGCGTTTTCTGAGTTCAGTGGCTAATTTGAGTACCTTTTGTTGAAGCATTTTTGGTAGAGATCGAGGCACTTTCCGTGTTCCCTTCCAAGCATGTTTGCTGAGATCGTAAGGGGATGGGTACCCCCTGCCAGTAAAGATGGCCCGGGGCCTCATACCAGCGCGTGTTAAAAAGCACACTGGAGCGGAGCCTCGGAGGCCCCCACCTACTTTTTCTAGGTGGCCGGAGAACCCTTTGTAGCCAAAAAAACGCTATTTCGCTACTTTTGGAATATTTAATGGCACGTTGATTGGTCAAATAACGTTGAAAATCTGCCCCAATCTAATTATAAGCTTTCAAAGTTAAACCCTTTATTTTGAGATCGCTGCAATCGCGCGGTTGCACCAGTTCGCGTGCATCAAAGACCAACTGGCAACGTTATAGCGCCATATAAAACCAGATTATATGTCAATTTCACCCCTCATGAAGGTCAAGGTCACATTTCAAGGCCATACCTGCATTCTCAGTCATTGGTCCGGTGCTTCCGGTCGCATGGCGTTACCCAGTATGACGTATATTATGCTACGGCGTCATAGTTAAGATAAATCAATGGAAAGGTCAAGGTCACAGGTCAAATTAAAATGTCATGGGTAAAGGTCAATGCTCATTTCCCATCCAACGGTTGCTATGGTGCTAGTCAGGGTGTAAATAAGGGGAATATGTCATTTTGTGACATCATATGTCAATGACCTTGAATGACCTTAACCCCAAAAATTAGGTTTAAAATTCTTGGGACGTTCTCACTATGACCTTGCACTGTTTTTAGTGCATTCTGGACTTCTTTGAGGTTAATCACGGCATTTCCGTATGAGTATTCAGCACGGCTCATACTTGACATTTATGACGTCGTTTGAACTCGACGATACTGACCTAGGTCAATTAAGATCAGTCATAATATATATTTCAATAGTTCCCACCCAGTCCCCAACCTGAGTTTTTCCCTCCTAGTTTCCGAGAGCTCAGGGGGCCTACCAGTTCCCCCTCCAGTGCCCGTAAGTGTCGGACGCCTCTCCAATGCGGGTGTTAAGGAATGGGACATTGATTAAAATTTATTGTTTTAAATACATCCTTACCCTCATTGCCGACCAATTTCACCATTGACACCTTTTTCGTGACCAGAGACGTTTGATGGTTGCAGCGACGGCGGGCCGCGCTGGCGCACGAACCTCACAAAAGTGGGGATCGGGACGTTTGAGAGCTCAGGTCCCGCTTTCTGTTAAAGTCTCCATTCTTTTTATTACTGAATCTTATAGAGAAAAGTATAATGAGTAATGTGAGCCTCAAGAAGTTTAAAATAATTCATAGGAAAATAATTTTTATAGATTTTGAAAAATTGAATGTATAATATATTCAAAATTAATTTTTTTGAATTATATTTCTAATGAGCCATAATTCGTAATTCGTCCTATATGGGAATGTGGCATCTTCACAACGTGATTTTAACTGAGATAGCCAAGTTGTAAAGCAAGTCGGAAAACCCGGTACTCCATATTTCATTTGTCTTGGAACTCGATATTTCCGAAAAAAGAGCTAAAATCCTACCTGACACCAACCCCCCATCAGCCCGTCGCCGGGCGGCCATTGTCGTGAGCGGCTGGTGTGACGACATATGCTGACGTCACGATGAGCATCAGTCAATCGAAGCCCTCGAAGCTTTTCAAGTATGGTAGTGGTTGCCAGATCATGACATCATCCACAGGCTGATGTTTATTTCTTTTTCTAGAGGAGTATTTTTAAAAAACAAAATATTGAGCTTATTGTACATTTTTCAGAGAAATCATGAGTGGTTTCATTATTTTTGGCTAGAAGTTCGCCTAATTTCACTAAATTCCAGGATTGGACCAAGGTGCAACATTCCCTTTAAGATACCTAGATCAAGATTTTATGGCATTCGTAGAATCATACAGGTAAAATTTCGTCTTTAAAAAAGACATGCAATTGGATATGGTCAAAATGTCTCAGGCTATAATTTTTAAACCGTAAGTCAGGGAGGAAAATGAATACGAAAATCGTCATCAGCTCCACCAATAGTCCCCTTAACAATAAATACACCGAAATCTGCGACAGGAGGATGTTATCGACTTGTCGATTTGTCGTGGAATGCCCCACTAGGGGCCTGTTCGATCTGTCAGCACAGTTTTGTCAGCAGGCCATCTAACCAGTGGCGGATCCAGGGGTGGGCAAAAAGGCAATTGCCCCCCAAACGGAAAAGCTCGGGGCAAAACAATGTTTTTGCCCCCCAAAGCGATCGACCTCCTTTTTCCCCGACTCCTTTTTAGGTTGTAAGCAAGATTTTGGTGCTTCAACTCTCAACTTCAAACAGAATTAGTGAAGTTTAGTGTAAATATTGGGGCTTGGATAGGAAAAAAGTATCTTGAGTCCATATTTTTCACCCCGTGTCGTTTTTTCGTATCCAGTTCCCAAAATCCTACCGAAAAGGCATGTTGTAACGCAATTTTCACTGGGCGACTTTTTTTGCTTTTCGACTTTGGTTTGCCCCTCCCAAACCATCCGGCTAGATCCGCCACTGCATCTTACCTCTCCTCCAGAAAAGAAACATCCGCGCCACAACCGCCTCTAGTTTGTTCTAGGCAAACGAAACTGAAACCTTTACCATTAAAAAATAGTAGGCTGTCACTGTCGTGCTGTTTTCCCAGCAGCACAACAGCAGGCCGTCAGCCCGTAAAACCTCTTGGACTAGTTCCCGGGGACAGGCTACAGTCCTGTGACGTAGGTGCAACGCGGCCCACTGATTGGTGCGGACAAAACTGTGCTGATAGATCGAACGGGACCTAGGTCTGTAGAGCAAGCAAATATTCACTCCCACCCCCCACCCCCCCCCGGGAGAGCGATCATGTACTTGGAGAGGTAGCTTATACTAGGTCCGAGCACCGAAATTGCACGTCCCACAACCCCCCCCAGAGGAGAGGCAGATATGGGTTTGCCCCCCAAAACTCGGGCCTGCGTCCACCCCTGTCTCGGCGCACATACAAATGGTCATGACGCCCACCTGAAAGGTTACTCCCCCCTGATAATTGGTCAAATCTCTTGTAGAATTTGGCGCCCACCTGATACGTTTTTCCCCTCAAAGGTGACTCACTCTGGTCTGGATGGCTTTTCCCGCAGCGGACATGTAGGGCTCGTTTCGGTGGGAGCTTTTCTAGAGTTTTTTTAATATTTGTCAATCCAGATCTGGCAGCGCAGTGATGACAAAACGTACAATAACATTGGCGCGGGAAGCCCGACATTCGCATTCCGATAGGATTTTCGACAATTTTACGAGTGTGTCTGGGATCCCAGTGCGTTTGGTTTCGTTTTTTCTCAGAAGTAAGATAATTGAGTTAGCTTGACCAAAGCAGGATGATCAAAACTCCATTTTGTTGTAGTTAAATGGCGAATGGCGACCTTGTTTTCAAATGGCATCTCTAGGTTGCGTCTGTGCAAGATACCTTTACTTAAAGGTACGTTCAAGAGGGATTCCTCCACGCCCATGTGACGTCACTCGGGCGTGGAGGAATTCCTTTACCCATGGACTGTGTGTCAAATTGCTGCTAATGGCACTACCCGCTTACGAACCTGTGAGAATACACGATGATAAAGTTGATCCAAAATGCAATCAATAAGCATTTTGTTTTCGATTCTGGGCCTTTTTGCGACAATTTGGATATTTGATCATCTAATTTTCCCATGTTATATGTTACGAGATGTGACGTCACATCTGGTATCTGTGCTGGCTGTTGGAGGGGGGCTGGCGTCTGTGTGCGTCACTCTCGTGCTTTGCAGAGAAATCTGTGTGGTAGACGGTCTTTTTATTTTGCCGGAAATTGGCCTTAGCCCTGTTCCACCTGTCAGCACAGTTTTATCAGCACCAATCAGCGGGCCGTGTTGCGCCTACGTCACAGGATTGTAGCCTCTCCCCGGGAACTAGTTCTAGAGGTTTTACGGGCTGATGGCGTGCTGTTTGCGCAGATGAAAAATAGCAAGTGCACGAAGTGGCAGCCTAATATTTTTTAATGGTATAAAGGTTGAAGTTCCCTTTGCTTACCACAAACTAGAGGCGATTATGGCGCTGATATTTCTTTTCTGGAGGAGTGGCTAGAGGTCCTGCTGACAAAACTGTGCTGACAGCTGGAACAGGGCTCTTGCTGAGTTGAGTTTTCGGTAACTAGGTAGCTGGCTTCACACATGCTGCCAGATAGAATCACAGCAGGCTAATCTACATCATAAGTACCACAGTTCAAAAGCTTCTATGAATCAAAACTTCCTTCCAAACAAAAGCGCCACAGGTTGATCCAGATCGTAAGTGCCACTGTTCAAAGCTTCCTTCAGTGAAATATTTCAAGTGGTCTAGCTGTTTTTTGCATTGCTGAAACATCCTTCTATGAAATGTTCCTAGTGCCAAAACTGCTTTTAGCATTGCTGAGTGGCACTTTTTCAAAAACCTTTGGTAATTCTTTTTTAATATTTCTATATGTAGCACAACATAACCTAACCTGACCTAACCTTTTCTTGACTCAGCGAGCTGGCCTGTGGTGCACCTAACCTACTGGTGGCACTTCCGCCTTCATAAGCTGCTGTGGCTACACTGTGCCTACTTAACCTAACCGAACCTAACCTAACCTAACCTAACCTAAACCTAACCTAACCTAACCTAACCAATTGTGGCCAACACCAGTTGTGGTACTTGGAATATTGCACTGGAGGATGTTTTGAACAGTGGCACTTAAGGTATACATTAACCTGTAGCAATTCTAATTAAAGGAAGCTTTGATCCATTGGACCTTTTGAACTGTGGCACTTATCATACAGATCAACCTGAAGTTATCTGGCAACATGTGTGAAGCCACCTACCTCCAAGATAACTACCTACCTCAGCCCTGTTCCAGCTGTGAGCACAGTTTTGTCAGCAGAACCTCTAACCTCTCCTCCAGAAAAGTAACATCAGCGCCATGATCGCCTCTTGTTTGTGCTAAGCAACGGGAACTCAAACCTTTACACCATTAAAAAATATTAGACTGCCACTTCGTGCACTTACTATTTTTCATCAGCGCAAGCAGCAGGCCGTCAGCCCGTAAAACCTCTAGAGTCAGTTCCCGGGGAGAGGCTACAGCCCTGTGACGTCGGGGAGAGGCTACAGCCCTGTGACGTAGGCGCAACACGGCCCGCTGATTGGTGCTGACAAAACTCTGCTGACAGCTGGAACAGGGCTCTCATTACCGAGTTTTCTGCGTGGTCAAACATTACAAACACAGGGTGGCACGGTCACGTGACATCAAAACAATTTCATGCCAGCTGATGATTGAACCTCGTATTCCGGAGATACTCAAATGGGACAAGTAAAGAGCGTAAACGTCAAGTAAATGATGCAGTTCGATGTAATTTTAGCAATGCCACCAGCGGAGACTATTCTGGGGCACTAAATTTTCACCGCCGCTTGATTAAAAATTGGAAAGGTAATAGAAAAGTAGTATTTGCATAGAAATAACATGCGAAACGGTGGGAAAGATATATACTCCGACGGTTTTCTACCATACTAAGCGACGGCGGAACGTCCAAATTTAAGGGGGGCGCGCCATGAGCTATTCAACCTATAGGCGGATGCAGAGAGCAAGGGGGGCACGTGCCCCCGATCGACTTTCGGCGCCCCCTGAAATGGTCACGGCCCCCCCACTGAAAGGTCGATGACGCCCCCCCTGAAATGTCGCTTCCCCCAGGATGCGAAAATCGGCGCCCACCGATATAATTTTGCGCCCATTTGATAGGTTTTGCCGGTCAAAAATGGCGCCCCCCTGGACCGGACAGCGCCCACCCGGGAAGGTGCCTCCCTCCCGATCGGCAATCCTGGATCCGCCCATGTTTGAACCCATTCCTTTCCAGTCAACGCCATTGGGTTACTGTTAAAATTGATTTAAGGGAGGGCACCGTGCCACGGTGCCCCCCCCCAGTTCCGCCGCCAGTGACCATACTCTCATCTTAAAATCGGGCAAAAGTAAAAAATATCCGGAGCAGCGACGGATCAAACTTCCAAGGGGAGGAGAGTGTATAGAAAATTACCCACCCCTCCCCACTCCCATTGGCAGACGCAGAGGGACTTAGGCGGATTCAGGGGTGTGGGAAGCGACGGTTCAGGGGACGCCATTGGCATTCCAAAGCAATGCCGTGACCATTTTAGGGGCGACGAGGGTCGATGGGGGCACCCGCCCCCTGGATCCGCGTACGGAGGGGGCAGGGGCCATGCCCCCAAATGGCAAAATTTTTACCGATCTTTTAATAATACTGTTTTCACTATTTCTCCTGCGTTGCCCCCCCAACGGCACTCGTGCGTCCGCCACTGCCCACCCCCACCTACACATATGAAGCTCGATCGTCGATGACGGGCGCCGCAAAATGTGACACTGCGGTGCAGAGGCGGGGGCGTCGCCACGGAATTTTTCCGGTGGGGACGGACCATGACTGGGGACGACCAGAGGCGGGGAGGAGGGGCGCTGGGGCGCAAAATTTGGAGCGAATAGGCTGTCTCTGAAAACGATACTGGCAATACACTTCACCAACAAATTTAGCGAGTTGGGTTGCAAAATTCCACGCAATTAACGAAGGCAAGCGCAAGTAATAAGAGAATCCAAATAAAAACCTAGGACGAGTCACAAAGTTTTTGCGGGACCGTCCCCCTCTGATCCACGAGTAGGGGGACGCGTCTCCTCATCCCCCCCGCTTTCGACGTCCATGAGTACGTAGGCAGTCCAAATCTTGACGGAGGTTGAGAGGCCATGATCTCCTCAAATGGCTATATTCTAGCCGATTTACAAAACACCATGCTTGCGGAAATTTATCGCGGAACATCCTTGTCAAACGTGTTGTTCTTGTGCCTAAAAAATGGCTTTAGATATGGGCATAGACAATGGACGGATTCAGAGGGTGAGGGAGCACTTGTTGGCCGATCTATACGAAGCTTCCTGAAATGCCCATCATACCACTATGAAAGGTCAATGGCGCTCCAATGGCGGAATGGCGAATCCAATGGCGGGGAGCCGGCGCGACATAAGAAAATATAAAAATTTGGCAGTGCAAAATGACTCCACCGTAAACGTGCAATTATATTGGTAGGCCACTGTTCTACCATGCGTATAACTCAAAGTCACTTTGCCAGCCTAGATGACAGATCTAGAGGAGTTGGTTGCTGAGCAGGGCCAAATGACAAGAACAGTGAAGAGTTCCATTGTAGTTATCAAAAGAAGGTATTCAAAAGTTTTCAAGCTAAGTCCCGTATGGCACCAATAGATGTTCTGTGGGACACAGTATTAATAAAAAGACTCAACTAATATAAAAAGGCATGGGATAAATGTTCACCCCGTTAGTACAACTCGTAGCATATTCAATATCTCATTGGTATTTATTTTGAACATTGCTTGCAAACACAGATACAAGAATCCCACATTGATTGACAAATCCAGCTATCAATTGAACTCCGGCTATACGCCATCATATCAGAGGGAGCACTGGTAGCACCAGCGCCTGGATGACAGCTTTGCTGCACGCGAGCTAGGCCGGCGCTGCTGCTCGCCGCCGAAGGGTTTCGCAAGTTCAAGCTGCCTGAGCCGCGCGCTGCTGCTCGCGACCGAAGAGGTTTCGCATGTCCAGGTTACCTCAGTCGCGCTGGAAAAGAACACAATACAACACGATTACAATGGGTACCAAATGGGCGATAATTAATCTTGGTTCGTGCGCCCGAAAACCCAAATAACTAACAATGGGTATTAATGAGGTATCACAAATAATCAAATCATTTTGTTGAATAAGGCTTTTGAAGCCTGTCTAAACAAATTAATGAAACGGCTATTAGTGCCCCACCAGCTGATGGCACTTGAATTCTTATGAAGCCAGGCATCAAATTCTTACCACCCCCGGCACGGTGCCCCCCACCATCCGCGATCCTGGATCCGCCTATGACGGGAATATCAGTGAAGGGCTGGTCTGCAGAATGTGGCAGGAAACTGCACAATATGCTTGGGGTAGCTCAAATCCTACCCCAATTCCAGGCAGAAATTCAGCAGCTGGGCCAGAATCCTCTTCACATTGAAGCAGAAATTTTCTTTTTCGTCCATTTTACCTGTTTTACTATCTTATTGACACCTTTATGACTTTTAATAAGGGTCAGCACTGTCCAAGCTGTCACACTCAGCTCCAATATTGTTGTACCTACCACAAAGAATGACAAAAGTTGCCCCAAACCAGTAATTCTACCCAAAGGCTGCACCAATGAGATCTTGTGTAAATCTGCCAAATTCTACATGCTGAATCAAGAGGCAGTCAGTCAGTATTGATAAGAGGACACCATGCAGTAAGGAAGCCAGTCAGCAAAGTATGGCAGCATCCCAAAGAAGTTGCACCAGCTATTGAGAATATCGTACCACCTCTCACCTAAAATTTGAACCAAAATGGGCATAAAAACACACTGACCTCTACTTATTTCCAAACAATGTATTTGGCTGGTACTCCAACCACACAACTGGGACTATATCCCCAGCAGCCCTAGGGCATGAATGCCCTGAATTCTTGTTCAACTTAAAATAACAATATGGTATTTTATATTCTTTTCGTCCACTTTCTATACACTGCAACTTCTATGTGGCTTCGGTATTGGCAACCTCCACTCTCATTTATACACTCTCAGTATTGGTAAATGCTGGTCACCATTTCATTTGCTCCAAAATTTTCTTTGCTTGAACCAGTCTTGGGGTACACTTTACACCAAAAACTGGTCAGAATTATCATACTTTGCAGACTGGCGAGGAAAGCCACCCGACTTCCACTGCCCCATAGCCAAATTTGACGAGTGTAAAATCATTTTGTGGCATATTTCTTACCTAGTTGGCTGGCTCCTTTGGGACCCTGAAGAATAGCAGACCACGATCCTTTTCCTTGGTCTTAGTACATCCAGGCATTGAGCATGAGCACACGTCTGTGCCTGATATGATCCATAGGCACCGGTGATCACAGCGCTTAGTATCACACTAAAGAAGTTGGCACTATAGGTAGGTTTTTTAAAAATGTAACAGTTTTCCGTCCATACACAAACAGAAATCAATCCCAGCGTCTCAAAGTTATTATTTCAAAATAAAACACACTAGTAGATATGAGAAGGACGGTATATGAACGCAGTTTGTAAATTGTCTTTTTCACGCCAAGTTGTACGCCAAAAAGTCCCTATCTCTTCAACACACCGCCAGCTCCATAGACAATACACACCGCCAGCTCGGGACCTGGCGGCAATCAGTTGACAATAAAACTTACTGAAACTCTTTTTGTGTCTACAAAATAAGATAAATAAATATAATAAAATATTATATTTGCCTGTAACTCCCGTAGTAGGTATATGTATTGATAGAAACTTTCTGGCTCAGCAGCCACCCTATGGTTTTCCAGCAGTCAGCTATCCTGTGCCAGCTGTAAAAATTGCTGTCATTGGCCATTGGCCCCGGTCACGCTCACCAGCGGCGCTAGTGTGCCCTCCAAGATGGCCGCGAAAGAGGGACTCCAAAAGGTAAACAACGTCAGTGGGCCCCGGGAATAGCATGGTAAGCGGTGAATTATACGTGTTTTATGTTTGGTATGTGGCAGCGGCTTATAAACAGCCACTGCGGAAGGCAGAGAAGAATGCAAATTCGAAAAGTTTTTGGTCCCAAGGAGCAAAGCTTGTAGTCAGCATCAGGTTGAAGTTTGCTGCCCCCCCACTTCTTTGCCGGTGGCGACGCTTGTGTTTGGAAACACATTTTCCATCGTACATTCAAACTGGAATTTCAGACGGCTTAAAACAAATAAAGGCATATATCTACCGAATTATTTCAAGATGTCAGTTTTCCGGGCTAAAAGGAATGCAGCCACAGGCGGATCCAGGGGACGGCAAAGTGGGCACATGCCCCATAGGCAGATCCAGGGGGCAAAGGGGGTATGTGCCCACCACCATCGACCCTCGGCACCCCCTAAAATGGCCACGCCCCCTGAAATTTCCCCTTCCCACCACCATCCCCCTCCCAGGATACGAAAGTCGGCTCCCACCGATAGGGTTTCCCGGTTAAGAATGGTGCGCCGCCCCGGGAAGGTGCCCCTGATCGTCAATCCTGGATCCGCCTATGATGACGGCCGAAGGATTAAGGCTTACTCCTGCTAGAAGCAGGCTCAAGGGAGTGGAAGGAGGCATAAGCGGAACTGGAGATTGCCTCACAGCCAGTCTGCAAAGTATGGCAGCAGGCCAGACAAGTCGCACCAGCCATCTAAAGTTCTCGCACCACCAGGCTCCAAAAATTCGCACCAATATGCCACATACCAGGGGAAAAATGCACCCATTTCTACCCCTACAATGCAATGCTACCTCAAGGACTTTTTAAAAGGTACCTCCTGTGTCTTAATGGCCATTCAGCCATTATTTGTTTAGTTTTAGTGTCACTAACCTCGAAAATTCGCACCAGGTTGATAAAGTTCGCACCACTCGGTCCTGTCTCCAAGGGAACTCGCACGGACGAGATCTCGTCGAAAATGCCATACTTTGCACACCGGCCTCACAGCCGCTTACCAGGTGAATGTGAATGGAAGTCAGATGGCTGAAAATGTCTGCAACAGACAGCAGCATTTGAGCCCATCTTCTTCCCAATTATCAGATTCGATTTCCACTGCTTGGACGGCACCTTATCATGAGGAAACTTGTGAAAGCTGAGACTTGGACACTTTCTTCGGAAGGATACACACTGAGGAACGCAGCAGTTCTGCTTGGATGCAATGGTTATCCGTCTGACTTTCATTTTCTTTGAACTTTCCAAGATTATAACAAACAAGAAAATAACGCCAGTCTTCAATATTCACGTCCACCCAACATGAACTTCACTTTTTCAGAGCATCGAGTTCACCACGACTGAAAATAAACGTTCAAAATCTATACCGCGTTCAACAATGCGCCGAATATGAAGCAGCCACGCCAGACGTCAGTCCCTCTACTGGCGTTTTCAAAAAAATCCGCCAGGTGCCAACACTTTCGATGACCGGGGCCAATGGCTGAGCGGCCCGCTCCGTTTTACCTTTACTCTATTGCCTTGTACAAACACACTAATTATGGATCCGTGGGAGGATCGCAAGTAATCTGGTCCGGCAGCGGACGTGTGCCGTTTTCTTCAATCTGAGGTGCAGCAATCCTCTGTCTTGATTCAGAGCGTTGACCCTGCCTCTGGCATTTCTCACGCCGCTTGCCGCTCCCAGGGCCGGATCCCGTTCACGCCCGGAGAACTGTGGGAGCGGTATGATTACGTAGGTAACAGTTATGGGCAGAGGCTTGGCACTGGAGACCTACACTATCAACATTGGTAGTCATGGTGTGGTGGTCACTTCTGAACGGTAATACCTAGAACGAGTTTCTGGTGTGAATAGCTGGCTTGCTGGACTGTGCCTTATTGCATTTGAAACATGGGAAGAGATACCAAGGTTGTGGTTGCTGGAGTCCGTGGCTGTGGGAAGACTTCTATTCTGGAGCAGCTGATTTATGGTAATGCTGCATCAAGAAAACTACCAGACCCAACAATTGAAGATGTGTACTCTGCACAGATTGAAAGTGAACATGGAACTCAAGAGAGACTCAGGATTTTTGACACAGCAGGCTTAGATGAAAGAAACAAGGAGATTCCCAGGCACCTGTTCAGTTTTGCAGATGCATATGTTCTGGTTTATTCTGTTACCAGTGAGAAATCCTTCAGGTTGATGGAGGAAATGAAGAGGGATGTTGATCGCAATAAGGAGAGGAAAGATGCTGTGATTGTTGTGCTTGGAAACAAAGCTGATCAGGTTCAGCAAAGGGAAGTGGATCCAACTGTGGCCCAGATATGGGCTGCTTCAGAAAAGGCCAGAGTGTGGGAAGTTAGTGTCAAGGATAGAAATTCACTGGTTGAACCTTTTGTCCACATTGTGTCCAAGCTGAGTCCTCCATCAAGCAGGTCATCATTTCCACACCTGAAGATGACAATGAGAACCAAGAGTGACCTCTCACATTAGAAGAGGTCAAAAGGGACATGGAGGGAAAGCTAACAAGCTCATTTGGACAATTTTGCTTGTGCATCCTTCTTTAACGGTGGTAACAGCTTTAGAAGAGCTGCATGCAGCCATATAATTGAATATTGTTTGATCGTAGCAGCTTTGCATATAATGCTTTATGTGAACCAAAAGTATAAGAAGAAATCAGGTTGTAACATGGCTACAAACTAACATCCAGTGATATTGTAATATGAATAGTGCTTATTCTCAATAGTTTTGTGTATACTTATATCTTATTTATTTCATGTGGTGCCTAGTGTTATTTGTGGTGTTTATTTAATCTATAGATTATATTTGCTCAGAATACTTGTGTTAGAGAAAGTAAAATTCTTGCTTTCTTTGAATATAATATCTTTGTTAATTTGTCCTGAATATCTTGAATGTCTTGAAGTGTTGTTTTTTTCAAGCATTTGCACTTGCAACTTTTTGGCTGACTTGTGCTTTGAGACAGTCTGATGACCTGTGACAAGACCTGTGCAATGTGAGCTGACCTGTGACAGGACCTGTGCAATGTGAGCTGACCTGTGACAGGACCTGTGCAATGTGAGCTGACCTGTGACAGGACCTGTGCAATGTGAGCTGACCTGTGACAGGACCTGTGCAATGTGAGCTGACCTGTGACAGGACCTGTGCAATGTGAGCTGACCTGTGACAGGACCTGTGCAATGTGAGCTGTCAACCAGTGCTGATAAATGAAGCTGTTGTGTGATGGACACTTTTGAGGCTAGTACTTGGGCTCAGGCTCAGTGTGGCCAACATTCCTGCATAGCCAGTACAGGGTCATGTCACCAGTTAGGTATATCACTTGGCTTATATGAGTCAGTCAGTAAGTCTGTTTCCAACACAAATTACCTGCTGCTGTTACTGGGTGTTTTTATTAAGAATGTGTCTGTAATAAGCTGCATAATACCCTTCCAGAATCTTAGATGATGCTTTGGGCACATCATGCCTTTTGAGACAGTGGCAGATCTAAGATTTCTTTTCAGGGGGTTAGGGGCTCTAGCCTCCCCTCCATTGCCTCAGATCGGCATAAGCTTTGCATTTACAATAAATGCTGACATTTTGGGGGTTGATCCCCTTAGAGGGAATGTGGCACCTTCATAACATGATTTTAACTGAGATAGCCAAGTTGTAAAGCAAGTCGGAGAACCCGGTATTCCATATATTATTTGTCTTGTGACTCGATATTTCTGTAGAATAAAAGCTAAAGCCTACCTGACACCAACCCCCTCATCAGTCCCTCGCCGGGCGGCCATTGTTGTGAGCTGTTGGTATGACTACATATGCTGACAATACGATGAGCATCAGCCAATCGAAGCCCTTGAAGCGTTTCAAGTATGGTAGTGGTTACCAGATCATGACATCATCCACAGGCAGATATTTATTTATTTTCCTAGAGGAGTATTTAAAAAAAATATTGAGCTTATTGAAAATTTTTCAGAGGAATTATGAGTGGTTTCATTATTTTTGGCTAAAGGTACACTTAATTTCACTAAATTCCAGGATTTGACCAAGGTGCTACATTCCCTTTAACCCCTCCCATTTTGTACCTGTCACTGTTCCGATATTGTTGAAAAAGAAATTTTGTTATATTGCTGTGGTTTAGCTTCTTATCCTCTTAAAAGGCAATATACCTAGCATACTGCTGCTATTTCAACTGCAGTTGTTGTAGGGATAATCTGTGTTGATAAAAATTGATTTATTAAAAGCAAAATTTTAGGCTTATTAATCATGTTTCAGTAGACATAAGGTCAATCCATTATTTTCAATGAAGATTACCCTTAAAACTGTCCCAGTTTGGAATTGCAGCAAGGTGCCACATCACTTTAAAAGGGGTCCATTGTGTAGAACAACAGCCTAGCTAGCTTTGTGGTTGAGGAGTTCACCCAGCTGCCCCCTTCACCTCCCAGATCCCATCACTATCTCTTGTACTTCTTTTATGTATGTGTGATGTGCAGTTCAGTTAACCTGTATTGCCTCAGACTAGATTTTACTCAAAACTAAACAAAACATGTTAATCAAATTCATAGAATTAGCTCTTGAGTAGAGAAGCTAGATAAAACTTGATTTTTACAATTAGCCTTTTCTCGGGTCTTACCAGTGAAGGCCAACCTGGCAGCCCAACATCCATTTCATACAATGGAGGGCACAGGGACAGCCCCATAATTGATTCAGTTGTTTTGGGTAATGATGTGTGTTATTAAGTAACTGGTAATTAATTCACCGTGTTTGAACGACCACACAGCATTCAATATTGTGCCACAATGTGTTGCCTAGTGCCACTATTGCTTACATCGATAAACCTCTAATACTTTTAAAGTAGATACGGTTGTAAGTAAGTACTCGTGCACTCTGATTTGAGTCGGATTTTCTCGTTTCTCCCTGCCGGTCATGGCTCCGAGTGGGCTAACTTCATCTAACTTTTCTCATTGGTGTGCTAGTGCATATGTATGTGCTACTATTGGACTTGTGAGTAGACCCATCCTGGGCTATAGGAGTATAGATGTTTACTCACCAATTTTAGATCTTGCAATTTTTTAGATATTATCTGAGGAATTTTCATCATGTGTATTGCTTGCTTTCTCTGGAGTTAGGTTGTAAATTCAAATAGCCTAAGTCTAAATGTTAACTAGTTTGTAGCCCATAGCATCTTGTGTTAACTTAATGATTTGATGGGTATGCTAATCAAATTACAGTATGTACAAATTAATATTTTTTACCTAAACCCATACGTTCGCCTGCGATAGAATATTTGAACATCGATATGTCTCCGAATGCATTAGTGTCTTTCCGCGAATTTATATTTTGTTTTGATGTAAAAGCCTGCATTTTCCTGAAATCTGTTATATTTAATCTCAAGTTGCAATGTACAGGGTCTTCTCGTGTGATTTATGGTGGAAGAACTGTTTGGTTTTGATGTCCAGGACAGATATCAATATTTGATGCTTCTAATGAAATCCTCAAACGATACTGGTGAAAATTTGGTGCAAGTTACCAAAGGCTGATTATCTCCATGTTGTCTGGTATTTATTGTCCTCTGAGTTCTCCTAGTTTCTCTTCTGCGCCAGTTAATACATTATCTAAGTGACATTGTGGCTTGGGTGCACGGGGTGCTGCTGCCATCACCTGCCATATTGCCCGGGTTCGAACTGCTTCTGTGCCAATGCTGCTCCGGAAATATATGAAGACATTGTTGCGTATGTTTTGATGTGCCAGAGTGCGCAAAGATCTAGCCCTGCATTTTTACTCTTAGCGCTGTGTTTTACATCGCATCCAATAAATTATCCGTTAAAGCGTACTCTTCACCACTGCAGTATGCCAACAAGTATCTCGCTGTCAGCAATGACAGTCGAGACTAGTACTTCCAAAGACAACATAGGGCAAATGAATTGCTGAACGGCGTTTCCATGGGGTGGGGGCTTCAGTCCGGTACATGTTCCCCTCCCCGGCTGCACCTTGTCTCCCTTCGAGAGTTGTGTGCGATGTACTCATCATAATCACTGGAGTTTTCGGGCGCGTCGATATCCAGGATCTTGTTGCGCACGTAATATGGGCTAATAAGTTGAAAAAGGAAGTCAGGCTTGGAAAACTTCACCGAGCAGTGAAGAGGTGCTTCTCGCCATTCTCCGGTGTTTCTAAGGTCCGGGGGTGCGCCGCGCCGGCAGGCCCTCAGCACGGTGTGCCGGGGCATCACTTCCGGCGCCCACCCCGCACCCTTGAGTTCGATGCATCCTCTTGCATCCTCTTGATTGCGATGCCTTCACATTTTTGCAGTGCATAATGACGAACTCATTGAAGTACAAATGTCATGGAATTCATTAATTCCATGCAAATGTCAGCTTCCATTATGAAAAAAATGTATGGCAATGGGCCGTTAAGACGGGCGTAAGAAAAGGAAGTACTTTAACGAGGCGATAGACCTCACTTTTTTCAGGTTTTCACCACCTGCCATTTGCACGTGGAGGAGTTGTTGCAGCTCATCCTTCCCTCATTACGATGGAGACCTAGTACACTCAGAGCCTTTCCACAAAACTCAACGTGTTGTTCGTCACCAGAGCGCAGTTGATACCAATTTCTATGATCTTTGGTCATTAAGTCACTTTTCAGGTCAGGTCAAGTGCCTGACTTTTGTCGATCGCTGCGAATTTTCCGCAATACTCTTTAACAGCTAGTGAGTGCAATAATATGGGATTGACGAGAAGACATTTGCGCTTCGATTCATACGCCACAGAGCTGGGGCATTCCACGACAAATCGACAAGTCGATAACACCCTCATGTCGCAGATTTCGGTGTATTTTTTGTCAGGGGGCTATTGATGGAGCTGATGACGATTTTCGTATTCCTTTTCCTCCCTGACTTACGGTTTGAAAATTATAGCCTCAGGCATTTTGACTATACCCACTTGCATGTCTTTTTTAAAGACGAAACTTTACCTGTATGCTTCTACAAATGCCATGAAAACTTGATCTAGGTATCTTAAGGACGAATTACGAATTCTGGCTCATTACAAATATAATTCAAAAAATTGAATTTTGAATATATTATACTACATTCTTCCATTTTTCGAAATCTATAAAAACTATTTTCCTATGACTTATTTTAAACTTATTGAGGCTCACATTACTTCTTATACTTTTCTCTATAAGATTCGGGAATAAAGAGAATGGAGACTTTAACAAAAAGCGAGATCTAAGCTCCCAAACGTCCCGATCCCCACTTTTGTGAGGTTTGTGCGCCAGCGCGGCGCGCCGTCGCTGCAACTATCAAATGTCTCTGGTCACGAAAAAGGTGTCAATGGTGGAATTGGTCGGCAATGAGGGTAAGGATGTATTTAAAACAATAAATTGTAATCAATGTCCCATTCATTAACACCCGCACTGGAGAGGCGTCCGACACTTACGGGCACTGGAGGGGGGGACTGGCAGGCCCCCTGAGCTCTCGAAAACTAGAAGGCTTAGAAAAATTCAGGTTGGGGACTCGGTGGGAACTATTGAAATCTATATTATGACTGATCTTAATTGACCTAGGTCAGTATCGTCAAGTTCAAACGAGGTCATAAAGATCAAGTATTAGTCGTGCTGGGTATTCATCCGGAAATGCCGTGATTAAGCTCAAAAAAGTCCAGAATGCACTAAAAAGAGAGCAAGGTCATATTGAGAACGTCCCAAGAATTGTAAACCTAATTTTTGGGGTTAAGGTCATTCAAGGTCATTGACCTATGACGTCACAATATGGCATATTCCCTTAATTACACCATGACTAGCACCATAGCAACCGTTAGACGGGAAATGAGCATTGACCTTTACCCATGAAGTTTGAATTTGACCTGTGACCTTGACCTTTACATTGATTTATCTTAACTATGACGTCGTAGCACAAGATATGTCATACTGGGTAACGGCATGCGACAGGAAGCACCGGACCAACGACTTTGAGAATGCTGGTATGGTCTTGAAATGTGACCTTGACCTTCATGAGAGGTGAAATTGACATAATCTCGTTTTATATGGCGCTATAACGTTGCCAGTTGGTCTTTGATGCACTCGAACTGGTGGAACCACGCGATTGCAGCGATCTCAAAATAAAGGGTTTAACTCTGAAAGCCTATAATTACAAAATTGGGGCCGATTTTCAAGGTTATTTGACCAATTGATGTGCCATTAATATTCTCAAAAGTAGCGAAATAACTTTTTTGGCCACGAAGGGTTTTCCGGCCACCTAGAAAAAAGTAGGTGGTGGCCTCCGAGGCTCCGTTCCTGTGTGCTTTTTAACACGCGCTGGTATAAGGCCCCGAGCCACCTTTACTGGCTGGAGGGTTACCCACCCCCTTACGATCCCAGCAAACAAACTGACTGGTGAGGGGGTGACCTGAGGTAGACGGTCGTCGTTCTTGTGGGACTTTCAACTTTGGTTCATTGATTAACACTTCATCGTGGGAGTTGCTCGTTTGGGTGGTGGGGTCGGGATCTCCGTAAAAAGTCTCTTGATGACTCTAGTGAGACACCTACTCCTAAAACTGAACTGGAAACAACTTGGACAATATTTATAAAATAAAAATGGCAGCCATTAAAAGTGACAGAAAGGGATCCATTGTTTCGAGGGAGACGAGGGCAAATAAACTTAATAATAATGGACCTTTCAGCCTTAAACGAAAATTTACAAAGATGTCGCAAGTTTATCCATAATTTAAACAAGTATAACTTATCCTATGAGCACCACTAACTCACACAATTACATCGTCCCCCGAGATGGAAAAATAGTATCGATACAAGGTGACCCAGTGCAGCACAGCATACGTTTGAGAGGATTCATGCAATGTAAACAAACGTGTCTGAAAGGCTTTCATTCCAAAAAGTAATTTGAATTTGCTCATATATGCGAAAAGATTCCTGAAATTGTAACGCGTTCGACCTGGTCACTTGAACAGGCTGCCTCATGATATTTTTACAAGGTGATCATTTCATAGCTGACACGGATCCCAAAATCCCAGATGAATAATTACACAGTGCACTGGGAGTGATGCCGCTAAACAGCCAGTTTTAATCACTACCGAACGTTTTACATACAATCGTTTGGTCGTGTCACCTTTGAGGTTGCTCGAGGTCACTGTATTTCTTACAGGAGCTAAGTGGAAGCCTAAATTTTGTGGCATAATAGGTGACAGAGGAGAGCCGTAGAAAGAAAAGTTCAGCGCCATTGGAACACTCTTGTTGAGCCCAAACGCATTATGTATCTTATAACATTGCCTAGTCAAATGCCAAAATTAACCTGTTTTGACCCAGAGCCAGGCTTAGGTCTGTATGGTAAAAAGAATATTAATTAAACTGCGGTGGCAAGCCAGACACGACAACGTAAAAATAAAACCTCCATTGCAATTCTCGACAATTCTCAATTCTCTCAAGTTATCAAAATTTACAAATTGCCCCATGCATTTCTAATTGAAAGATCATGACCCTGACCCTGCTCCCGGTTGTCGACATAGAAATCTTGCTACGAAAAATTATCTTGCTCGGCGACCTTACTATGTAATGTGAATCTAACCACGATATGCTAAATTTGATATTATTGGTGCACTTCCCAAAGTTTTTTTGAGGTTAGGTCTCTTGACCTGGGTTGGCGGTTTGACCTGGTATGACCCAGACCTAAAATTTTGCCAGAAGCTGCAAAAATTTTCGAGTTAGAGGTACATGAAGTACGGTGGCGCTGCGCGAAGGTGTTTTTTTACTACTACCTGCGGAAACCTGAAGAGGCCAGTTGCCACCCTCTTGTGTGGGCGCGTGTTAATTCTCATATATTTTGACACTTGCACGATGAAAATTTCGTAAAAACAATGTCATATGATTGCAAGCAACAGATTACAAAAGCAATCGCTTTGTTTGCGGTGTTAAACATAAGGCTGTACTACCGCTGGTCAAAAACCGTCTACATACCTACCTTAGGTGCTAAATATTTGGAACTTATAGCAAGAACGCATTTTTTATTTCTTCTATCGAAAGATATTTTGTGAATCAAAATTTTGAAGTGTCTAAAAGGGCAATTTCAACTGCGAAAAGGTCAAGCTAGGTAAAAAAAGGTCAAACAAATTAAAAGTAAAAAATTTTCAAATTTTGAAATTTTCTTTTTCAAAATAAAGTGTAGTTCAAGAAAAGTTCAATGATATACAAAACTTGTTAATCAGGCTATGCGTTTTTGAGTTATGAAGCATCAAAGATGAGTCTACAACGTGACCTCACGAAAATTCCTCGGGCTATAACTCGGTCACCGTTGGTCGGAGGGGGCTAAGATTCTCACAGGCGTGTTTCTGGCCCAAAACTACCCCGGAGACAAAGTTTCAGATTTTTCTACATATGGTGGTGTCAACCCTTGGTCGATCTGTCCTGGAATGCCCCAGTACTCAAATTAGCTACTGAGCTCAGAAAACGCTTCAATAAGACAGTCGCGAGAAAAGGAACATTGAAGATTCACAAGTTCGTAGTGGTTAATTCGAAGACCGTTATTGCAGGGGAAAATAATACTTGGGTAGGGCGTGAATTCTTACGCAGTGGGCTTTCAGACAATCCTGAATTTTCCGCCGTGCACCATACAAGAAAATTTACGCAGCGTATGAAACCCGTGGAGCTTTTACGCGTGTTCGTGAAGATCAAGAAAATAAACTCTGTTTATACATGTTGATTTTTCTTGACAATTCTGTGTCACATTCCACGAAAACCATTCCTGAATCAAATACCATTTCCATCAATTTCTAACACTGATGGAAGTTACCCACGCTTTCAAAGTGCCCCCATCTTACGTAATTATCATAACGGAGAGAACCATTTAGTAAAACACCCGGGAAAAACCTCGCTCAGTAATCGTTTCCCTTAGAACTCGACATTCTCTTAAAAAAGATAAACCCCACCTGAAATCAGAGACGGATCCAAGGGGGTCGAAGGGTGAGCCATCCCCTTAAAACCCAGAAGACGCCCTTCTGAGCCTAAAAAGACGCACCTAAAACCAGTTAACAAGAGGTCTGCCATACAAAAAACGCTAAAACTAGCACTTTGCCCTCACCCCCTTATCTATGTATGAGGTGCCGCCCTTATCTATATCCTTATCCCCCCTTATATATAACGTGACGGTATTTTTTACGCTTATGTATTCTGGGGTGGAAAACTTACGCATTTGGCCGGAACTTCTCGAATTTTACGCCGTGGTTTCTCGGCGCCAATAAACTTTTATTTCCCCCTGTGTTATTGTCCATGAGCTCTCGAATGATGATGGACAGAAGGTTCGAGTTTCAAATTGAATCTGTGAAATTCAATGGCACCATGTGATGGAGTCGTTCTTCCGATCCGTGGGTCAGATCTTAAATAAAGCAACATGTCTCAATCTTATATGTTCGAAAAGCAGTTGTCGGCGTGGACGCTTTGTGATCTTTTGTTTGTGATATGTGCTTTCTAATATAAATTGAACTGGGATACATGCAAATTTTTTTAGGGTATGGGTAGAAAAAGAAAACTATCTAAAACAAACCTAAGACAACAGTAATAATCGGCTTTTGACGCGCAATCCTCCCACTACATTTTTCCACCAAATGCACCAGAGCGTCGCAATTGTTCCGAATGCTCCGGCAATACGTTCAGTTTTTTTTTCGGAACGGCTCAAATTTTTATGTTAGCAATAGTAGCCTCCACACCACATCTAGTTCATTCGCAATGTCACCGAAGCGCAGTCTTGCTCAGTTCTCCCCTCCCCGTTACCCCGCTTCCAACCGGACGCGTCTATGCGGCGTGCCGACTGCAGGCTGAGTGGCCGGCGACGGTGTTGGGCTTGGTCTGCGGTGCTCGTTACTGATTTTGCTCTGTAGTCTCCATTCTTTTTATTAGCGTTATATGTAGTTTAAGCAATGCTCTTTCACATGAAGTTGTTTTGAAGTCAATAAAAACATAGGAAATATGTATGCTTATCTTTGCAAAAGTTTGGAATTAGATTTTATACATATTCGTGTCAATTAATATAATTCAACTTACATATTGGTATTGTTCAGACTTTTGGAATTATTTTCATATAGCCTCTTGAAGGAACACCTTTCATTTAAATGCCTAAAAACTCGAGCTAAAAGTCCGATGCACGTGTCCGATGCTGGATTTCCCGAGGCTATAACTCCAAAACGATTATCCGGACGAGACTAAAAAATACAACAGTCGTTTTCAGCTCCACTGAGAACCCTAGTCCCAGATTTTCATTAAAATCTGAGATATGAGGGTGTTATTTCAACCCATGGATTTGTCGATTTGTCGTGGAATGCCCCAGCTATTCGATCCATCTCGGTAACACGTGAATTGAGATCAAATGTTACAAGTACAAATAGTCGAAAGTGAGCCACTAGCGCATCCAGAGGGGGGTGGGGGGTAAGGGGTCATGCCCCCAAAATGTCGAAATTTTGGCCGATTTTCTTATAAAAACAATGTTTAGCTACGATTTTTCCCGAGGTGCCCCCGCCCCCAAACGGCGCTGCTGCGCCCGCCAGTGAAGTTAGCTGCCCAAAATGTCTGGTTTTACTTCCATCGGGCACTGAATTCTACTTGAGTGCTTAAAATTACACTGAAATAATTTATTTTCCCCAAACCAAGGACGTACTGTCAACGCTTCAAAAGAGCACTGCATCCATTGAATTTGCCAAAGGTCAGCCAAGTTCATGTAGGTAAGAGCCTAAAAGCCCCAAACATGTATTGCACGCTGCAGGGAACGACCTCATAGCTCGATGGCTTGAAATGCCCCGCATTTGTATTTGACTTAACACGCGCATTGACGGGGGCGGGTACCCGCCCCCCCCTCGGGTTTTTCGGAGATAGTAGAAAAACGGCGGCGCGTAGCGCCGCCGTACTTGGTATACCTTTTCCCTCATCATTTTTACAACTTCTGTGAAAATTTTAAGGTTAGGTCATCTCAGGTCAGGTCACCAGTACAGGTCAAGTGACCCGACCTCAAAAAAAGTTTAAGATAGCATAAGTCGGAGCAGGGTGAACTTATCCGATTGAAACTCATATCACATAATGGCCCCACCGAGTTCTCTAACAAATGTTCCGGTATTTTTGATATCGATGACCTAAGGTCAGGTACGAGGCATGACCTCTCCATTGGAAATACATGGGAAAAATGGTTTTTACGGAATAACTCAGTAACAGATGGTGATAGAGCATTTATTTTAGCTGCATTAGACTCGCCTGGGCTCTGCGATTCTAATGATATGCATTTTATATAATTTGACCCTGACCTGACCTCAGGTCAGGTCAAATCCTTGATTTGACCTAGCAAGGTCAAATTATATATCATTCGATTCGGCTTGCTAAGAGGATTCATATAGTTTAAGTCGTTTTGCTCTATCTTTACTTGTTCAGATGTAATGCCCGAAAAACTGAATTTTATATGTTATCCATATGACGGGCATGTTTTGACCTCTCGTGACCTTAAATGTGACCTGACAAAAAAATGGTTCAAATGTTTTCGATGGAGAAGTGGATGGGCAGCCCAACGCCGTTTACCGTTTTTAGCTACCTACCGTGGTTCTCGAGATCTTAGGGGGGCGGGTACCCGCCCCCCGTCAATGCGAAGGTGGCTCAGACCCCCGTCAATGCGCGTGTTAAAGATGCGCCATGAATGCCCCATAAGCTATGCCAAGCAGCGCGAGCGCCACGACGGCCGTTTCCGGGCCAGCGTCGAGAAGCCTTCATTCAGGGTGGACTGCAACAACCGCCGCAAGGGCGAGGCTTAACAACCAGGAGCACCTCTACATGGTTTGGTGTCGACAAACTATAACCTCTACATGATCTGGTATCGAAAAACTATAATGGGCCATAACCATCGCACAGGTTAATGGGCGGTAGGGGCCAGGGGTATAGCGGGTCACGACCTCTTAACTGTATTGTTTCCATATATAACTCATGTTGTTTCCTATATGTGACTATCAGCGCTATTTTGTACGGCGCCGCACACACGTGCGTATGCGGAGGAGGCTGGTCTCGGAAGGTGGTTGTGGGGTGGGGGCGTCGTGAACTTCAAGTAAGTTTTGTAGCAGTGGCGCACGTTGTAGTATTTAGGTTGGGGGTTGGGGGAGATGGGACCAGGGCCGAATTCAGCAATGGCTCTTTTTGTAGAAAACGGGTGGATGGGGACTCGAATGTCCCCTTCCCCTGGATCCGGGCCTGGTGACATGGGCATCTAATTATCACGGCGAGATTCATGGTCCCGGCCGTGTCAGGGCAGTTGTGGTCTGGGCGGTGCTGCCGGTTTCTGCTGGGGCTGGACTGTGACAGCGCCCCCGCGCGGCAGGCGTCTGCTGCCTGCTGTGGACGGGCGTGCTGCGGCAGCCCTCCTCGGCGGCAGCTGCCCTGCTGCAGCGCTCCGGACGCTCCCCAGACGACACCAGCTGCCGCCGCGAGCTGCAGCTGCCGGCCACGCAGCTGCCCCAGCTGCTGCACAGCTGTCGGCAGCTGCTGCAGATGATGATCATGGTGGGTTGCGGCCGGCGCGGGAGTCACTGGTGACTGAGTCTGTGTGAGGGGTCCGTGACTGAGTCAGTGTGAGGAGTCGTGACTGAGTCTGTGTGAGGAGTCCGTGACTGAGTCGGTGTGAGGAGTCCCGTTACGGAGTCTGTGTGAGGAGTCCCGTTACGGAGTCAGTGTGAGGAGTCCGTGACTGAGTCTGTGTGAGGAGTCCGTGACTGAGTCTGTGTGAGGAGTCCGTGACTGAGTCTGTGTGAGGAGTCGTGACTGAGTCTGTGTGAGGAGTCCCGTGACTGAGTCAGTGAGAGGAGTCCCGTGACTGAGTCTGTGTGAGGAGTCCCGTGACTGAGTCTTTGTGAGGAGTCCGTGAGTGAGTCTGTGTGAGGAGTCGTGACTGAGTCTGTGCGAGGAGTCCGTGACTGAGTCTGTGTGAGGAGTCCGTGACTGAGTCTGTGTGGGGGGGGTACGTGACTGAATTAGGCTATGACTTTATAGTTAATGCTTCTGAAGGTCAAGGTCAAGTGTCTCCTTCAAGGTTAAACCCTCAATTCCCGTCCAAAGGCTGCTATAGTGCCTGTTAAATTGTATATTATTGTGAATGTCATATTGTTACGTCATAGGTTATTGACCTTGAATGACTTCACAACAAAATTTGAAAAAAATTTGAAAGACAAATTTTTGAATGACATCAAAATTTCAGGAAACATTGTATGGTACCTTCCCTTTATGACCTTAGTCCGCTTTTGGTGTATTCCCGGCTTTTTTCCGTACAATCACGGCATTTCCCAACAGGTCTCCAGCACGGCTCAGATTTCAACTTTACTTCCTTGTTGACCTTGAAGATATTGACCTAGATCAATGAAACTTAGTCATAATGCACATCACTATCGCCCCCAACAGACGTTTTTTCTAACCCTCTGGTTTCCGAGATCTGGGGGGGATACTTTAGCAATCTCCCTCCACTGCGCGTTGACACCAGACCTCTTTCTACTGCCTGTGCTAAGGCCATATGGTCATGGTTAATAACAGCGCCCCCTTCAAAGCAGTGACAGCGCTCCCCTCTTCAGAGCAGTGGCAGTCCCCCTGCCACCCCCTTCCCTCCGAGCAGTAGCAGGGCCTCATAGCAGTGACAGCTTCCCCTTCAAAGCAGTGACAGCGCTCCCCTCTTCAGAGCAGTGGCAGTCCCCTGCCACCCCCTTCCCCTCCGAGCAGTAGCAGGGCCTCATAGCAGTGACAGCTTCCCCTTCAAAGCAGTGGCAGTACTTCCAATGGTAGTGCAATAACAGCTCGCCGCCCCTCCAGAGCATGGTGGGGTGCGAGTCGGAGCCGCCGCCACTCCTCTACAACGACAACCTGTGGGCGACGCAGAGCTCCGGCGTCCGCTGCGGACCCGCCTCCCTGCTGGATATGGCAGCCCGCCAGCGCCGCTGCGCCGAGGATCTGGCAGCAATACACCTGCAGATGCTGGACGTGATGCGGGCGCAGGTGCACCTGGGCATCAAGAACGTCCACCCCTACCACTGCTTCAACGATCAGGTGCGGGTTGTCAGATATGTGGCTTACTTTGAGGGTGGCTATGGTGTTGCACAGGTTTACTGAGGTCCTGCCCTCTAGTTAAGGTGTCACCAGAAGTGCGTATTGTCTCGTTCGCCAGCTGTAGAAAGTCTCTTGATCAGCTTGGACATCAAAATGTATGGAACAAGCGCTGTGTTTTAATATACTGTTAAGAATATAATTGCTGCATTAAAGCCCTGGCCCAAACAGGTGTACTGAGAATGAAGACAATTCTGAAGTCGCCTATTCTAAGTAAAGCTCATGTTCCCATCATCCCCGTTCCTTATCACGCGCACTGGAGGGGGGCATCGGAGGCCCCACCCCCACCTGTTTTTCCGAGGTGGCTGGAGAACCGCCTGTAGCCGAAAAACGATACTTGACGATATTTAACAGAATTCAATGGTGCGTCGATTGGCGAAGACTTTTTGAAAATCGGTCGAAACTTTTTGACTTATAGGCTTTCAAAGTCAGACCTGCATTTTGAGATCGCCGTAATCGCGCGGTCGGACCAGTTAGCTTGCATTGGAGACCGAGTGGTGACGTCATAACGCCATATAACCGGGATTTTATGTCAAGGTCACCTCACATGAAAGTCAAGGTCAAGTTCAAAGGTCACAGGTCAAGGTTATATCGGCACTTTCAAGGTCACCGACGACAGTGCTTCTGGTCAAATGGCGTTACCCAGTCTGACATATATTATGCTATGAGGTCATCGATAGGGTACCCCAATACAAAGGCCAAGGTCAAAGGTCATTGGGAAAGGTCAATCCTCATTTCTCGCCAAACAGTGGCTATTGTGTTAGTCAAAGTGTACATTATAAGTAGCATACCATATGGTGACCTTAAAGGTCAATGAACTTGAATAACCTTGACCCAAAATTGTAGGGAAGCCTCTTTGAGACCTCTGCTCTATGAACCTGGTCCGCCTTTAGCTTATTCCCGTCCTTTTCCCGCATAATCTTCGCATTTACCAATCGGTCCCCAGCATGGCCAAGATTTGACCTTTATGACCTCGTTCGACCTTGAAGATATTGACCTAGGTCAATAAAAATTGGTCATCATGTAGATCACCATAGCCCCCACCCACCTCCTAAATTTCGTTTTTCTACACCTCTTAGTTTCTAAGATTTTAGGGGGGCCTACCAGGCCCCCTCCAGTGCGCATTAGTGCCAGACCCCCTCCAGTGCGGGTGTTAAACAAGAACCCTATCTGGCCCTAATCAGCCGGGTGCCCTCTGACAAGCCGTGCGTCCGTCTGCGCCAGGACCGGGCCTTTCTGTTCGGGGATCCGTTTGCACCCTACCAGGAGCCGGCGGCGGTGGACCAGGCGGTGCGGTGCAAACGGGAGACGACCCTCTGCCGCTGGACCACGGCCGCCGTCCGACTCATCTCCGAGCGACCCGACGGACAGGTCAGCCGCGTGTACCGGACAGGTCAGCTGCGTGTAACGGACAGGTCAGCCGCGTGTAACGGACAGGTCAGCCGCGTGTAACGGACAGGTTTGCCGCGTGTACCGGACAGGTCAGCCGCGTGTGACGGATAGGTTAGCCGCGTGTACCGGACAGGTCAGCCGGATGTAACGGAGACGGGTCAGCCGGGTGTAATGGAGACGGGACAGCCGGGTGTAACGGAGGCCGGATGTAACGGAGACGGGACAGCCGAGTGTAACGGAGACGGGTCAGCCGGGTGTAACGGACACTGGTCAGCCGAGTGTAACGGAGACGGGTCAACCGGGTGTAACGGAGACGGTCAGCCGAGTGTAACGGAGACGGATCAGCCGGGTGTAACGGAGACGGGTCAGCCGCGTGTAACGGACAGGTCAGCCGCGTGTACCGGACAAGTCGGCCGTGTGTAACGGAGACGGGTCAGCCGAGTGTAACGGAGACGGGACAGCCGGGTGTAACGGGGACGGGTCAGCCGGGTGTAACAGAGACGGGTCAGCCGGGTGTAACGGAGACGGGTCAACCGGGTGTAACGGAGACGGGTCAGCCGGGTGTAACGGAGACGGGTCAGCCGGGTGTAACGGAGACGGGACAGCCGGGTGTAACGGACAGGTCAGCCGCGTGTAACGGAGACGGGTCAGCCGGATGTAATGGAGACGGGACAGCCGGCTGTAACGGAGGCCAGATGTAACGGAGACGGGTCAGCCGGGTGTAACGGAGACAGGTCAGCCGGGTGTAACGGAGACGGGTCAGCCGGGTGTAACGGACAGGTCAGCCGCGTGTAACGGAGACGGGTCAGCCGGATGTAACGGAGACGGGTCAGCCGAGTGTAACGTAGACGTGTCAGCCGAGTGTAACGGAGACGGGTCGGCCGGGTGTAATGGAGACAGGTCAGCCGGGTGTAACGGAGGCCGAATGTAACGGAGACGGGTCATCCGGGTGTAATGGAGACAGGTCAGCCGCGTGTAGCGGAGGCCGAATGTAACGGAGACGGGTCAGCCGCGTGTAACAAACGGGTCAGCCGGTTGTAACGGAGACAGGTCAGCCGAGTGTAACGGATACGGGTCAGCCGGGTGTAACGGAGGCCGGATGTAACCGAGACGGGTCATCCGGGTGTAACGGAGACAGGTCAGCCGAGTGTAACGGAGACGGCCCAGCCGAGTGTAACGGAGGCCGGATGTAACGGAGACGGGTCAGCCGGATGTAACGGAGACGGGTCAGCCGAGTGTAACGGAGACGTGTCAGCCGAGTGTAACGGAGACGGGTCGGCCGGGTGTAACGGAGGCAGGATGTAGCGGGCACGGGCCAGCCGGGTGTAACGGAGACGGGTTGGCCGGGTGTAACGGAGACGGGTCAGCCGGATGGAACGGAGACGGGTCAGCCGGGTGTAACGGAGACGGGCCAGCTGGGTGTAACTGACAGGTCAGCCGCGTGTAACGGAGACGGGTCAGCCGGATGTAATGGAGACGGGTCATCCGGGTGTAACGGAGATGGGACAGCCGGGTGTAACGAAGACGGGTCAGCCGGGTGTAACGGACATGTCAGCCGCGTGTAGCGGAGGCGGGTCAGCCGGTTGTAACGGATACAGGTCATCCGAGTGTAACGGATACGGGTCAGCCGGGTGTAACGGAGGCCGGATGTAATCGAGACGGGTCAGCCGGGTGTAACGGAGACGGGTCATCCGGGTGTAACGGAGACAGGTCAGCCGAGTGTAACGGAGACGGGCCAGCCGAGTGTAACGGAGGCCGGATGTAACGGAGACAGGTCAGCCGGATGTAACGAAGACGGGTCAGCCGAGTGTAACGGAGACGGGTCAGCTGAGTGTAACGGAGACGGGTCGGCCGGATGTAATGGAGACGGGTCAGCCGGGTGTAACGGAGGCCGGATGTAGCGGGCACGGGCCAGCCGGGTGTAACGGAGACGGGTCGTCCGGGTGTAACGGAGACGGGTCACCTGGGTGTAACGGGGACGGGTCAGCCAGGTGTAACGGAGACGGGTCATCCGGGTGTAACGGAGACGGGACAGCCGGGTGTAACGGAGACGGGTTAGCCGGGTGTAACGGAGACGGGTCAGCCGGGTGTAACGGACATGTCAGCCGCGTGTAGTGGAGACGGGTCAGCCGGTTGTAACGGAGACAGGTCAGCCGAGTGTAACGGATACGGGTCAGCCGGGTGTAACGGAAGCCGGAGGTAACCGAGACGGGTCAGCCGGGTGTAACGGAGTGGGTCAGCCGGGTGTAACGGAGACGGGTCAGCCGAGTGTAACGGAGACGGGTCAGCCGAGTGTAACGGAGACGGGTCGGCCGGGTGTAATGAGACGGGTCAGCCGGGTGTAACGGAGGCCGGATGTAGCGGAGACGGGCCAGCCGGGTGTAACGGAGACGGATCGGCCGGGTGTAACGGAGACGGGTCACTTGGGTGTAACGGGGACGGGTCAGCCCGGTGTAACGCAGACGGGTCAGCCGGGTGTAACGGAGACGGGTCAGCCGGGTGTAACGGACAGGTCAGCCTCGTGTAACGGAGACGGGTCAGCCGGATGTAATGGAGACGGGTCAGCCGGGTGTAACGGAGACGGACAGCCGGGTGTAACGGAGATGGGTCAGCCGGGTGTAATGGAGACGGGTCAGCTGGGTGTAACGGACAGGTCAGCCGCGTGTAACGGAGACGGGTCAGTCGGATGTAACGGAGACGGGTCAGCCGGGTGTAACGGAGATGGGTCAGCCAGGTGTAACGGAGACGGGTCAGCCGGGTGTAACGGAGACGGGCCAGCCGGGTGTAACGGACAGGTGAGCCTCGTGTAACGGAGACTGGTCAGCCGGGTGTAACGGAGACAGGTCAGCCGCGTGTAACGGAGACGGGTCAGCCGGGTGTAACGGAGACGGGTCAGCCGGGTGTAACGGAGGCCGGGTGTAACGGACAGGTCAGCCGGGTGTAACGGAGACGGGTCGGCCGGGTGTAACGGAGACGGGTCAGCCGCGTGCAACGGACATGTCAGCCGCGTGTAACGGAGACTGGTCAGCCGGGTGTAACGGAGACGGGTCAGCCGGGTGTAACGGAGACGGGTCAGCCGGGTGTAACGGAGGCCGGGTGTAACGGAGCCGGGTCAGCCGGGTGTAACAGGTCAGTTCTGTCTAACCGCCCCCTGTGTGTACCCCGCCAGGCTGACGTGACTGAAGCCTCCGTCTGGGTGTCTCGCGCCGAGGAGCTGGCGCGGGTCTGGAACATTGCCGCGGACGTGGTGCGCCGTCAGTACACGCTGGATCTGTACAACGCCGGACACGACCATCTGGCGGCTGAGGTCTGTACTAACTGCACCTGACACACGTGCGTGAACTTACCTCTTACAGGAAAAGAGTGGTAAGGGTGTTGATTACCCGGAGAAGTGCTCCAAAGCCCGGGGTGCTGGGTGCAGAGTGACACCGGGCAAGCTGAATTTTCCACTCCTTTCTGTGATATTTGTTGTAAATTTTCCGCTTGTACATTTTAAGTAGATTTTTCGTTAAGCAGAAGTCAATAGTTTTGGTATTTATGAACTCATCAAGTGTGGTAGTAGTGGAATTTTGATGAAAATGTTATTCCTAAATTTTGAACAGGGCTTCAATTCACTTGAATAATGTTATACCCTTTGCATTATCTGCTTGCTTACTATATTTTCCAAATGAATTTTGCACTCGGCACCCGAGCACAAAACCAGTTTGGGGCATTGACCCGGAGGCACACATTTGTCTGACGTGACGTCAGTTGCATCAGGCATCACGAATATCACCAAATCTGTTCTTACTTGTAAGTGAGGCCGAGATGGGCTTCAACTAGTGTCGTGGTCATATCTTGTTAAAGCTCCTCTTGGAAGCGCTTACACTTTAATTTTGCCAGAATAATGCACTATATTTCGAGAAGAAATATCCGCCGCCATTCATGCTCTATTCGGTCTGGCCATCTTGGGCCGCGTGTTCGCTCGGCGGCTGTGTGACGGAGGCTGCCGGGGCGCGGCAGGTGCTGTCAGGCCTGTCGCGGCCGGCGGAGGTCTCTTCCCAGCTGCTGCTGCTGGCAGGCGCCCGGCTCCGGCACTACATCCACACCAGCAGCCACATGATCCAGCTACTGGGCAGACTCACCGTCAACGTTGCCGACTTCCTCAAAATCGCCGTGAGTACCTGCGGCCCCAGGGAAGCCACTCCTGTCAGCAGGCGCAGGTACTGCTAGCTAGAGGGCTGACTCAAAATCGCCGTAAGTACCGCCGGCCCCAGTGAAGCCTCTCCTGTCAGCAGGCGTAGGTACCGCCAGCTCGAGGGCGGCCCGGCTGACTCAAAATCGCTGAGAGTGCTGCCCACTCTAGCGGAATCCTCCAAATCACCGTTGTCTGGACAGAGCAGGGTGGCCACTATGTCGGCCATTGGCTTCTGCGTTAAGACCGTCACAGTTTTCTTTCAAAATTAGAGACGCTGTGATCACAATACAGATAGTTGTTTCAAATAATTCGATTCTCAGCACTTCCATGATTAAAAATAATGACCCAACACGATTACTTCGTTCAAGATCTTGGAAGCTGCTGGTGGGGTATTTTTTGTAAAGCGACGTCAGATACGGATTTTGTGGAATACATATAGAGAAAATTATGAAAGTGTACTGCAATCAGGATAAACCCTGTTAGGTGGTCTGATTTTTATATTAGCCGAAGCAGTGTACTACAACAATATACCAAGGTTTGGGGCGTATATGTTAGAATACACTGTCAGAATGTTAGAATTTGAATATGTTAGAATGCTAGTGTTTGTTATCTGTTATGTGTTTGTGTTCGGCACCCACCGATAGGGTTTTGCGCCCACCTGATAGGTTTTGCCAGTCAAAATTGGCGCCCCCTGTTCCGGATAGCGCCCCCTCCCCCGGAAAGTTGCCCCCCCGATCGGCAATCCTGGATTCGCCTTTGTCATGGACTACGTCGTTTTTCCAAACTTGGATGGTAAATTATAAGCTATAAAAGAAGCAAGCTATCGCTTCTCGCGCCCAGCTTTAGATAGCTGCTGCCATTTGAAATCAAATTGCAACACGCACATATTCTCGCACTGGGTTGCTCATTAAACAAAGGCAAGAGTAATGTTGAGTAAGACGAAGCTGTGTGAGGCCGTTTACGGGAACGCACGTTATCATATGCGCTGACATGGAATAAAAACACATATAAGATCCATGGTAAGATTTAAAAACCGTCAATCTCCTCTTTATCCCTCAATTCAAATGAACACCCAAAAAACATACGATTAATAATAATTATTTTGTTGATTCAGGGACGTATCTCATGCGCCGGGACGAATGTTGTTTCAGGCTGCCGTTGCCATGGTAACATTATTTCTGTTCCGCACCATTTGTCGACAGCTCGTTGTTCTGAGCTCTGATATACTGTGGAAGTGTGGAGACTTGGGACCGGTATCTACGGAAGTTTATGCAAAAGACACCTCACTTTTCAAGATATAATTCCTTGATGTTTTTCATTAATTTACGAAACTCTATCCGGTTCTGTTATTTAAGAGGATGTTGGAGCCCTAGTCATTTTCCGCTTGATCCCCGTAGAACGCATTGGAAAGTTTGGCGTACAAAACACCCGCCCAGCTGGGATGGCGTCCCGCTCGCAAACTACTTGAATGGGACCTGCGAGTCAGCTGCTTCATGCGAGACAGACGTGACCGGCACGTCCACTCTCGTCTAATGACCCGCACCATTTTCACCTTCTCGCCAGTGTCCTTCCGGCACGTGTCCGGTTGACTGCTGCGCTGTCCACGGATTGCCTGGCCTCCGTCTGGTGCCGGCTCCCGGCCCGCTGTGGTGACCGGCTCCTGCTCCTCCGCCGACAGGACGTGCCCCTGCAGTGCGCCGCCGTTCCCCTGGACCGTACACTCCTGCTCCTGCGGCGTGTAGCGCGCCTGGAGGCGGCTACCCCGGCCGAACACAGGATCACCCTGGAGCTGATAGACCTGGTGGAGGGACTGCCCAAGTCTGACCGGGCGACAGCAGCAGCGCGACGGTAGGCCCGGAGAGGCACGCCGTGCTCAGGGGCCAGTCGTGAGATGGCCGGGGCGAGAAATGTACTGCTTTATTTTTGTGTGGATGTCAGGTTTTATGTATACCGCTGCTATGATGGTAGGAGGGAAGTCACTGAGTGTGGTGATTGAGCGCTGCCCAGCACCGCCCGCTGATGGCATGACACGGATATGGAACTGCATCCCCAATTAACTCAGATTATAGGTTTATGTTAGGTTTATTGGCTACTTGCTCTTTTTAGGTGGGATCTTGGTAGACGATTTTGGCGCCCCGTGACCGAGTTCATGTCTCCTATTCGTGCCAGGTGATGTATTATAATAGATTAGTCATTTTGGTGATGACGTTTGCCGGATGATACCTTTAAAGACACGATGACGTGTTAGCTTTAAGTATTTTGTGATTGAAATTAATGATGTACTGAAAGCTTAAGTTTCGAGACCCATAAATTGCCGCGTGCCTGTACGTTAAGTTAAGTGCTTCACATAGTATGTATGTAGCGGTCGTGAAGTGCTCTTCTGTTAGCTGGGGGGGATACCTAGGCGGACCATGCAGTAACGGTGACTGGGCAGGACAGCCTGCAGACCGGGGGAGGGGGCGATTCGACCGGGACACATCACTATAGATGCGTAACCAAAACTGCAAATGTGGGTCTGTCACGACTGGGACATATATTTTCCGCCTTACTGGCAGACCTGTGCAGTTTGGTTGGCTAGTAAGTAACTTTATGGTGGCGTCTGTTCTGTGTGTATAGTGGGTTGTTGGGGGTTTCGATGGGAGTGCTACCCCACTTCAATTGTTTTGGTGATGGGATTTTTAATAAGCTATTTGAAACTAAATTTTGGAGTATAAGTGTCTGGTCACTCCCGTTTTTCTTCACCACTTGATTTTCGCGCTTTTCAGACCTTGTTGCTTTCCTTGAGTTGAAGCAGTGCTTCATCTGGCAGTGATAAAACACCTGCGTGCCAGATGAATAGTCCAGCAGCCGCTCTCTGCGGCCTGCCTCTGGCTCGGCTGATGGGTGGGCTTTTGCAGAGGCCACGCCTGGCCTCGTCAGTTCCAGTTTCAGTGGAGTGGCAGTCTTGCTCTCGGACCACTCTCTACACGCTGCTGGTGAACACTCCCTGACGGTGGCAAGGACTGCTCTCTGCTTCCATCATCGCAAATCGCAACTGTTTAAAACATCTCTATTACACGCATTTTGCAGCACATTTCATCAGTTTTTCTTTTACATTCTATTACCCTATTGCAATCCACTTATTAAAAATAATAATTCGCGAAGTCTAGGTCTGAATCTAGAATGGACAGTTGGCGACCCACGAGCGCTTTTCAGTGGCTTGGCCCTTTTGGAGTAAGGAAAAAGCGAGAAACCCTTCAGACAGAGGCCAAAGCCTTTATGAACGCCAGGAACAGGGATTAGAGATGAAGACACTGGGGACAAGTCGGGCGGTGAGAGCGGTTACTGGCTGTATGCAGTATCCGGCAGCCACTGCACGTCCCTAGAGACAGGTGGTCGAGGCGAACCAAACTTCCCGTCCCTGTCCCGAATCGAGCCGACACTGTGCGCGCCAGGGCTCAGTCATCACAAATATTGGCGTTTTAACTGGGGATATGATGGAACGTTGGGCGATTTTCGAATGCGAATGTTGTGGTGGTAGGTCAGTTAGTAGAATTGCTTCCGTACCTTGTGATACAGTGAGGTCCCGCCCCGGCTCGTTAGCATCGTAGACTTAGCACAACAATTGTGGTCACGACATCCGCGCGCTAGAAACGGAGTTGCTGTATGAAAACGGAAGTGTCGCCATGTACGAAGCATGCACAATGAACCATATACGTGGATGCTTGATATAGTATAACGACCATGTGTTATTTCCGAGGCCATCCTCCATTTGTTTGCGAGTGAAGAATACAAACATACACAATGACACATTGCAGTATTTTGCAATGTCTACATTTTAAATTATAATTGACATACCATGTCGGTCTCTATGCATAATGGTCAAAATATCTACCAGGCATATATCTGGAGAGGCTGAATGGGGTAGAGGTAAGTTGTATGAAAACACAAGTGTCGTCATGTACTAAGCATGCACCATGAACCATATAGGTCAACAAGCTGGAAACAATCATTTAACCCTCGCCCCAGCGGGAGGGGGCCATCGATGCCCCCCTCCCTAAGGTTTTTTTCTGCATAGCAGAAAAACGACGAGGCGCAGCACCGCGGTTGAGGGCTCTATCTCTCACCCCATCATTTTCCCATCATCCCTGAAATTTTTTACTCCGGGTCACCCAAGGTCAGGTCACCAGGCGAGGTCAACCAAGGTGACCTCACTTCAACTTCTTAGCTCTGTAAGAGCTACACTTTTAGAGTCAATCAATTTGAAACTTCCTACACTTCATGATCCCTCCAGGGTCTACACGATGTATATCCGGGATTTTTCGATTTCGCGACCTGAGGTCAGGTCACGAGGTGACCTCTCCGATTGAAAAAGCGTGGGGATTGTAGTCTTATGATCTAAAAGTCACAAAAATTTATTGCAAATGCTCAGCGTGCTCAGAAAAACGTTCTTGGACACTGGGATGCAGCAAACGCCCCGACTTTTGAAATTAGCTACGCGGCCCGGCCCAATTTTTTGCCATGGACCTAGTAAGTCGAAATATGAAATATTTTGAAATTTCGAAAGGGGCTAGGGGTGCCACCTAGCGGCCAAAGTTTTCAATGTTGACCATTTTTGGATATACTTTGGATTTACGTCAGAAGTCGTCTCATTTTATTAGTGGACTGTTTTGTGACCAAACACTGTTGCACTGGTCTAAAAGCACATGCATGCCCAATTTAATAGATTTTAGACATCTTTTAGGGGTGCCACCTAGCGGTGAAAAATCCATTTTGATTTTTTTAAACAATTTATTTCATTAAATGTGTGGACAGAATCATTTTGTATTTTGGTCCAGTTGAAACGAGATTTTGCTGAATCGACCTCAGGGTACTTGCGAGACGGATTTCATGCATTTTTTATTTCTTATGGCAACACCTGGCGGTCGAAGCTTCAAATTTACCTAGGTTTCTGTTCATCCGTTTTTATGGAGGACATAGGTCCTGCCTGCAGCTAATTTTTTGGGTGATAAACTACCGTTTTACCGTAATTTGATGCCTTCTCGTACACACAAAGCTAAGAACGAAGAGAGACTGAGACAAGTTGTGGGGAGCGGACATGGAACCAAATTGTTGGTTACACCGTGGTAGAGTAAGAGAACGAATGGAAAATGCGGCTCCCCCAAATCGAATTTGACGGTTGAGCTTCTTGAACGGCGGGAGTACTCAGACGCAGTGGTGAACATGGTGTTTGCCACAACAGGGTCGAACACAGGTCATCAGCCGCCTGCATCCAAATCAAAGATCGGCTGAACAAGGCTCTGCTCTGGTCTGCGGACAGGCGCTATGTCAGGGGAAAGTCCACGTCAGTGTTTTCAATAAACTCGATATTGAGAAATTCTGCATTGCCTGACGAATAATTGTAACAAAAACCGACTTACATTCATTATACATTGAAGAAAATGGGCCAAAAAGGAGCAATATTTTGAAATTGCTTCTTCAAGATAAGCGAAATATGAAAGACGGTTGAGTTTATCTTTCATATAAACTCAACTTCACCAAAAGTCGCCCGTTCCTGACGGAACTCAAAGAGAACCTCATTCAAACTGTCGGTCCGAAACCGAGCCGTGATGATGATGATTATTGGTGTTTAAGGGCACTTCAGCTTCTTTGGCTATATGTGCCCAGCATTGTCAGGTTAGGTCAGTTCAAAATGATCTTGGTTAGCTAAGAATTTTCTATGCCGGAGGTGTCATCGCTAAAAAGCGCTGTGAGGGCTATAAACGATGTCAAACTTTATTTCTTTCAGGTAAGATAAAACGTCTTTGATGTCTACGACGGGATCGTTTCCAAGACACTGCTCTAAAGAGACCGGTGGGAAGAATCGACGCATTTGCCTTCTCAGATTGTCACAGCAGTCTACCTCGGATAAAACATGCTGGACAGTAAGGCGGTTGCCACAATGTACACACAGGTTAGGAGAAGAGCTATTCAGGTGGTAGGCATGAGTGGCATAACAGTGCCCGATGCGGAGTCTAGAGAGGGCCACCTCCTCTCTTCTGCTTTTTCTGTTGCTCGACTCCCATCTCTCAATGGAGGTGCGCAGACGTTTCATAAAGCACTCTGGCTCTGCAGCCCATCTTGACTGTCATTCGGTCTCCTGTAGTGTTCTGAACGATGCTTTGAGGTCTGAAGCCGGAATCCTAAACTGACGCGAAGGGGGTAGTACGGACGCCTCTTTCGCAACCTTATCGACTTTTTCGTTCCCTGAAATTCCAATATGGCTCGGTACCCAAAGAAAGCGCACATCAGTCCCTCTGGCGGAGATCGCTGACAGAAGCCTTCTTATAGATGGTATAAGCCAGTTTTGCTGTGGGTGATGAGATTGGAGTGCTGTCAGTGAGCTAGCAGAGTCCGTTATGACAAGACATCGATCCTCTTGAGAACGCTTGATGTGTCTTAAAACCCGGAGAATGGCATATAGTTCTGTGGTAAAAACCGAAACAGACCCTGGTAGGCTAAAACCCTGACTCAGTCCCTCCCCTAAAAAGGCGCTTCCAGCACCGCCGGTAGACTTCGAGCCGTCGGTGTAGAACCGGGCATGACCTGCATAGGAGCCGATTTTGCGCAGCGCTAAGACCAGAAATTCTGAGGGTAGTGTTGCTGCTTTTTTATGGCGCATCAGATCGAGATCGCATTGTGCAGGGATGAGTCGCCATGGTTCCGTACGTTCTGGTCGCGTTTCAGCAATTACTTCCAGGTCAACTCCGCTGCCTTCTAACCACAGAGATATACGCAAACAGAGAGCTCGTGAAGATGTCTGTCGCACCATTCTGAGGGGCATAGTCAAATTTTCGTCGAAAATCCACCCGTGTGTTGGATGGGACGGATCCTGCCTGATTTTGCTAGCGTATGATAATGCCAACCGCTTCCTTCTCAGGTCTAGCGGAGGTTCGTTGGCGTCTACTAGAAGGCTTGCCCTGCGGGACGTACGAAAAGCGCCTGTCGCCACTCTAAAACAGGCGTGGTGTACAGCGTCCAGAGGCTGTTTAACGTTGCTCAAAGCACCATCATATACTACTGAGCCATAATCTAATACGGACCTGATGAGAGCACGGTACAAACGGAGAAGTGTTAACCTATCGGCACCATAAGATGTGCGAGAAATCACCTTTAGCACATCCATCCGTTTGAAACATTTATCACGCAGGAGTGATATGTGGGGGCGTATGTCAAGCGTTTATCCATCGTCATGCCCAGGAACTTGGCTTCCGGTACGATTGGGACTCTCCTGCCGTATAAACGGAGGCTGATGTCAGTACACGAGCGGCGGCGGCAGAAGTGCATACACACAGTTTTCTCAGTGGAAAATCTAAAACCGTTCTTCAGGCTCCATTCGGATAACCGGTCTATGCATATTTGGAGCTGTCGCTGTGCTGAAATCGAGGTGGAGGTGCTTAACCACACCGCTAAGTCATCTACGAACAGAGATTTCTCGACTGTGGGAGGTAGAATTTCGCAGACGTCATTAATTAAGATACCGAACAGGGTCACGCTTAAAACGCCGCCCTGGACCACACCACTCTCCTGGTAGAAACTATCAGACAGCGAGTTGCCCACTCTCACTCTGAACATCCGTCTCTTCATAAAATTGTCAATAAAGTATCCCATGTGACCCTTGATGCCAGCTTTCCGTGCCTTGTCTAAAACCGCGTAGCGCCAGGCTGTGTCATAGGCCTTTTCGATGTCAAATAGTAAAGCGAACACGTGTTGCTTTGAGGCGAATGAACGGCGTATTGATGAATCTAGCGATGTAAGATGGTCGGTAGTGGATCGCCCTGCGCGAAATCCACATTGAGCATTAGAAAAGAATCCGGTGCTCTCCAGGTACCAAACCAGACGTGCGTTTACCATGCGTTCTAAGAGTTTACATACACATGAGGTCAAGGCAATCGGTCTATAGCGAAGGGGGTCGCTACCATCCTTGTCGGCTTTTAAAACTGGGATGATAGTGGCATCTCTCCAGGCAGTGGGAAAATCGTGTGTGGTCCAAAGGAAGTTGAAGTAAGACAATAAAGCAGTAGAAGACCGTTCGCTGAGATTCTTTATCATGTCAATGTGTATACCGTCCGGGCCAGCGGCTGTACTTCTCGCCCGAGACAGTGCGATGCTAAGTTCTGATATGGTAAACGGGTCATTGTATGATAGTTGTTCATGGGAGCTAAAACTCACTGGGAGACGTTCCCTCCGTTCTTTGTGCCGTAAAAACCTTGGGTCTGAACAGGCCAGCCGGCAGCGAGCAGCCCACGCATTGCCGAAGGCGTTCGCTACCTCTGTGGGGTTGGAAATTGTTCCGCCGGAACCTGTCAAAACCGGCAGGGACATGGCACAGCTACGGCCGGCCAGACGATGTACTCGCCGCCAAATTGTTGTTAATGGTGTTAGTCGATTTATTGTTGTAATATAAGTTTGCCATGATTTTCGTTTTGCATCTCTAACTGTGCGTCTGGCTAGTGCTTTTGTACGTCGGTATTCTATTAAATTTTGAGTTGTCGGCTGTCTTGTAAATACTTTAAAACGGCGTCGACGTTCTCTAATGGTGCGCCTGCACTCCTACGTCCACCAGGGCACGGGGATGCGCCGTGGGAGCGAGCTAGTCTTAGGTATGAAAGTCTCAGCCGAGTCTAGAATTCGAGCACGCAGCTCCTCCTCGCATATTGTAGCGGTTTCGGCCTCGTCTGGTGTAAAATCGAGCACACAGTCAGAGGTAAAACCCTGCCAGTCGGCCCGCCGCAAGTTCCACTGCGGCGTTCTCCTGCCCGGATGTGGGGTCTCAGACCAAAGCCAGATCGGGTAGTGATCGCTGTTGCACGGATGCGAATGAGTTCGCCACTTAAAGCGGTCGGCTATTGAAGCTGAACAGAGAGATAGATCAACTGCCGAGGCTGTTCCAGAAGGCAATGAGATGTGTGTAGGGTGTCCTGTGTTTAAAGTGCATATGTTAAAGCGTTGGATTATTTCCTCTAAGCGCCGGCCTCGCCTATTTGCGCGGGGGCAGCCCCATGTTGTGTTATAAGCGTTGAAGTCACCTAATATTATATTATTTGCTGGCAACTGTTGTATTAAATTTGTGAGTTCATCGCCAGGAAAGTCCTCACCGGGAGGGAGATATAGGGATACGATGGTTGCTTTAAATTGTTGTAGGTCGACGGTCGCTGCTACAGCCTGTAGGCTTGTTCTCAAGCGGAACGGATGGGCAGGGACGCTAGAATGGGCTAGCAGCGCTACTCCTCCATGAGCAATTGTTGTGGAATGAACGTCGTATCGAAATGTTTTATAGTGTATTTGCTGGCAATGATGGTCATGTTTTAGCTTGGTCTCCTGTAAGGCAACTACTACAGGAGTTTTCTGCGCTAACAATGCTTGGAGTTCCGTGTGATTTGCCCTAAAACCCCTCATGTTCCACTGTAAAATAAACGTCATTAAGTAGAGCACGAGTAGGGTGTGTAGAAACTTTCCTAGATTGAAACCTCGGTCGTCTATCATGTTTCCCAACTCCTCCCGTCGAACATCTCTGGTTCTCTCCAGGCAGCGCGGGAGTTCCAGTTCCTTGCCTCACGTGGAGGGTTATTAGGGTCCCTTGGGGGCGAGCGTTTAGCAAACACTGGCCTCTCTACCATGTATGCATCGCCTGTATACCCCGGCCTCCCGTCATCTTGGGGGATGGGCCTTCGTATGCGCTGTCTGAGGTCTCCCGAGTTCCTTAGATCTGCTTGAGCTGGCCCTAAATTCTCCATGGATTGGGCACGCTGAGTTTGATTGAGCTTGATTTGTTGTTTTGGTGTTTTTACAGTGACTCGGGGAATTGATAGTCGAGGCCTTTGCTGGAGCGGAAACAGTGCTCCGGACGCTGTTTTTGTGTTATTTTTATTGTGTCCTCGCTACTTTTGGTATTTGTTGTTGGAGATGTGAGCTTACGTTTCTTGCTTTGTGTTACAGTACTAGAAGCGACTTCGGCTGCCTGTTGTGGGTGGACTCTTTGACGTATTGGTTTGTCACTGGTCGGAGGGGGCATCAGGGCAGACCCATCCACTTCCTCCGGGGCTTGGCCCTCACCCTCATAGGGGTTTGCCTTTGTGCCTGCGGCCTCCTCAGGGGGAAGTGTAGGAGTGATGTGTTCCGTCATGGAAGACGGCAAGACTGGGCGTTGGGGAGGTGGTGATAGAGTTGGGGAGGCTTCCCGAGCTCTCTTGCCGGAGGTTTCAGTTGGAGGGGATCACGGCTGACTGTGCAGCCCTGGGAGGCTGACTCGGCACTGAGCGCCCGGAATTCTGACGGGTCCGTCCCCACTGTAGCGTCTCGGTACTGTGGTGGTGGTGATGACGTTTGCGTCGCTGCGTCGACTTTCTCCCCACAGCCCATCTGTTTGCAGCTGGAGTCATCTGGTTGACTGGGTAGGAACTTAGCAACCATCGCGAGGAACTGGCGGAGGGAGAGATTCATGAACTGACCGATGTTCGAATCCACGGTAAGTGCAGGACGGGTCTCAGTGATGGTTTCAGCTGGTGCGACACTGTGCTGGGATCCCACCAGGGCATCTCGGTAAGGAGAGTGGTCGGTAGAAGGCTTTGCCCGGGATGTTACGGGTGTGGCCGCCGGCACTGGCTTTGGAGGAAGTGGGACTTTTCTTTTCTGGGTCTCCTTAGCCTCAGTCAGTTTAGGGCACAACCTGCTCCACGCCTCGTGGTCGCCTCCACATCCGGCACACTTGGGTTTCTCTACCTCGCACGATCTGGAGCTGTGACCTACCTCTGAGCATCTACCGCATCGTTCCCTACCTCTGCAGCTGCCAGCGATATGACCGAATGACTGGCACCTGAAACACCTAATGGGGCTAGGAACAAAGGGACGAACCTTAATGGTCATCCAGCCCACTCGCACCTTCTCAGGCAGGGTAGTCCCTGAAAACACGAGCATGAACTTGCCGTTGTCCGTCCCCTGGCTTTCCCCTCTCCGCAGCATACGTTTGGCTTCTGACACGCCCTGATCTCTTAGGCCTGACAGGATCTCCTCCTCAGAGACATCGCGTAGGTCTTTGCAGCTGATCACGCCTCTGCAGCTGTTTTTGGTAGCATGCGGAGAGACCTTCACCGGTACAGATAGAGACCTGCTGGGTGTCCGGATTTCTAGGGAGGAGGTTGGGAGCAGCTTCTTAGCATCGGGCTCACTTCCCATTTCAACCTCGACTCGCCCATTCGGGTGTCTGTAAGTCCGTTTTGGATGGAACTTTCGCAGGGCTTCATGGATCTGAAATGGATTCACCTTAACTGTTCTATCCTCGAAGTCAATGACGAGAGTCAAGGGGGTGGTCTGCTCTGGTCGAGTTCGTGCGGGGGGTTCAGTTTCCGAGAGTTCCATCGCGGCGGCGACGTCGGTGGATGGACAAGAGGTGGTCGGCATCAATGCGGGGGTCGGAGTCCGTGCGGTCGATTCAGTGGGTGTACAAGTAGGAGAGGCCATGATGAGTCAGTTTACCTTCGGCCCCCCGGGTTGCCAGCTGTCAATAGCTGGGCCCAGGGGCTGGTACAGTGCCTACGGGGGCAGGTGCGCCCGTCTCAGAGGGGCGAGAGATACTCACACAACCCCTCCGATCAGAACGCACCCACCCCCTTGACGCCATCAGCCCAGTGGGCCGGCAGGGCCATGAGTCGGGACTAAGCAAAACGTGGCAGCCCTCACGCAGCGGAGACTGCGGTCCACCAGGCGCGCGCAACAGGCCAGGGTCTCGAAAAACGACGGTTTCCGAAACCCCGGCCCGCGTCACGCCCGACAAGAACTATCACAGTCCCCACTGCGAAGGGCGCCGCGCCGCACGCCCGAAACATAATCCCCCCTGCCCAGCTGGATCGAGCGACAGTGCCCGTAGACACTGCTGCGTAGCTAGGCCGCCCGCGGCAGCCTACGGACGGCTTACCCCCGGTTGGATCGAGATATCTGGGCCAAAGGGGGCGTGTTGGAGCCCTCGGGACTGACCCGCCCGAGGGGGACCTCAACCCCCCAGGATCCCGTCAACCTCGTCGCCGGGGCTCGAGATAGGCCTCGAGTAGGCGCCTTACACCCATAAAAAGGCCGAAGAAGGCAAATAACTGTGGAACCAATAACTGAAGCGTAAAAAGAGGAAAGGAACTAAAAATAATCAACAAAATAAGAAAACAAAAACAAACAGGAGCTACATACTGGGAGGTGCAGGACACAACTGACCCGATCCAATACGGTTACCGTCCAGGTAACAGAGGGCCCGTAAGGCAGTCATCAGCACCACCGCAGACCTCATCACCAGAGCCGCCGACGACAGACACCGACTCTAACCGACCGAGATCGGAAGAGCCGGCGGCCGCCGGAGAGTCAGACATGACGTGTCCGCGGTGATGCGTCGACATGCCTCCAAGGGCTGACTGGGGCCCCGGGCGCGTCACTCTCCGTTGCTCCAATCTTTACTTGCCGGACGAATCCGGCAAGTGAAGATCGGTCCCCTGAGGGGGAGCCGTGATGACCACGAGGAGTTCAGAGAACTAGGAATTACTTTCCTTGGCTCAAATAATCTATATGTATATTTTCGACGCTCAGGAGCAATACGTAGAGCTAGATGAATGAGTAGCCTGCCTTATGCGATGAAGATATGAACGTCCGAGCACGACACTCCCAACGTTCAAGACGAAAAAGCCTCAACGTAGGAATTAATGTCAAAGCTTTGGCGGTTCGGGACCTTCATCACCTCCGTCTATGGTTTTTAATGGATGACATGCCAGGATGCGGTGGATTCCCCATGACATGATCTGAATCTTACCAGCACTTGTCCTGTTATGGGGACTAGTGAACGAAGTTGTTGTCACCGGTGCACTGTTTGCCTTCAGCCACCGGCGGTACTTCACCTGAGAGATGGCTCCCTTGCTCTTTTCAGCAGCTTGACATCTCAGCCTGTACGAAGTCAGCTTGCAAAACGTTTTCTGGTGGTGAAGCTCAAGATCATACCCGAGGCACCTCTCATTCGTCAAGGAAGTGGGTCCGGGAAACCATGTTTTTGCAGAGTTTGAGCAAAGAGACTAAGTTGGTAGACCTGGCTGAACCTGAATCGTGGTCTAAATTCAGACTCCTGAAGCTGGACGCTGGGTTCTTAGAGCTGGATGTCAGTGACGGGCCCGATTCATCTATCTACCAGGCATCTAGGGTAAAGCCCAGGGGCATACATGTTCCTTATGATACCGCTGTAAGGGGAGGAAAGATGGCCTCGGACTTTCAAACGACAGCGCAGTCTAAGCGACACTTGCAGAACATTCTGCAAGTGGTCGGGAAAAAAACGGAGAAGGCAACCTGATGCACGATCAAGGAAACCGAAACATGAGTAATCTGTGTGTTCAAGAAAGTGAGGTTGTGTGAATAGTAGAAATAGAAACAGTCCAGTGTGACTATCAGTGGTCAAAACTAGCGCAACTGAACATGACGTGTTATCGAGGCTATGAGTCAGTGAGTCAGTCAGTGAGTCAGTTATCGAGGCGCGGTAGTGGAGTAGTCAGCGTAGCTGGCTTCCACGCAGCCGGCTCGGGTTCAAGGCCCGGCGACTTACTTGAAAGAGGAGCAAGCTGGTTTCCCCCAGAAACCCTTCCAAAAGGGAAAGAGTTGGCGACGCCGTATGACCGTGGCAGTTGGTGCGTTGATAAACACCAAAATCAATCAAATAGGCCGTTAGTTGTGCTATTGATGTCTCTTAAAAATTCCGTATTTGTTATCGAAAGATCGGTGTTAACTAAAATAATAACATAAGCAATAACCTAAAGTAATATAAGTACACTAATTTAAGACATTTCATGTCAATTTGGAAACATCGGCTCTTGGCGTCAATCATCGTACATGACCTTAGCTCCCACAACGGTACTTTTAAAGGGAATGTGGCACCTTGGTCGAATCCTGGAATTTAGTGTAATTAGGCGTACTTTTAGTCAAAAATAATGAAACCACTCATGATTTCTCTGAAAAATGTACAATAAGCTCAATATTTGGTTCTTAAAAATACCCCTCTAGAAAAAGAAGTAAATATCAGACTGTGGATGATGTCACGATCTGGCAACCACTACCATACTTGAAACGCTTCAAGGGCTTCGATTGGCTGATGCTCATCGTGACGTCAGCATATGTCGTCACACCAGTAGCTCACAACAATGGCCGCCGGCGACGGGGGCTGAGCGGGGCTGGTATCAGGTAGGCTTTAGCTTTTTTCTACGGAAATATCGAGTTCCAAGACAAATGAAATATGGAGTACCGGGTTTTTCGACCTGCTTTACAACTTGGCTATCTCAGTTAAAATCACGTTGTGAAGGTGCCACATTCCCTTTAACACGTGCATTGACGGGGGGCGGGTACCCGCCCCCTCGGGTTTTTCGGAGATAGTAGAAAAACGGCCGCGCGTAGCGCCGCCGTACTTGGCATGCCTTTTCCCTCATCATTTTTACAACTTCTGTGAAAATTTTAAGGTTAGGTCATCTCAGGTCACCAGTACAGGTCAAGTGACCCGACCTCAAAAAAGTTTAAGATAGCATACGTCGGAGCAGGGTGAACTTATCCGATTGAAACTCATATCACATAATGGCCCCACCGAGTTCTCTAAAATATGTTCCGGTATTTTTGATATCGATGACCTAAGGTCAGGTACGAGGCATGACCTCTCCATTGGAAATACACGGGAAAAATGGTTTTACGGAATAACTCAGTAACAGATGTTGATAGAGCATTTATTTTAGCTGCATTAGACTCGCCTGGGCTTTGCGGTTTTAATGATATGCATTTTATATAATTTGACCCCGACCTGACCTCAGGTCAGGTCAAATCCTTGATTTGACCTAGCAAGGTCAAATTATATATCATTCGATTCGGCTTGCTAAGAGGATTCATATAGTTCAAGTCGTTTTGCTCTATCTTTTTTTGTTCAGATGTAATGGCCGAAAAACTGAATTTACATGTTATCCCTATGACGGGCATGTTTTGACCTCTCGTGACCTTAAATGTGACCTGACAAAAAATGGTTCAAATGTTTTCGATGGAGAAGTGGATGGGCAGCCCAACGCCGTTTACCGTTTTTCGCTACCTACCGTGGTTCTCGAGATCTTAGGGGGGGGCGGGTACCCGCCCCCGTCAATGCGAAGGTGGCTCAGACCCCCGTCAATGCGCGTGTTAATACACGGTACTTAAGCTGGAACCTTCAAACATTCCATAGATTGATAATCGAGATGTTTTGGTCTCCGCATTGTATAACTGGCCTTGTATTGTAATGGGAATAATACATCAGATCGATGAACGATTGGGTTCTTTCGCGATATATCCCAACTGAGCCGCCCACTGTGCTCCGGTGGATTACTGAAATGAGAGGAGCTCGTGCGAGAACTTCCAAAAAAAACTATGAAACACTATGGAAGAAAATGGATGATTTGCTGAAAATCAACGAAAAAGGAAGATGATTGGTCCGGAAATTTTGAAGGTGATATCTGTCACTTGATAGGAATTTGCGGCACAAATTATCGTTGGACCTCAGCCAAAACTTCTTACTCATTTTTTAATAGTCATTAATTTGTTAAAAACGTAAAAATTAATTTCGGCCACCAGATGTCACTCATTGTCAAAATTTGTAAGTGCCTTTAACAGATACTTTGGACCTACAGGTACAGTAGGTTATAATTACAACAAAGTTCAAATCCAGGATGGTTCAATAATTATGTTCTATTAAAACTCCCCAAAACGCCAAACGTTGCAAACTTCTACAGTCAGGTGGCACCCCTAGCTGGCGTCCAAAATGCACGAAAGTGACTGCACAGGTGATTTGGAGCATGGAAAACAGTATTTGACCACCGCTGGGTCCGAATTTATGATAATACAATTTCCACGGGCGATCCAATGAATATTAAAAGTTGCAAAAATTTGAAGCTTTGACCGCTAGGTGGCACCCCTAGCCCAATACAGATTTTAAAAAGACTGGGATTTGAGGTTTTTATGTCTGAAACAACAAAATGTGACGGGCCGCGAAGCTAATTTATCAAAAAAATAATAAATCATGGGGCGTTTGATGCACCCTATTGGACACCCTTTCACGGATCCCCGGGGTTATATTTGCCCCTTGACCTCTTCAAGGTCATCCAAGGTCACCACGGGTCAAAAACAGTATTTTGGCAATAAATTTTGACCTAATTACGCTAGAGCGCTGAATCAAACACCATCGTATATGTCTCGTCACCAGCTTTCATTTGATATACGCCAAGGTCACTTTCTGATCTTTCGTGACCTTAGGTCATATTAGGTCACGAGGTGACCTCTGGGGGTCAAACGACTGACCGGAGGTCATGACGTTCCACATAGCGGAAAAAGGTCTGGCATTTTCCTATCCAATGTAGTTTACCAGATCTCAATAGCTCTAATGGCATAACAGTAATGCCTAGTTTTCTTAAAGGGAATGTGGCACCTTCACAACGTGATTTTAACTGAGATAGCCAAGTTGTAAAGCAGGTCGGAAAACCCGGTGCTCCATATTTCATTTGTCTTGGAACTCGATATTTACGTAGAAAAAAGCTAAAACCAACCTGACACCAGCCCCCCTCAGCCCCCCGTCGCCGGCGGCCATTGTTGTGAGCTACTGGTGTGACGACATATGCTGACGTCACGATGAGCATCAGCCAATCGAAGCCCTTGAAGCGTTTCAAGTATCGTAGTGGTTGCCAGATCGTGACATCATCCACAGGCTGATATTTATTTTTTCTAGAGGAGTATTTTTAAAAACCAAATATTTAGCTTATTGTACATTTTTTTAGAGAAATCGTAAGTGGTTTCATTATTTTTGACTAAAAGTACGCCTAATAACACTAAATTCCAGGACTCGACCAAGGTGCCACATTCCCTTTAAGCATTGCATATTTGAGTGAAAATAGCCTATCTTGACCTAACTTGACCTCTGGAGGTCAAACCATTGACCTGAGCGCTTAAACATGCCAAGTAAATTCTTACTGAATTCACGCGAGCTTTCTAATGCACTTGGAAGATTTTCGCTAACCCTCATATTTTCGGAGTTAGGGGGCATCGATGGCCCCCGTGAGGCGAAGGTGGCGCCAGACCCCCGGTGGGGCGCGGGTTAACATATGGCGCAATTTCCCACCACGGCAGCTACCCTGAAGAATTGGCGGATGAATCTCACTCACTCTACCGCCTGCGAGGAGACAACTCCGGTGGACTGATGACAATGATGATATATTTGTTACAGGTGATTAGGTACATGCTCAAAAAACACACTCAAACATCCTCTTCGTCCTCATTAAACGACAACAACGCTGTGTTCTTAACCTTCTTGCTGGAGCTGTTCTTGTGCTTCTCTTCTGGATATTGGCTCTGCTCACTTTTCCTCTTCTTGGGCTTTTTGAAGCGAATTCTGCCGTCTTTTGGTATATCTGTTGGACGAGGTTACAGTCAGATACAGAATGGTATTCATGGGCTGCGGCAGGTCATGCAGGTGAAGCAATATTAAAAATGGACGTTCTTGTTTGGAATGTCTATTCTGCCCGGCCATCTTACTAGGATTTGATGCAAAGGTGACGCATTACTTGATGCAGCCGCGAATCGGTTGAGACATTGTAGATCGTGTCTGATTTTGCGTCATAATGTGCATCGCATGTTTCCTGCTGACAAGAGAAAAACATTCTCTTTCCATTGGTCTATTGTGGTTTAAGCTCAGATAATGAGACTTAAAACAATGCTGGGATGGAAACCTCATTGAGTGAATCGAGTTGTCAGATACTCAACTCACATTCGGCATAGTTGATCCTGAAAACTTGCGTTTCGCATAATATAACAGTGAGAAACCCCCCAGCAAGTTTTATTCTCAATTTTCCCGATGACAAGAATGCAAGTGTGCTCTAAACAATATTTGCGACACAGGAAGGCATCCCGTCATGTGCACTTCTGTCCTCACCTTCATCATCATTCTCCTCCACGTGCTGCGCCCCTTGGTCGATGGCATCGCGTGCCTGTTCTTGGGAGAGGTCACCATCTTTGAGAACGACCACGGTGGGCAACTCATCTTCTTTGTCCTCTTGGCTGTCATCAAGGCCAAGCTCTTCGCGCTGGGGGAAATACAACCGTCAGAAGAGTCCGGTATATTGCTCCTGCAAACCCAACAAATCGGTTCCGAGGCAAGGATGTTTATCAGATTCTTGTTGCCAGAGACATAGAAAAATCGAAACCCGAAGCTTTTTATGTTTCGACAAAAAGTTTTGTTTTCTGTGCAGTGTTTTGTTGGTTTGTTTGATGTGTTTTGTTTAACCAATATCTCGTTTTGGGCCATAGCTGTCAGCAGTGATTAGACAAGTCAGGTATCAGGCGTGCTCGTCTCAGTGACTCAGGAGTGTTCGTCTCAGTGACTCGGGACTGCTCGTCAGTGACTCGGAAGTGCTCGTCTCAGTTACTCGGGCGTGTTCGTCTCAGTGACTCGGAAGTGCTCGTCTCAGTTACTCGGGCATGTTCGTCTCAGTGACTCGGGAGTGCTCGCCAGTGACTCGGAAGTGCTCGTCTCAGTTACTCGGGCGTGTTCGTCTCAGTGACTCGGGAGTGCTCGCCAGTGACTCGGGAGTGCTCGTCATTGCCTTGGGAGTGCTCGTCTCAGTGACTCGGCAGTGCTCGCCAGTGACTCGGAAGTGCTCGTCTCAGTTACTCAGGAGTGTTCGTTTCAGTGACTCGGGACTGCTCGTCAATGACTCGGAAGTGCTCGTCTCAGTTACTCGGGCGTGTTCGTCTCAGTGACTCGGAAGTGCTCGTCTCAGTTACTCGGGCATGTTCGTCTCAGTGACTCGGGAGTGCTCGCCAGTGACTCGGGAGTGCTCGTCATTGCCTTGGGAGTGCTCGTCTCAGTTACTCAGGAGTGTTCGTCTCAGTGAATCGGGAGTGCTCGCCAGTGACTCGGAAGTGCTCGTCTCAGTTACTCGGACGTGTTCGTCTCAGTGACTCGGGAGTGTTCGCCAGTGACTCGGGAGTGCTCGCCAGTGACTCGGGAGTGCTCGTCATTGCCTTGGGAGTGCTCGTCTCAGTGACTCGGCAGTGCTCGCCAGTGACTCGGAAGTGCTCGTCTCAGTTACTCAGGAGTGTTCGTTTCAGTGACTCGGGACTGCTCGTCAATGACTCGGAAGTGCTCGTCTCAGTTACTCGGGCGTGTTCGTCTCAGTGACTCGGAAGTGCTCGTCTCAGTTACTCGGGCATGTTCGTCTCAGTGACTCGGGAGTGCTCGCCAGTGACTCGGGAGTGCTCGTCATTGCCTTGGGAGTGCTCGTCTCAGTTACTCAGGAGTGTTCGTCTCAGTGAATCGGGAGTGCTCGCCAGTGACTCCGGAAGTGCTCGTCTCAGTTACTCGGGAGTGCTCGTCAGTGACTCAGGAGTGCTCGTCATTGCCTTGGGAGTGCTCGTCAGTGCATTGGGGGTGTTCGTCAGTGACTCGAGAGTGATCGTCAGTGACTGGGGAGTGCTCGTCAGTGCGTCGGGAGTGCTCGCCAGTGACTCAGTTTCCGTGTTCAAAACACGATCCGTTCGGATCGCCGATCAGGATACATCGTGGAGTCGTCGAGTAAATCAAGTACTATTCTCCGACCACTTTAGCACGTACCGTGCAGTGTGCGGGAAAAAATCACTTAATAAACTGCACCGGCAGTCCGATCCAAATTGGATTTTTAACCATGGAGCCTAATTAATAGATATCTAGGCCCAGGGTACTTTAACTACGGGTACAACCAAGTTTCCTACTAAATATAGTCCTCCCATGATGACGTCACCGCCCTTTCCTACTAAGTTCTAGGAGATTCTATTAAGTTTTTGGAAGGATCAGCTGGAACATACCAAGTTTGGGCGTATTTGGCAGTAATCTAGAATAAATCGAAATCAACTTGTTTCACCCATTTGACAGTAACCTTGATCTCAACGGCGAGCAGCGTATTTTACGTCAATTTAATGAAAAAATCATAACACTTCAAAGAATTTGTTGAAAGGGCATGCATTTATTTGATCAACTCAGGCCTACTTAATGGCCGAGAGAAATATGTTTACCTTTGCTCAAGAGATCACCGGTGTTTATTGTCTTCTGCTGCAGGTTCCACCAACAGCCAATCAAAGGTCAGAAATCAACAGCCAATCAAAATCGAGATTAGTCTTACTGCAAACTGCTGTTAGTGCTGAACCTGTCCTTATTTTGACACGCTCTGGAAAATTTGTAAAAATAATATTCCTCACTGGAGTTTTTGCAAAACGTCTGATGGTTTCACAAATAAAAATCTTTTAGCTTTCTGTTCAACCATATAAGTTTTGTTGATACAGTTCTTAAATAGGTTATTTAGAGCTTCAAAAAAGTGCAATTTCTCCAATGCCCTGCATAGTAACTCTTGTGCCTCTCCAGCCATGATGACGTAATGCTGCCAAACAACTTGAACAGGGTCTGTCTAGGCCTTGCTTCTGACTCTCTTTTGAAGAACCGAGTTTTTGGTACCACGTGTTTTACCTAAAAGACCCAGGATAAGTGACAGAAAGTAATGCAACAAATGCACTACTATTTCCTAGTTATTGATTTTTATCAGTTTTTTAATTTTTTCTAAATGAAAGCTGAACAGAAATGAGGAGAGGGCAGTGAAAAACATGAGACAAGCAAGCAATAAGTAGCAACAGAATAGAAAACACTTCATAGCCACAAGGTGCAAATTGAAAAGGAAAGTAAATAAGCGAGCTTATCAGAAATGGAGCAGACGTGAGTAGTCGATGAAGTAAACACAGAACCGAAAAAACAAAGCAATGGAACGAACGGAAACTAAGTACAAAATAAAATGAGCATATCAAAACAAAAAGAGCGCAAAAAACACGCCTAAAACGAAAAATGGGAAGACAAAACAACAAAAAACTGAAGTGAAACAATTTTTTGTAATTTTTAGGGATCACATATGTTAGTATATGCTAAATCAATGACATGAGAGAACAGAGGTGAGAAAAAAGAGCAGCGAAGAAATGAGGAGAAAATAAAGTAAAAAAATGATAGACACTTAAGGAGTAATAGAAGCAGCTCCAGTTCAAAAGTCAATATTGAAACATGCATTCAGTTAGAAAAATTATGATGCTAATGGAATCGAACCAAAAACAAACGCACACAAAACAAAGCAAGAAAGGAGGGAGAAACAAGAAAATACTGCAAATATACTGGAAGAAAACTAAAGACCACTTTATTTTGCACGAAGTAAACAGTTAGATAATCATATAGCAGGGAAAGCGGCACGACAACAGACGGGACAATGTGTGTCCCATTAGACAGCAAATGGACCATAGCGAGCCAGAGCCAGCGCGGCGCGGAAACCCGCTACAGGCGGATCCAGCCACCCGAGTAGTCGGCGAACGCAGGGACAGGCCGACGCTGCACCACGCCAGCCAGAGACACTGATTCTGACAAGTAACGGGCTGGTCCAGACCCTCTCTTGAAAAACCGAGAGCTTCTGGTGCCAGGTGTTTTGTCGAAAAACGCCCGAAATAAATGACGTAAAATAGTGTAACAGGTGAGTCAAAACTGTGAAAATAAGTAATCCAAACAATGTATTCATTTTGGCACAACTGCTTCAATCTGGCACAAAATAATACCAGCTAATAATAATACTAGCTAATACAATGATTTGATGGCAGATTAATTGCGAAACTTTTAATTGCTAACAGAGGAAAGTTAAATAAGACAATTTATGGCCATTTTTCAGCAAAATAATGTCAAATCCATTATTTTTAACACTTTGCCCCTAAAGCCACCACAGTCTGGAATTGGACCAAGGTGTCACATTCCCTTTACGATTCTTGGAAGATTTTTAAGCAACTTTGATCAGGATGTGCTATCTGTTGCAGTGCTTTGCATGCCCAGATTGCCCCCCTCTAACTGGATCTTCACCTAATTTTGTCAAGAATTTGACAGTCAGGACATAAAAGTGAACAAAATTGTTTAGGTAGGTTATCATGACACAAATATTGCCCTGCAATCAACAGTCAGGACATTAGAGTGCAAACAAGTTACCTAGATAGTTGATCATTCATCCACATTCTTCACTGTGATTCACAAATTACCTACCTTTGTATCTACTGTTGGACCCTCTTTAAACCCAGCTTTCTTTTTGAATGCTGTCAAGAAGGCTGGCTCTGCTGGTTTAGAAAATACAATTCCATTTTTTGTGGACATTTGCGTAATTTTCGATTTCACTGCTTTCTTGAAACAGATTCAAACACCACAAGTGAGCTGCGACCCACCCTCAACTTGCTGCTAATCAGGGGTATGTCATTGCCTATCTCCCTGTGTGTTACCCGGCGCCATCTTGATCACTGTTGACGTCACGCCTCTGCGCGGGATCTGCGCATCTGCGGCTATTGCGGCGCCTAATAGAAGCGCAACAATTCAAGTACCAGAAAAACAATCCGGATAGTTGAGATATTTGATTACAAGATAGTTGAGGCAGTGTGATCAAGAATGTGGTGCTTGTTCTTTTAATTCTATTTTCCCAGTGTCTCTTTTGCCTTATGATAATTGTGATGGGAATACTATGAACTAAACCATGGTTATTTGTGCTGTTGCGAGGTGCTCCTCGTGCCCAAGAAAACCAGAATGTGCGAACTTATCCTGTTTTTCGTTTCCAATCAAAGACATAGAGCAGTGTGAGGAGTGGAGACACAGGTGTGCAAGGGAGGATAGATTAAACGTGAAATATGCGCGCATTTGCTCCCTGCAGTTTTCGGAAACTGACCTGGACACCTCATATGTGTGCAAGATGGCCATGGGATTTAAAGCCAAGCCGTGTCTAAAGCCAGGTGTCTTGCCATCCTTGCACCTTCCAGCTCGTTTGTCCAGGTGAGAAACTCAACTACATGGAAAATTATTAAGATTTTCCATGTACATTGAAACATTGTTCCCTAGTATTCAGAATGTGCTTGGGTTCTTACTTCTTGTTGAGGGAGGTGGTGGGTGCTCAAATCCTGCCTCAATTAGACATACTTTTTTCTTCACTAGGGCAAAATTTGTTGTGATGAACTCTACAAACTCCACTTAAAAATGGTACTAGTTGCTTCTTTAGCCTTATTTTGGGGTATCTCTGTGGCTATTGGGGTCTGTGCTTTTTCAAGTTTTCCTCACTGACTCCAAAAGGGGAAAAAGCTGCCCCAAGTAATTATTTCTGCCCCATCAAAAGCTTTAAAAATGCTGAAATGCTTTGAAAGACCAAGCTTTTTGTTTCCACTCAAAGCATATAAAAATTGAACATTGCTTTTCAGGAGTGTATGTGCGCCTGCTTCTGAGAGGTGTGCACGGAACCAGAGAAGATCAGACCACCAGCTGGTTGACCAGGTGCTGACAGAAAGGTTAGTAAACAACTTTGACTCAATGAGTGGTATTTAAAGCTGGTGTGGTTAACTGGTATCAATACTACCTCTGATGTATTAATGCAGGGGCTCCCAAAAGTTGGAGTCAGAAGGGGAATGAGAATACAAAATATTTGAACTGTCTAAATTAAATAAGGTTCAGTGTTGGAATTTTGTAGAGGGGATGCAGACTTTTGGTGCATGTACAGCAAGGGGGGTTATTGGCAACTCAGATTCTGAGCTAGGACGTTCTAACTGAGACCAAATAGCTCAGATTGCTTCCACTATGCATGCATAGTAGGCTAGTCTTCCGCTAGGTGGCAGGCCGGAGAGACTGTGCATGCACAGTGGAAAAAATCTGAGCTATTTTGTCTTACTTTGAACATCTCAGCCAAGAATCTGAGATGCTGATCACTCACATGCAGAAGCATAATGGATGATTCTGCCTACCTATCAGCCTCAAATGGGATGTGAATTATTAATTGTTTAACACATATTTTTATGAAGAAAATATCACTCATCCAGATGTATTGAACCTTTGTTTCATCATGCTCTGGATTGTAATCTTTATTCAGAATTTGAATTTGTATTCCTCTTTCAATAAGCAATTTGCACGAACTCTTTCTGGTCAATATATTTGGAAGAACCAAAATTTTGCATGCTCTGTATGTCCCAGAACAATTGCACTGAATTGTCACTGTCCATCCCTTCTGTGTGAAGATTATAGATTTTTTGATTATCAATATAGCCGTACCCAGTGGTGTATACAAGGATGACCAGGGGGCCTAAGTCCCCCACCGAATGTTGTGGTGCTTATAGTAAATTCATAGCTGGACACTGTTGGAGCTGGGGACTGTACGATGGGATTACTGGTGGATGGGATTACCGTTTCGGACAATTTTTGTACCACTGCATCCCCACCTTCAGCATCATGTTTTTCATCAGCGGGTCAGAGAAGTGTTGCTGGAATCATTTACTAAGGTAGTTGCACATTGACTTCAGTGCTTCCTTGGGGATTCCTGCTGCAACTTCATGAAAGCACTGCATTTTAGTGAGAGGTCCATAGCACTGAATTTTCCTGAGAGGTCCAGAGCTGGTGCTAGTGCTGCTAATCAGAAACAGAGGAACTACATAGAATGCATGGTATATACCCGCATACAGGGAAGGCCTTCCAACTTTTCAGCGTCATCTGGGGTGAGGAATGGAATATGGCTCAGTAGGAAAGCATACTGCATACCACAAATGCCTGGAGTCATAAATTTGGCCTGGCTGTCTGCTCCTAGGAACCGTGGTCTGCTCCACGTCTCTGAACGTGCCCCGCTGGGGTCCCTTGCATGACGCGCCCCGCTGGGGGCGTTTTTCGCCCGATCCGTATCTCGTTCCCCAAAGAAGCTAAAGGAAAATTACGGGCGGCGTTCGGAAGCTCTTGACATGGCGAAGAGAATTTATAAGGATAATTTTTATTTCAGGTCAATATTGAGGTCAGCATAGGTCAAAGAATGCGCCATAGGCTTACAACAGAGCAGTGTGCGTTTCCCTCTCTAGATCTGCCCCCAGGGGAGCTAGAGCAAATCTTTATGTATCATTGGATTCCTTTCATCGCGGCGAATCGAATGATGTATAATATGACCTTGCTAGGTCAAATAGTCAAAATAACCTGACCTCAACCAAGGTCAGGGTCACAGAGTGACCTGGTATGATCATGTTGCATATCAATCGACTCCCCGTGACAATATAAACACAATGCAAGCAAAATGGGAGCTTTATCTCAATTCAGTGAGAAGTTATTGGCAAAACAATCACTCTCTGCTCCCTTGACCTAATAAGACCTTTGAAGGGTCAGATGCTCAAAACTCAACTTTATGGTCCAGATCGTGGTATGAATAAACAGTTTGAGGATGTTCAGCCTTATCTATCCAGTATTTCCTGAAAACGAGTCCATTCTATTTTTCACCATAGTCTTATAATGGGGTTGACCAAAAAATTGACCCCACCTTAGGTCACCAATATCAAAATTCCGAGATAGCAGATTTGTAGACCCTTATGACCTTATCATTTTGTGGAAGTTTCAAACTGATCGGTTTGCAATGCTCCCTGGGCGCTGCTTCAAACTCGTAATTTTAGGTTTTGAGGTCGGTTCACTCGACTCTGAATAGGTCCTTGACCTGACATGACCTTAAAGGGAATGTGGCACCTTGGTGGAATCTTGGAATTTAGTGAAATTAGGCGTACTTTTAGCCAAAAATAATGAAACCACTCATGATTTCTCTGAAAAATGTTCAATAAGCTCAATATTTTGTTTTTAAAAATACTCCTCTAGAAAAAGCAATGAATATCAGCCTGTAGATTATGTCCCGATCTGGCAACCACTACCATACTTGAAACCCTTCAAGGGCTTCGATTGGCTGATGTTCATCGTGGCGTCAGCATATGTCGTCACACCAGTAGCTCACAACAATGGCCGCCCGGCGACGGGCTGATGGGGGGGCTGGTGTCAGGAAGGTTTTAGTTTTTTTTACGGAAACATCGAGTTCCAAGACAAATGAAATATGGATTAGCGGGTTTTCCGACTTGCTTTACAACTTGGCTATCTCAGTTAAAATCACGTTGTGAAGGTGCCACATTCCCTTTAACTAAAAAATTTGGCCAGATGTGTATAATTGATCAGGAATAAGCTACCTTAAGTTTCGTTGTTCTGCGTCTCTTCGTTTTTTGAGCTATCTGGGAAAAACCAGGAGGGGGCGAATTTCCCCCCCAGCGGGGCACGTGTTAACCGAACTATGTCGGCGATAGTGTCTCGTGGCAGTCCCACGCAGAAATGTTTTGTGAAAAGGCTGAAAGAAAGAGCAGTCGTCCACCTTTTAGGTGGGCAAGCCAATGTTTCAGCAAAAGTCACTAAGAACTCGGAGAGTGACTTATGATTTAAACCTTAGTTAATTTGTCTCTCCTGACAAGCGGATGGTATCTGGGATAGTTTGTACTTATATCTTGTTACAGGTACCTGGACGAAGTAAATAATGCATTGTACAGTATGTTTATAATTATGTCACGCTATAAGTACGGACATATCATGCTGTCGTCCCTAGTAGTTTACGCTTATATTTTCCCATAGCCATGGGCGTCGAAAGCGGAGGGGGTGTCTCCCCCTACTTGATTCATTTGTTTTGCGTTGATTGATTATTTGTGCTTCTTGCTTCTGAAATTTTGTCCAACTAATTTTATAGTTCCGTTTTGCCATGCTGATTTTTGCGCAGTCTTATTGTTATTTTTGTTTCTGTTGATCAGTTATTTCGTAAAAAGGAAATGAAAAAGTGGGATGATGTTGATAATACTATCTCTTGTTCTCTGACCATGATTTTCAGTGCACGGTATGACTATTGCGATACGAAGGTTAGTATCCGGATAAGGTTTTCTGGCGTATGCATTTGCTTATTTGGTATACATTTCATAGATCCAATTTTTCGTAAAAAATGTGGTCAAATTCAGTTATAGGAACATGGTTAAATTTTCATTCGTCCCACGACTCCTATGTTCGTCCTCCAACTCCTTTTCATTTATTTGCCTTCTCCTCACATGCCTCTTCTTTCCTAGAGAGTATGGCATTGCTCACGTGGGTTCGAATCCCTCACTGGTACTTGATGCAACTGGGATGGAGTGTGCATGCCACTCTCTGCTCAGTGGCGTAGCCAGTATTCGATTAAGGCGATAAACAATCGTTTTGCAGGACAGACCTCATAGCGCCCTTTCTGGCTACGCCACTTACTTTACCTTTGAAAACTCCATCCCCCTTGCCTTTTCCTAGGAACCGTATTTTCATCCAATCACGCGTTATCACAGCCTACTTGCATACTGATGAGTTGAGCTCAGCAAACTCATTCAACTCTACTGCGTTAATTTACCTCACTTACGTGGACACTTCAGGAAGGGAAGGGGTGGCGTAGTAATTCAGTTTACTTTCCTATGCCTTTTCCCATTTAAAATCGCGATTGGGAAAAGGCGAAGTACAACCAGCTAATTGCAAACGCCTGTAAGCGCATATTGATAAGCTTTGCAGTAAATATCATTGAACTTGACTTTGACTTCCCCTCAGCTGAAGGGCCAGTGCAGCCAGAGAGTCTACTGACCACCCAGTGTTTAATAAAATGCAACGTTATTGAATTTTTCCTTTTTTGAAGAAGCTGAGTTAGCTGGGGCGGGAGAGGGGGTGAATCCCCTCGGTCAGTAGGTCAGTAACAGCTGGGGAGGTTTCAACCCTTTCGCCAGTAGCGCACCTTAGGGAGGCAGCCTGCCCCCCCACCCCTCCCAAACGTAACGTGCCGCCCCTCGAAAATAGGTTACACTAGGTCTGCAAAGCAAATCATTCACCGTTCCCACTCAGGGGAGGGGAAATATATATTTCCCCCTCCAACCTGCTGTTTCCCCTTTGCCCATAGATTAGAAAAACATGTTTTCAGTAATTTAGGCTCTGTTCACCCCCCTCCCCCGCCCATACCGTCGGGCTGGATCCAGTTTTGCCCCCCTCCCTCCCCAGGGATGAAATGATCATCCGCCTTTCGGGAGAAAAGTGTTGCCCCGTACAAAAAGTTTACACTAGGTCTGCGATGCAAAAGAAAAATCCGCTCCCACCTCGCCCATAGCCCTCCCCAAATAACGTCCTAGATTCGCCACTGCCTATCCTAAAAAAATAGTTTTTATTAAGCCTGTGTTAGGATATTATTATCAATAAAACCCTTTTGATACTGAAGAATACATCGAAATTGGCAAGAACAAACAAACAGATTTATGTCCCTAGTGAGATTCGAACTCGAGTCTACCGCGTGAAAGACAGCCGTGTTATCCACTACGCTATCGTGACCGCAAGGTATACGGCCGAAGTTAACCTTCCTGGAGGCAAGTTTTTGATCCTACTTTTAGGGGGCTAAGGAGGCATTTGACGACTAATTGGTAAAGAAACGCTCAATAGAAAATTCAATAAGCTTTCATATGATGTATAAGTTGTTACTGTAAATTCGGTATATAGACCTCTAAATGAGGAGTAAAAACAGCCAATTTCTATTGTCTTCAAGCGGAACTTTTCAGTGAGTTCACTAATGACGTCATCGAAATCGGTCATATGCCCTAATGACTGTACCTCCTCTCAAAGGCCTTGCTGCTAATCTTATATTCACTGGGGACATGCTACTACACTGCTGACTCCAACTGCCAAAACTCAAAATCCGAACCATTGCAGCAACTGCTTAGCTTTTCAGTATGGCAATAGATTACTACCTTTTCTAAAAATTTGTATGTTTTGGTGAGGTTTCGTTTGCTACAAACTGTTTTATTGGACTTTTTGTTACCCGTAAATAGGGTCGGTTACTGCCAGAACTAGGTGCCAAAACTCAACTCACGAAAGAATATAACAATCGCTTAGAAAACTTTGTGCCGAGCTAAAAATATCAATTCTTAAAATTTCTACCTTTTCACGATGTTCCTTTCGAGGAAAATTGTAAAATCATCGATTAAAAATGTCACTACTTTATTACAACGGAATATTTTCTGTCGCCCTGGGCCCTGATCGGCATCTAAGAATATTCTTAGGCTTAGACGCGTCATAATCGACGTCATGAACAGTGACGTCATCGGTGTAACACCAGTCTTAGCACCAGGTGGCAGGCAAGTCGATTTGTTGGTTCATATTCTTAGCACCAGAGGGCAGTTGGCACACCCTTGTAGTGTTTGCACGTTCTTCTACCTTTAGACGGTGAGTAAAAGGTACATACATCGTTATCCACGACTGAGAACCACTCGCACCAGATTGCCGCACCGCAAAACGCAACTTGCTCTAATCATCCCATGTGCGCCAGATATGCCGATATTTTAGTCTGCACGCAGTCACTATTTTCTGTCTTAGCTGACAAGTAAGACAGTCTTAGTGCTGACGTCACACTTTCGTGACGTCATGTGCGAGCTAAAGCCAGTCTTACCGCTAGGTGGCTAGCTGGGTGGCGTGAGACGTACTGCGCATGCTCTGTCTTAGCTAAGACAGTCTTAGCTAAGAATCTTAGTTGCCGATCAGGGCCCTGGTGTTCATGCCCGAAACCGAAGGCGGCATACCAGATCAGAAATAACCCAATATTCTTCCCCATATCCCAAGATATCAATAATTCCCCATACCAGGAGCAGGGGCGTACTTAAAACGTTGTGAACACAACAGAGAACGACAGCGCATAGGCGGATTCAGGATTTCCGACGGGGGCACCATCCGGAACAGGGGACACCACTTTTGACCGGCAAAACTTATTAGGTGAGCACAAAATCTTATTGGTGGGTGCTGATTTTCGCAACCGGAGCGAAGCTACATTTCAGGGGGGCGACCATAGACCTTGCAGGGGGATGCTGAGAACTGATCGGGGGAGGGCACGGGACCTCTGCCCCCTGGATTCACCTGTGCGACAGAGGCGTGCTAAGACTGCTGGAAAGGGGTGCAGTTGGAAAAGGCGTTCAAAAGAGACTGCTGGCAACGAGATGTATTCTACAGAGGCGTGCTCGAAGGTTAGGAAAAGGGTACAGTTGGCAAAGGCGTGTCCAGGAGACTGCTAGTAGGAGCATATAATGCAGACAGGCGTGCTCAGAGTGCTAAAAAGATATAGAGTACAAAAAGCGATCTCAGAGTGTTGGAAAAGAGTGCATTGTACAGAGGTGGTCTCAGACTGTTAGAAAGGGGTTGCAAGTGGAAAAGGCGTCTCCAGAAGACTACTGGTGGGGGATGATTTATTCAGAGGCGTGTTCAGAATGCTGGGAAGAGGTGCAATTGGCAAAGGCGTGTCTAGATCAGTGCCGTAGCTAGAGGAGTCGTTGGGGACCACGGACCCCCTTGGGCAGACCTTGTGCACTGGAAAACACGAGCATTGAACTCGAGGGCCCCTGAGCTTAGTCGCACCCCTGCCAACAAGCAGTAGTGGGAACCATATGGGTATTGAACGGGCTAGGTGGGCCCTTACGGGCCATGGGTTCAAGATGGGCCATTCATATGGCACCCATATGGTCTGGAACTGGTATTCTTGTGGGTCAAATGTTCACAAGGGAGATGGTATCGAGGTGGGCGTGCCAGGTGGGATCCATATAGGCGGTTGTGGTTTTTATATGGGCCATTGTCATCTATGCACGTGGTATGCTGGTGGGCCCGCGGCATGGTTTCCATGTGACTCTGTGATGGTATTGCTATGGGCCAGAAAAGGACTAAAAACTGTATTCAGACCAATTTAGAATCATTCCGTGGTCACGAGAGGTCAAAACATGCCGTAATAGGATAACATGTACATTAAGTTTTTCGGCCATTACATCTTAACAAGTAAAGATAGAGCAAAATAACTTGAATTGTATGAATTCCCGTAGCAAGCCTAATCGAATGATATATAATTTGACCTTGCTAGGTCAAATCAAGGATTTGACCTGACCTGGGGTCAGGTCAGGGTCAAATTATAGAAAATGCATATCAGTAGAACCGCAAAACCAAGGCGAGTCTAATGAAGCTAAAATAAACGTTCTATCACTATCCGTTACTGAGTTATACAGTAAAAACAATTTTTCCCATGTATTTCTAATGGAGAGATCATGCCTCGTACCTGACCTTAGGTTACCGATATAAAAAATACCGGAACATATTTTAGAGAACTCCGTGGACCCATTATGTGATATGAGTTGCAATCGGATAAGTTCCCCCTGCTCCGACTTATGCTATCTTAAACTTTTTTTGAGGTCAGGTCACTTGACCTGTACTGGTGACCTGACCTGAGATGATCTAACCTTATAATTTTAACAGAAGTTGTACAAATGGAGAGGGAAACGGTATGCCCCTACTACAGCATTGGCTCGAAATTGGGGAACACATATCACACCAGACTCAGGTTGGGTGTTTCAGCATTGAATCAGCATTTATATCAAATAAGTTTATCTCCTTCTCCCAGATGTTCATGTGGTAGCCCGACGGAAAACACCTCACACTTTCTTCTCGATTGTACCATACACGCAGGCCTTCGAACAATTCTCCTCCGGCGTATCGCCAGCCGGAATGGACGTCCTTTTAACGAGCTCACAAGACACCAAAAATATGCATGCTGTTGCATGGAAACAATCTGGACAAAAAGACATGGAACCAGTAGCACTAGCCGTCCAGGATTTTGCCATCAGGACAGGTAGACTGCTATAAAGGCGCGGGGTGGAGCGGCTGTAGCGGTAGCAGCCCGATTACAGCTCTGAGACCCTCGTGAGCAGTATTGCTCCCAGGCATTGTTTAGGGCCTAGAATATCTTTTTTGTGCGTACTATGTTAAAGTATTGAATCCAAGACGTACGAAAATCCTGCTAGTGTGTGTGTGTGTGTGTGTGTGTGTGTGTGTGTGTGTGTGTGTGTGTGTGTTTTGTGTACGAGTGTATGTTATCTTGTTCATATCTGGCTCATGTACAAATGTCGTTCAAGACGAAGTGCGTGTGTTTGCGAGTGTATGTGATTTTTCTTATGTACATATGTTGTTCAACACGGTTAGCTGGGCTGGCGCCCCGATTTAAGCCTACGAGCTTTTGCGCCGGTCCAGCACCCATTATGTTAACTTATCCGACATGAATAATAAACGGTATTGGAATTGGAAAATGCCAAGTACGGCGGCGTTACGCGCCGCCGTTTTTCTGCTATCTCCGAAAAACCCGAGGGGGGAGCGGTAACCGTCTCCCGTCAATGCGCGTGTTAAACCAGTATGCACCCGGTTGGTTCCACTACAGGACCCATTGGCGTATAACAGACGGCGCCCCAAACCTTATGTACCTTATCGAGCTATGCAGAAGACTGCCAAAGGAGGACCGTTCCATCGTCCAATCGGTACTACAAACGAAGGGAATACTGGGCTCATCCCGAAAACGTACTGCTTGCAATGCTAGCTGATGACCGTCCAAAGGTCAGAGAAGAGGCAGTGTGCAAGATTGAGGAGACCCGCTCGAGGTGCTCTGAGTCTGGAGTGGTGCGAGAGTTTAGAGTACCAAACATTCACTTCCAGGCAAAAGACTACGATCATCTGGTCGACTGGAAGAAGACGCCGCCGGCCCAGCCAGCAATTTGCACGGGCTGAGCTCTGGCTACGTCTGGCGGACCGCATTAGCCCATGCTGAGCCAGAGTTACGGGGAAATAATCACGAAATCAATAGTTCCACTTTGTTTGGGCTAAGACGGACTTTACTACGGCAGTTATCAACCTCTGGCTAAGCCATGACTGACTTGGGCTAGCTCAGCCCAGAAAGTCTGGAAAACTTGGGCTTACCTTTGGCTAATTAGGGCTGATATTAGCTAGGGCTTATGCACGGGCCGATTTGGGCTAGCTCAGGATTGGTCTTGCCGTCCAATATTTCTTTGGCTGGAGGACCATCTGATCTGCACATGCGCGAGAAGAATACGTACACGCGCAAGAAAAAATGGCTGTAGATTTTCGCGTCATCTCTTCAGTTGTGTGAACCTGTCTCCAAAGTTTAAAGGTGAGCATTTAGACTTCGACCAAAATCGTTGTAGTAATTTTGTTCCTGCTCTGCCAGATCTGGGAATGTTTTTGCATGTAATTTTGCATATACCTATTATATTCTTGGAATACTTTCGATGGAATCTGCTCCAACTGAATAGGCCGTTTTTCTTTACAGGTTCGCTCTAAGGACCCAGATCCGGCTGGAAACTCCTGAAGAGGTAAGCAATGCCGTTGATAATTATTTTAATTGTTATAAGCTATGCTGCTAGTTAATGCTTAGACGATGTCCGAGAGGAGGCTCAACCCTCTAGCCCCAGCGAAAGATTATCATGAATCTGCCACTGATGCATACACACATAAACACATAAATAGCTGTCCAAACCGTAGAATACATTCGAATTAATGTTTTCACAGGTTGAATATGTCGGTGGGTGGTGCGAACCGGCGGCCACCATCCAGCAGAACGTCCTCTATCTATACAAACAGCTCTTCGGGCCCGTACTGGCGCGCCGTCTCTCTTTAAAAGGCCGCAACGGGAAGGACAGCCTTGCAAGTTCCCGGCTCTTTGCCGTCATTCTCGGTAAGTAAAAGCGAGATTGAATCACTGCATGCATCATACAAAGCGATTACCTGCTACGTGCTTCAGATAAACACTGGAATCTTTAGAGACCAGACATTATTTTCACATAGAAATCATTGATGTGAGCTTTGCATAATCGAAACCAGGAATGATATTGGGGTTGTGTCAAAATGAGCTCGACAAACTCGAGAAGAGTGTCGATAAACTCCATGTTATCAGAGCTGGCGTAATGAAAGTGACCAGCCTCAAGTCGTAGATATATGGTTTAGCTGAGCCTTTTTCTTTTGTTTATTTATGTAATGAGCAATTAGTGCGGGTCATGTATCATTTATTTAATAATTTATTTGTAATTTATGTAATCATCCGAAACAAGTTTATATTAGCTTCATTCCCATCCTGGGAAGTGAAACTCAGATAAACTGGCAGCGAAACTAAGATCTGATCCGTTTGAATAGCTGGAGTCCTACAGGTAAAATGATTTTGCACTACTTGCGTGGATGTCCCTTAAAGGCATCAATCAAAGTTTCCGGATGGCTAGCAATTGGGCTTTTATTGTATTGAAAACGCCAAAGAGTATATTACTCTTTGGCGTTTTCAATTACATTATATTACGAGCGATTGCCGCTTAATTTTATATAGCATAATCATCATTAAACGCGTAGTGGAACAACTGCATTTCGCTGGGTAGAGGCCAAAGTACGCCCATGCTATGCCAGATCGGGGCCATACAATTTCAACACAGAAATTAAGTACGTTGATCTTGGGCTAGCTCCGAAACGCTACACTTTTGACGGGCCCTAGTAATTCAGCATTGATATTGCTTTGGCTGAGCTATGGCTAACACGGTCATCTCCACGTAGTTTGGGCTAATACGGGCAAAATCTGCCGCGCCACTGCTCTGGCCCAATACGGGCCCAGACCTGGCCGCACTACGGGCCGTTGTGTCAACTCCCAAGCAAGAATGTAGAAAATCCGTGCTTTGTCGGGGCAGTTTTGCCAGAGTAAGCCAGACTGCACCCTGGTCTGGGCCAGAGCAAAATTGCTGGCTGGGGGTGAGAGAGCCACCGTTCACGAGCAAAATGACCCAGAAGGATCTGGAGATGGTGAAGATGGTCCCTATTGATTCACCTGATCTGCCGTGCCACTCTCGGGGGGGGTGGAGCGTTGGGTTTCGGAGGTCACGCATGCTTCTGCCAAAAAAGCAGGACACGACGGTCGCCATCAGTTTATATTGTCACGCTCTGCCTCTCGGAGATGTCTACCGAGAGTTGAGCAGAAGGGCGACTTTTTAAATGGGCCTCATCTGAGTGAAATGATTGCACTTTGGTGGATGTGAGATGGCTTTTGGTTGCCGTGAATAAAAACGTTCAAAAACAAGTGTTTTCATCCAGATTTACGTGAAAAGTATCGTATTGAGGGCAATAATTAACGAGACATAAAAGCTTGATGTTAATCTTCTATTTGAATGCTGAAATGTATGGTGACTTCAACGCTTACCGTAACTGAAAAGGTAAGTAGAAAAGGTAAAATAGGAGGTGGAAGATGATATTTTATGTTTTTTTCTTGTCTCAAGCTTCTGTACCTTTGCCCGGGTATTACGGGGATTAAAGGAGCGATCCTGAACGAAAATATTATTTTCGGCCCGGACTAATGTTCATGGTACTTGGTCCCAGGTGTTCTGCGGAATCGGCCACGGGGTTAAAACATTTTATGGATTTTGTGGATCACATTCATTTGGCTCACTCCCAGCCAGCACAATCCTCATTTGCAAGGAGCTTTTATAGGGAAATGGAGAGAAAGCTCTCCTGTTCTCAAAATTTTGATTCCTGCACCGGCAAGTTGGATTGGCCTTGATGCCATCAACCTTCGTCTCGGCAGTGGTCCTAAAGAAAAATACATATTTAAGCGAGCACAGATTGTATGCTGGATTGAGAGGGCGTCTGAATGGCGCCAGGTGAGGGTCTAAAAAGTATGAAGATTCATTTGATTGTCTTGTAAACAATTTTGAAGCCGAGACCTGGTGTGTTTCTTCGCTGGCTCATTTTCATTATTGTCGAAATGGCTGGATTTCCAAGCTAATAGTTGAAGTGCCTTCGTTCTGTTTTATTGACATCGTTTTTATGTACATATATTTTTGGAATAAAGCAGATACTCTTTAATGAGGTATAAGCCTAAACCACCATTCTCACATCATCATATCCACGTAGGTCCCATCATACCTACTAAGCTTATCTCAGCAAAGTCCCGGCCGAGACTAGTATCGGATCCAACAGTACCGGGATATCGAGACCGGGACTGTAGTACCGGGATATCGGGATTTGAATCCCCCTTCCCAGGGGGCACTTCCCCCCCATCGGTGCCGGAGTGCTCTTTGATTGCCAGGCCTTATATCCCGATTGGGCTGTGCCACTCGAAACTTAGTGTTCTGTGCCTTTGAACCTAGATGCAACTATAGTTGGACTGCATGAAGTGATTTTAACTATTGCTTGATAATGTAGTATCTGTTTTGGTCAGCTAAGGCATTCTGTCGCATTTCCAAGCACCCGGGAAGAGCATGGGCACCTAATCGGTGTGCACCTAATGCCTCATCGTCGCCAAAAACCGAATGGGCGAAGTTTATGTGGTGCCTCATGAGCTCATCTGGTGCCCCCTGGGCGCTGGTCTTGGCCCCTGGAGCTGACCACGTGCCCTCTGATCTGATCTGGTGCCCTCTTAGTCAATCTGGTGCCCCCCTGAGAAGATCATTGTGCCTCCTGAACCTATATAATGTTATCTGAGTTAATATGATGCCTCCGAGCTTGCCGGGTGCCCTATTAGCTGTTTTAGTGTATGTACCTTGAGCTGATCCGGGGCCCCTGAGCTGATCTATTGCTTCCTGGAGTTGATCGAATGTCCCCTGAGCCAGCATAGTACCTCTTGAGCTGAGCAGGTGCCCCTTGAGCTGGTTATTGATGTCTCCTTAGAAGGTCTGGTGCCCATTTAACTGGTCTGGTGAGCTCTGAGCCGATCTTGTGTTCCCTGAGCTGATATGTTGCTCCTTGAGCTGATCTAGGCCCCTGCTCTTGTTTGGGGGGTAGGAGCTGGTCTGGCCCCCGAGCTGATTGATCTGGTGCCCCTCTGAGCAGGTATGTTGCCCTAAGTTGAACTAATGCCCCCTGAGTCGATCTGGTGTCTCCTGAGCCATCATTATGCCTTGAGCCCATCTGATGTCCTTTGAGCCAGTCTGGTGCCCCCTGAGCTGGTCTAGTTCACTGTAACCTGATCTGGGCCTCCTAAGTTGATTATGAAATTGCCTGAGCAGCTCTGGGGCCCTGAGCTGAGCTGGGCCCATCGAGGCTAATGAGGGCCTCTGAGCTGGTATGGGGCTTCTGAGCTAATTAAGTGCCTCATGACTTGGTCTAGTATCTCCGAGCTGAACTGGGCCCCGAGCTGGTCGTGGAGCACTGAGCTGATCCCTTGTCCCCTAAGCTGATCTGGTGCTTTAGGGGCCGTTCTGATGTGCCCTGGGCAGCTCTAGGGCTCCCGAACTGATTGAGCCCCAAGTTGGTGATGGAAATCTGAGCTGATAAAGGACTCTTGAGCTGATTCAGTGTCCCTGACTTGATCTGGCCCCGGGCCCCTGAGCTGATCTGGGACTGAAGAGCTGATCTGGGGCCCAAGAGCGGATCTGGGCCCTGGGGGGAGGGGGCACCCTGACTTGGTATGGGCCCTGGGGGCACCTTGGGCTCTTCTGGGCGCTGAGCTTGTGAGAGCTCCTTATGTTGGCTTGAGGCCCCCCAAGGTGACTTGGCGCCTTAAATTGGTCTAGGGCTCCTTTAGCTGGTTCAAAGACCTATGAGCCATCTGGGACCTATTGACCTATTCTGATTACCCCATCTCTGGGGGAAACTGAGCTAGTCTAGTCCCTGGGCGAAACATGAGCTGCTCTGGGGGGTGGGGGGGGGCTGTGATCCCCATCAGGGGTCCCCTGAGTTAGTCTTGAATAGACAGAGAATAAAAAAACGAGGCCAACTCCCATCATCTCGGGGTGGGGGACACTGAGCTCGTCTAGTCCCTGGGGACACAACTGGGGGAAGGGGGCAGCTTTTCTGGAGAGCTCTGATCCTCAAGAGGGGGCTCCTATCGAGATGATATGTAGATATGTAGGGGATATGATTTCTGAGATGATATGAGGTGATATGTGGGGGCCCCTATTGATATGTAGATGGGGAATAATAACGCAATGGAAACTCCCCTTGTAAAATGGAGCTAACGAGGAATGAGTCATCGCTAAAACTGCTTGTGATGCTTATGCACCCCTGATTATATGAATTGCCTGTTTTTCAGCTGGATTCTGGGGAGGGTGATAGAAAGGTACGGGCCCCTAAGCTCAGAGCATAGTCCCCTAAACCAGGATTCATACTAATTCATATAAATGAATAACTAGTTTCTCAAAATTTTCAGCCCTGTCTACCTGTTTACCGTTTTTACTCTTACTGAGACCGAACGATCCTTGAAAATATGGAACTTTATAAACGCGCTGAAATATATATATCCCAAAATATTCCGGAAGCAGAAATTTTACTCTTTTAATGTCACGAGGACACTCCTTTCATGGCTCTTGTGGTAGCCGCGGAGCTTAATCCGCGTTCGACCAGAGCTCACTCGTCATGACAAAACTAGTGGTCACCATAAATGAATTTTCAATTCAATTCATAAAAAACAACTATTGGAGCTTATATAAATAAAAACTGGTTTTTAAACTATTTTCAGCCCAGTCACACCCTCCCCATCCGAACCGTCCGCCTGCTTACCTTTCATTTGCCCCTTCGTTAAGCGATCGTTGAAAATATTGAACTTTATAGACGCGCTAAAAATAGGCATCTCCCCATTCTTCTCTCTCAATGACACGATGTCACTCTTCCTCCTCCCAAGGCCCTTGTGAGAAGTGCAGCACTTGATTTGCATTCAACCAGGCTTCACTCGGCATTAAATTGAATGTGGCACCTTGGTCGAATCCAGGAACTTAGTGGAATTAGGGGTATATTTAGCCGAAAATTATGGAACGTCCATGATTTCTCTGAAAAAATGTTAAAAATGTAGTTCAAGACAAATGACATTTTGAGTACCGGGTTTACGGCATGCTTTACAATTTGGCTATCCCAATTAAAATCACGTTATAAAGGTGCCACATTCCCGTTAAAAATTTATGGTAAATTGTACGAGCAAAACCAGTGGGCATAACAAATGAATCTTCGACCCCAATATGTCTTAGTTTGCGCATAGTGACAAATATCACTGGATCCCCTGATTTCTATGATGTTAAGTACTTCATGAGATGGCTGACTTGTCCTTAACACGCGCATTGACGGGGGTCTGAGCCACCTTCGCTTTAACGAGGGGGGACGGGTACCCGCCCCCCCTAAAATCTCGAGAACCACGGTAGGTAGCGAAAAACGGTAAACGGTAAACGTTGGGTAGCCCATCCACTTCTCCATCGAAAATATTTGGACCATTTTTTGTCAGGTCATATTTAAGGTCACGAGAGGTCAAAGCATGCCGTAATAGGGATAACATGTAAATTAAGTTTTTGGTCATTACATCTGAACAAGTAAAGATAGAGCAAAACGACTTAAACTCTATGATCCTCGCAGCAAGCCGAATCGAATGACATATAATATGACCTTGCTAGGTTAAATCAAGGGTTTGACCTGACCTGAGGTCAGGTCAGGGTCAAATTATATCAATTTCATATCATTAGAACCGCGAAGCCCAGGCGAGTCTAATGCAGCTAAAATAAACGCTCTATCACTATCCGTTACTGAGTTATGCAGTAAAAACATTTTTTCCCATGTATTTCCAAGGGAGAGGTCATGCCTCATACCTGACCTTAGGTTATCGATATCAAAAATACCGGAACATATTTTAGAGAACTCGGTGGGCCCAATATGTGATATGAGTTTCAATAGGATAAGTTCACCCTGCTCCGACTTATGCTATCTTAAACTTTTTTTGAGGTCAGGTCACTTGACCTGTACTAGTGACCTGACCTGAGATGACCTAACCCTAGAATTTTCACAAAAGTTGTAAAAATAATGAGGAAAAGGGTATGCCAAGTACGGCGGCGCTACGCGCCGCCATTTTTCTGCTGTCTCCGGAAAACCCGAGGGGGGGCGGGTACCCACCCCCGTCAATGCGCGTGTTAAATCTACCCAAAACATTTGTGTTTGGCTACTTCCATATGATTTTGGTGGTATTAATTTCCTTTTTCCGATTTTAGCCGAGTTTTCTTTCTCCATCAATGCTTGATTTGCATTTTTCTTGGACCAAATGTGCCCAAAAATTGATATAAACTAAGATATCGTAAGTAGCGTTAAAAAGGTGTCCTCTTTCTCCCAGGGTGCCCCTTAAAGGTGGTGTGTCCCCCCCATACCAAAGCTCTGGCTGCGCCCCTGCCCCCCCTTCCAACGCCCCTGGTCCCTTCCCAGTACAAAATTGGTGGCGGCGCTCCTGGCTTTACCTATATAGCAAAACCAAGGGAGCACAGTACAGGTGAAGACCGGCTATGAGTCATAGCTTTAGATGGTCATAGCCTATGACCATCTAAAGCTGGATGCAGTTGCCAAGATAAAATATACGTTCTAAAGTTTAAGCTAAAATATGCATTCTAAAGCTTAAGCTAAAATGAATAGGCTTTAAATCTAAATCTTAAAAAACTCGTATAACACAAAAGGGGAAGCATCCCACAGTAAACGCATTTTTTTGCAACTTTAAGTATATGGAGGGGGCACACATGGAGGCACACTTTGCCAACCTACTCCTCCCTCCCTAAATTAAAATCCTGGTTACGCCACTGGCTGATATGCAAGAAACTGCCGCGCTGAAGCGCGCGCATCAGCCAATTTCTGCATCTGCGGTTGGAAAAATACCAGTCTGGGCATTCAGCTGAATTCGCCGGCACGCAGTTTCATCCCCCCTCATTCTTCCGGGCGATCGCCGAGACGCTGGGCTGGCACGTCTGCGGTCGAAAGAGTCAACACTGACCCCTCTCCTTCCCCGGCCTCCAGGGAGCGCAAACACGCGATGTGAGTGAATCGCACCTTCCAGACGGGTGTCCCCACGACCAGGTACGGGTCTCCTTTGTGTTTCTTGGCGCCATTTCACCCTCGGAAGCATGTTTCCACTGCCCGGCCCGCTCATACCTGTTCCGTTTGGTGGCGCGCGACCCTGGGAAGTCGCGCATCAGAGCTAAGGCGACGCGTTGGGAGTTTGAAAAGGACAAGGAAGATTCGACTTGTCTTTGCATTTCCAACTTCGTTGATTCCTATTGCCTTAGATCACTGTGTTAACGCGCTCTCGAGTTTAGCAGTTTTCAGAAACAGGGTTTTATTTGGCTTCGTGGGGCATACCACAATAAGACGACCCAAAAGTGAATGCATCATGTACAACCGATCATTCTTGGTACCTTTCGTTTTTGGTTAGCAAGAGGTTTCAAGAACGCTGAATAAATTTAGAAGGTACTCGAAATTCCCAACAATTTTTCTCTAAAAATATGGCCGCAGGAAGTTTTCCTTTCCGCCATGAGGATTGTAGGCCTCATGAAGACTACATTGGTGCCACGACAACAACACTATCACGACGCCTTACCATGCACATGCAAAAATAAACTGGCCCAGCAGAACACTGGTTACCCAAACACAAGTCAAAACCTCCACACAAACTTTTGAAAGAAAACACCAACATCAACCACGCAAGCGCAACCCACTACCGACTTTTCATAAAAGAAGCACTTCACATCAACAGATAAAAGCCGCCACTAAACATCCAGAAATACACTAACATTTCCCTGGCACTCTGGGTGTAAGAGAATATGTGTCTATTGCTACACTGAAAAAATGTCAGAAATAGGATTTTTCTAAGGTGCCAAAATCTACTCTTATTTCCGTCAGTATTTTACACCCGATATTTTTAGATTGAGCAGCGTAAAATGTCATGAACCAGGAATAATACGACCACAACCCGTGGCTTGTGAAAATATCAACTACGAAAAAGTAAACCATTAGGATTCTTTCTACGGTACTAAATCTCTTTATAGGTACGGTACCAAACTCCTCTTTCCGGCATTATTCCACAACCCATTTTACACCTGTTTAATGCAAAAATGAATGTGTCTTGAGGGATCATTATTATACCACTGGAGTAAAAAGATTTTCAGCTTAACCGGAACAATGTCGGGTAAGGGCGGGTAAGAGTACGCATGAGATAAGAGTACGCAGCAGCTGTTTTGGTTCCTTAGCAACCACTGAGATAGTGGATACCCTGGTATAAACAAGCAAGGTCAGTGCCTAGGTTGCACAAAAAAATAAAAGTGTTCCTGTTCTTTCCGCGGGAGTACAGAGCAAAATAAGGTTCTGGGCACCCTTGATGTAATATTTCTTAACTAGGTAAACTTGCAGACCATGGTTCTATTATCGAAAGTATTCTATTACGGTCTGTCATCAGTAAGAAAGCTGAGCTGTAGGACCGAACTGACGCTAAAACGCCTGCCAGCATGTTTATGAAGACTTTCTTCCCAAGGGAGCATGTCCGGCAAGAGTACGCAGTAGATCGTTCTGCAAGAGTGTGCATGCTTAAGAGATAGGACAATTTAAATTTTGCTCGGGACAGAGTTCGTAATTCATTTTTGGAAAACCAAACGTTGCAACATAGCTCTTGTATATTCAGAGCGATATAAAATCATACAATCGCTTAGTTTTGCGACCAAAAAAATCGCGCTATGGCCTATGCACCTAAAGCACAGCGGGGCATTAATGCGTACTCCAGCCCCCTCTTTTGCGTACTCTTGCCGACCCACTCCGGCAAGAGTACGCACGTGACTTTTATTTTTGATGGGCTCGTGGCGAGTTCCTTTCAGAGCCATCAAGTTGAAACATGGACTATACATAGACAATTCTTCAGGCTAAACAACCATATACAAATATTAGCTGTTAGACATACAGGAGAAAGGTGGAAGCCTTCAGAAAGTTAAGTGCGTACTCTTGCACGGACTTCCCCTAAACTGGAAGTGAGGGAGTATAAATATATTGTAATGTGAAATTACTGGCGTAGAAAAATATTTGCAAGGTGCAAAATGAACCCGCGCTCAATATTCCATTGCTCCTGAAGAGACCCCAATTAAAAAAAAACGACCCAGTTTATTCTCATCGAGCGACTGAGGTCAGTTTATTCTGATTATGCTGATTAATAGGTATACGCTCTGATAAACTTACACTGCAACGGAGAGTTTAAATCACTTGTTTTCATAATCACTTCTTATAATCTAAATACTTCTAATATGCCTTATAAGCTTGAAAAATATTCAAATCGACCTTCAAACGCTACAATAATTTTGTTCCTCTTTGCACAAACATCGCTAGGTTTATGGTTTTTGCCTAAGGCTTCCCTGTTTTACATGTCCAAACTTTTCCTGTTTCATATCCGCTTACCACTGCATCATCACCACTCATCACCGCAGATCACCTCTTTAAGGCGCTTCACAACTTTTTTGACACGTGCACTGGAGGGGTCTTGCAGGCCAGTCCCCACCTATTTTTCCGAGGTGACCGGAGAACCGCTCATGGTCCAAAAACGATAACTTTCCCTAGGTGATGACCTCTGTGACCTGTTACTAAATCTGATTTACACAAAGGTCGCCCACTATTGGTTAGCTTATACCCTGAGGCAGGCCATATTTTAACATGTTAACTGGGGGGGCATTTGCCCCTAGTCGGCCGAAATGCTCCCCCAGTGCCCAGAAATTGGCCCCCAGTGAAATAGACAGATGACTTAAAATTGACCAAACGCAGACTCACCTAACGAAAATAAGACAGAACACACCCGGATAATTATTACTTTGTTCCATTTCTGGTCCAAAATTGGCAATCCACAACAATTGTGTTATACAATTCTCACCCGTGGCTGTCTACTCCATCGTGCGAAGACGAAACAAAGCGCTTAGTTACGGGAAATCCCGGCAAAACAGCCTCAGTATCCACTAGTCACAACGCTGGAGAAGAACGCTGGCCTACAACCAATCAAACATCCTGCTCTATCCGACCGGAAGCCCACATCCCAGCCAGTACCGTGACATTGCATGATGCTCTCATTTCACAAGCAGGCACTCGTCAGCGCTGAGAGCTCGTTCGTGGATTAGACAGGACACGGTGTAGTCAAAGTGCGTAAGACTGGTTGCTCGTGTGGCGGTATGAAGTGCTTAGCCTTTTTATTTATTACTGTGGTGGTAGCATACATAAGCGTCGCCACCGGCAAAAAAGTGAGGGGGCCAGGTAAACTTTAACCTGATGCTGACAGCAAACTTTCCACGTTAGTACCAACAACTTTTAGAATTTGGGCTTCTCGTTGCCTTCCGCAGCGGCTGGTTATACAAATTTTCGGTTTACTCCCATTTTGACTAAGATCAAGAAATTGTTGTTTAAAAAGTGGGTGAGGGGAGATTGATGATCCCAAACAAATGTTCTGGTTATGTGGATAAAATCATTTTGTGTTTATTTGCTATTTTGGTGAAAATGATATAATTGCCCCTCTTTGGCCCTTTTCTAACTCGGTTTGACCTTTTCTGTTGAAAAAATTGTCAGCCCTGGGCAGCATCTATAATCTCTAGACACGAAATAGCACAAAAATTGAGAAACATTTAACACTATCGCGTCTAAGCTTTATTAAACCCCCTCAAAATACGTCTTGCTCCCCTGAAGACACCATAATGGCCAGCACCAGAAATGCCCCCCCCACTGACTTTTCCTTTAAAAGATGCCCTGGCCTAAGGAGCACCCAGTGAAAAATGAGAATATGTTTTTTAATTATGAATTTAAAGAAGGGGTCACAAGGTCACGAGGTCAAAACCTGACCTGATGTCAAAGCTTTATTTTTATATGAACTGTTGTATCTTGTATCCAGCGATATCCATTCAAACTAATTTAGATCAGCCACTTTTAAGATAGAAAATTATTCCTGCTTCAATGTTTGTGTTAGCCCCGAAACTTTCATGGCCTCTATTTGGATTTGGGAATCATTCTTGACTAAAAGCTTACATTTTCCGACCATATCAACTCGATGGTTTCCAAAGCAAACAGATCACTTGGTTTATTAACCTTCGCCCGGGTGGGGGTCTTTTTAGACCCCCTCGGGTTTTTCCGAAGTGACCAAAAAACGGCGGCGCGCAGCGCCGCCAAACCTGGTCTAGCTGTTCCTTCATCATTTTTACATCTTTCCTGAAAATTTTGGCTCAAGGTCATATCAGGTCAGGTCACCAGGTCAGGTGAAGTGACCTCACCTCAAAAAATACTTAGGACGGCATAACTAAAAGAAGGGTTAATCGATCCAGTTGAAACTCATACCACATCTTGGGCCCACTAGGAGCTACAACATTTGTTCCGGGATTTTTTATATTGGTGACCTAAGGTCATGTGCAGAGCATGACCTCCCCATTGACAATGCATGGGGAAAATCACGAAATGAGCTTTTATCAGTAAGTATGGATGGAATCAACTTCAAACATCGGTTGCGACTTGCTCTTAGTCCATTTCTGAAGCTGATACCAAAATTTTTGACTTGTGACCTTTAAAAGGTCACCTTAGGTCAAATAAGTATTTTTTGGTGTTTTTCTCTATAAATTTTGAATAAACTAAGATAGAGCTTTTATTTTGTCACTTAAGTGTTTGTATAGTCACTGGAAGTCAAATGATATACATCATGACTATACCAGGTCAAGTTGGGTCAGACCGTTGACCTGGGTCAGGTCAAATTCTTAAATTTGACCTGGCATAGCAATATCATATATCATTCGATTCGTATTGACGAGAGGATTGCAATGGTGCATAAACTATGGCTGTATCTTGTTTGGTTTGGAAGCTATTAGCGAAAAAGTAAACGCCCTTATGCATGGGTGGCTATGGACATTCCCAAGAATATGCCCAATATTTAGTGACCTGTAGCTCCCTAGGCTTTGACCTGACACGAAAATGAATGCCACTGTAATGAAAGCGCATCTCAAGAGCTTTCGAATGGTGTTAGAAAAATGTTTCTAGCTATCATAGTTTCTGAGATATAGGAGGTTTTCTTAGTACACCTCATCTTAGCGATTTTGACCTATTTTGACCTCTGGTGACCTTGATATTGACCTGACAAGAAAAATGACCGAAGTATTTTCGATATCATTTTCGAAGAGCTTTCGATTGCCGTTTTGCGCTTTTTTCTAGTTCTCTTAGTTTTTGAGATCGTGGGGGGTCTTTTTTAGCCCCCCCACCAGGGCGAAGGTGGCTCGTACCCGCCACCGGGGCAAGGGTTCATCAGAACCTTCCAGACGGCCTCCGCTAGATGTAAGCTGAATTAGAAGGCCGCCGTGGCGGCTTTTAACCCTATTTCCGGCAGGGGGGCTAATATTGCCCCTCCCCTAAGGTTTTTCAAGAATATCTCCGAAACGGCTTGCGATAGAACTTTGAAACTTCCTGACTTTTCCTAAAACTAGTACAGGCAGGTTTTCTGAAATTGTCAATATTATATATTTACCAGGGGCGGAGCTATGACTGGAGTTTTGGGGAGGTTCTATCCACAAACCAAGTATTATCGTATGCGATGGGTTCTTTGTAAAAGGAAGCCGTCTCTGCTGATCCTGATACCAGTTATATGGTTTTATTATATCATTTTTTATGTGAGATGATAGTGCATTCACAATTGTCACTATTTGTATTCATCAGGGGCGGTTACAGCAGTTCAAAATGGGGGGGAATGTTATCAAGAAGGACTAAACGTTAGTAAGTGAGAAGACTGCTTACAGCCGTGCCAGGGCGAATACAATTGGGTATATGAAAATTCAAAATAGTTATAACCAAATTCTAGATTACCAGAGGCGTGTCCAGTCACTACACATTTTCAAAATGCATATTCCCAGCCAGTATCACCGCCGCGACTCAATATCGTTGTATATTAAAAATGTGTTTCCAATCACCCCCACCCGCCCCCCCCACGACGAGAGTCCTTGATCCGCCTATGTCACCCCCTTTCCCAGAGCTGCCATGGGAGAGTAAAAATTATCAGAAATAAATTTCAACTAGTCGAGGGACTAATATACTCATGCATACCACTCGCATATTGTTGGGATGTATTTTACCCCACTGTTTTATCTTACTGCATCCGCCCCTGATGAGTTTTCACTTTTTTTCATTTATTTATGTGTCAAAGATGCCAAGCAGTATATCACGGCTTCTAATCCGCGTAACAAAAACTTGTTAGGTTGTATATATTTCCCCTCATAGTCCTGGTCCTGGAACTGCCATTGAATTTCGAATTTTTGCGTAACTCGAGTATATGACAATTTTGGGTCAATTATTTGTAAATCTGAACTAGTTTTGTGAAAATCGTACAACAGAGACAAGGGTTATGGAAAATCTAAAAAATACACAAAAATTGTATATTTTGCACGACTTTCTCCTTAAAAATCAAAATTTTGAAATTTTCTTTTTTCAAAATAAAGTTGAGCGTCAGGGGAATCTATAGCACTTTGAATTTTCAAAATCGGCCGGTTAGATTACGAGATCTTAGGGGGGCCGATATTGCCCCCCTGCCGGAAATAGGGGGTAGCCGGGAGCCTGACGGAAATAGGGTTAATGTTATTTTCCGGTCAGTATTAGAGTATTGTTCATTGGTTGGGGCTGGAGCCTAAAAATGCCATCTGGACCGTGTAGAAAAAATCCAGCACAAGTTTTTGCTGTGGCTTGCGAACCATGTTGACCCACCCAGCCCACCATTAGATTACGAGGAATTGACGAGGTTTTGTGATGTTCGTACTTTACTGGCAAGGCGTGTACAACATGACATCTTATTCACAAGCAAGGTTTTTCAAGGTCTCACCGCATCATCTCATCTTTTGGAATGTTTCTCGCTTCATGTACCATTAGGGTCGTTAAAAAAACTCTTTTTACTCTTCAGACTCGAACCCACTTTTTACCATTATATATTCAATTATGATTTCAATGAGCCATATTCCAAGCATCTACAACAGGAAAGGTCGCCTCAAAACGGTTAAACATTTCATGTTTCCAGCGCGATTGGTCTCCCGGCGTTGCAGTCTCCCCTTGTTTAATTGGCATGAAAGGGGTGCATAACCTACAAGTAAAGACAGCGTGACATGTGCGTGCGTATAAGAGCAGTAGATGGGATTTAACATGCAGGCATTTACTCGTCAGATGTATTTGCAGCGCAATACAAGCACACGTTATTCCACAAAAGACCTGAAATTAAATTGTTCAGCACCCTAGTACTCTAAATCCCGACAGAACAGGAATGCCTTCCGGAGGCGAACCTTTGTCTGCCAACATTCTTTGGAGAACGTCGTTGGGGCAGGTGCTTCTCCCTATTCTCCTGCGAACTATTTAAGAGCTCTGATACTGCTAGAAGAAGCCCCTGCTGCATATTTTTTACCCTTTTGATGGCTCACGAAATCTTTCACTAGCTTCACACAATGCTGTGGGATCGTTCACGACAGTAAGTTCTGGAATACCCTGAAACAGGGGAAGCTATAGCAGTCACCAGCTTCTCAACGGAGCCATTTCATGTTAGAATCTTTCAGATTTAGGCGCTCGAATACCAGCCAGCTTTCAGGAATGAAAAATCGGCAGAGGCTTGGTACCGAGCCGAGCTCTTCATAGCCTCTGTCGGAAACTTTAGCCTACCCAACTAAAAGGTGGATGGTTTTGCTGTTTAGGCCAGACGCTGTGTCACTGCCTTTTTACCTCCAGCATTGTGATTATTATTTGCGAGGCAGATTATAACTTTATGGTCACAGATAACAGATGCGTTTGCACATTGACTTCAGCGCCTCTACACAATACCGGAGCATTTTTATTGGAAGACCTATCATGGAACGTTCCTGGATCATCAGGCCCGACTAGTGCTTTGGTTCTGGAAAACATGCCAGCTCTGTTTTCCTTGAGAAGATAATCACGAATTGCACAAGCTGGTTTACGTGTGGCTGTCAGGAGAGGTAGCCTCCAACAAATGGCTGTTTAGAAGACCCGGAGCCCACCGCGAGCCATATTCATGGAATATAGGACATTTATGGCACAAAGTGCGTGCTATTACTGAGTCAGATTCCGTTCATCCTTCCAGAAGATGCTTAAAGACTGAATAGTATAATTTTTGGGGTTAAACAACGCATCAACTGTTCAGGTCATATGGCATCAGAGGCGAGAGGGAGAGAATTAACCTGGGCTAGAGCAGGGCGCCAGATTCTGCCTCTGCGTGGGCTCGAACCCACGACACCCAGCACATAATTAATGCCATTGGCCGAGCCGGGCGGGAGCGCTAACCGATTGAGCCACTCAGACCCCGGAAAGAGTTAGCGGCTTTCCTTGTAAGTGGTTCTAAACCATGTATTTGGGTTCCTCCGTCGCGGATAGTCAGCTTTATAGCCTTGTATGAGCCTCAAAGCTATACATAAAATGCAGTGTAGTGCTTTCATTAAGTTAATATAGAAATCGCCCTGAATGTGCTAAAGTCAATTTTCCATCAGTTGTGGTATCTGTGCACAGAAATTTATATTCTGTCCCGCTGGTGAGAACACCCATCTTGGAGGTAAGGAGCCAGTCGCACAACAATTGGCCAAAACAGCAAACAATTCACATTTGACTAGCGTAAGCTTAAGATAGAGGAGGCCGATAGAGGCTATGAAGAGCTCGGTGAATGCTCGGTACTAATCCTCAGCCAGTTTGTCACTCGTGACAGCTGGCCATGGTATTCGAGAGCCTTAATCTGAAAGATTCTAACATGAAATGGCTCCGTTGAGAAGCTGGTGGCTGGTATAGCCCAGTTTCAAGGTATTTCAGAACTTACTGTCGTGAACGGTCGCACAGAACGTGGTGTAAAGCTGGTGGAAGATTTCGTAAGCCATCCAAAGGGTAAAAAATATACAGCAGGGTCTTCTTCTAGCAGTATCAGAGCTCTTAAATAGTTCGCAGGAGAATAGGGAGAAGCACCTGCCCCAACGACCTTCACCAACGAATGTTGCCAGAGAAAGGTTCGCTTCCGGAAGGCATTACTGTGCTGTCGGGATTTAGAGTACTAGGGTGCTGAACAAATTAATTTCAGGTCTTTTGTGGAATAACATGTATTTGTATTGCGCTGCAAATACAGCTGACAAGTAAATTCCTGCATGTTAAATCTCATCTACCGCTCTTATACGCACGCACATGCCACGCTGTCTTTACTGGTAGGTTATGCACCCTTTCATCACAATTCAACAGGGGGAGACTGCAACGCCGGGCGGCCAATCGCGCCTAAAACATGAAATCTTTAACCGTTTTGAGGTGATGTTTCCCGTTGTCGTAGAAGCTTGGAATGTGGCTCATTGAAATCAAAATTGAATATATGATGGGAAAAAATGGGTTCGAGTATGAAAAGTAAAAAAAATGTTTTTTTTAACCGACCCTAATGTACCATCTATAACATTCAGGAATGCTAGTGCAACTTTCTTAGATGTGCCTTTTGGTCGAGTGAACACGGTACAATCGTGTGTGTTTGTGCGGGCTCCTCGTGTTGTAAACAATTGTTTAGCTTTCTCACCAACTTGTGATATTTTTACGGATCCTATTGGACGACTTAAGAAGTGTATCGCCTCTTTTACGACACCTAAAGCAGCTATTATAGGTCAGTGACCAGGTCGATTGTCTGCGCTTGTTGTGTTTTGAAATGTTTTTTTAGCGCGTTTTAGGAGCAGACTGTTAGTAATTATGCGTTTTATCCTCCATTGACTTCACCTATAATTGGGTATGTGCCTGTTGGTGATTAATACATACACAGATACAGAACCGACGGGTACCATGCACACAACGAAAGTATGAGCTCCGTCTCAGCAAGCATGAGTTTGCACTCAATTCATACTTTGTCGAACTAAACAATGTCTGCAATTTTTGGGGTCAAGGTCCTTCAAGGTCATTGACCTATTACGGCACAACCCAACATATTAGGCCTAATTTACGCTATAACTAGCGCTGTGCCCAAGCTTACCAATGACCTTTGATCAAGCATTGATCATCAAGGCCAGTGACCTTTAAAATTGACCTGTAACCTTGATCTAAACACTGAATAACCCTTACTTTGATGTAATAGCATACGTCATAATAGGTGTCGTAACATTATGCAACGTCATTTAGAGGCTGTCCAGGAGTACCTGTGCTCATCAGGGACACTTATGCTCTCTGGAGGGGCCTTTGCTTCGATGAGGCACCTGTGCCACCCAGGGGCGCCTTCGCTCCCCAATGGACGCAACCTAGCTATCCAGGGGCATCTTTGCTGTTCCGGGGGTGCCTTTGATACCCAGTGCCCAAGGGGAACTTTTTCTTATCCAGGTTCACCTTGGTATTTAGGGGCGTATTTTTATTCAAGGTAACCTATACTACCCAGTGGCGCCTAACCTATGCAAGGGGCACTTAGGCTATCCAGGGGGCGGCAATTTGCTATACATAGGGCGCCCTTATGCTCTCCATGGGCACCTCATTCAGAGGGTGTCTCTGATATTCAGGGGCGCTTTTCCTATCAGCAGGGTACCTGTGCCATCTTGGGGCTATTCTTATCAAGGGACGCTGCTATTATTCAGGAATACCTACACCACTGTCGAGGGTCGCCTTTGCTACCCAGAGGCGCCTTTACTTCTTAGGAAGTTTGGCGCCCGTGCTTTAAGGAGTGCTTTGGCATCGATTGATTGCTCTATTATTGGGCTTAAGTGCGCGTGAACCTTGAGCTCATGTAGCGCCCATATTGTTGCTAAGGAACGTTTATGCTATCAAAGGGCGCCTTTACTATCCAGGGCCGCTGTTTTATTCAAGGCAGTCTGTTCTATCCACGGGCATCTGATATTTCGGGGGCGGTGCCTAGGTTATTCAGGAGGCGGCTTTTTTTCTCCACAGGGGCGCACTATTGCTTTCCAGGGGCGCCGTTACTGCCCAGGGGTGTCTTTTATCCAGGGGCGCATATGCTGTCTAGATGTATTTTTCAATCACAGACATGATTGAAATACATGCCCCTACGTTATCCTGGGGTGCTTTTTGTCTCCGGCGAGGCGCTATTTTTCTCTTTGGGCACCAGTTTATTAAAGGGCACCTATGCTGTCCAGAGAACCTTTGTTATCTGGGGCTGCCTTCGCTGTTAAGGGGCGCCTTTGCTACCCAAAGGGAACATTTTAGTTTAATGGAGTGCCTATTGCCATCTAAGCGGCGCATATGCCGTCTTGGAGCGCCTTTGCAAACATGGGGCGCACTTTTCTATCCAGGTGCGCCTTTGCACTTGAGAGGGCGCCTCTGCAATCCAGGAGGAGCCCAAAATAGATGGAGAATAAAAATTCTGAAATAAGGCACTCGAACACTGAAATAAAGTGCCTAGTTATCAGAAAGAGGCGCTCATCTGCTTAGCGGGGAGGACTGCTGGTTGGTGAGGGCAGTGTTCTCGGAAGTGGGGCGCACATACTGAAAAAGGCACCCGGTTGCAGCGATGGAGCACTAAGCCTTCAGTTATAGGTTAACGAAATGTGGTTAAAGGCAATCCATGCTCAAATTGAGCGCTCGAGCCCTGTAACAGAGCGCGCGACTGTCGGACAGGTGTGCCAAACCATAGACAATAGGGAAGCTGAAGATGGAAAGGGACACCTATGATATCCTGGGGGCGCCTGTACTCTCAGGCGAGGCGCTTGTTTTCTTTCTCAGGCGCCTAGTTTATCCATGACCGCCTATGCTGTCCAGATCATCTATTTCAAGAAGGGTTTACTTTGCTGTCCAGGGGCGCCTTTGCTATGCAAGGGCGCATATGATATCTGTAGGGCGCTTTATGCAGAGGGCGCCTAGGCTGTCCAAGGGCGCCGTCCTAACCAAAGGCCGCCTTTCACTTCCCTGAAGTGCCTATTTCTATGTAAGGGATGCATATATTATCTAGGAGTGCCCTTGATATACGGAGACGCCTTTTTGTCCAGCGGCGCCTTTGCTCTTGAGGGACACTGCCCCAATCCAGGGTAGCTGAAGATGGATAAGGGACATCTATGTTATACAGGGGGAGCCTGTACTTTCCAATGGGGCGCTCATTTTCCTTCTCAGGCACCTAGTTTTTCTAGAGAGCGCCTAGGCTATCCAAAGGCGCCTTTACTATCGAAGGGGTGCCTTCCTAGGGGGACCTTTGCTGTCCAAAGCACTTGTGTCCAGGGTTGTCTTTGCTGTCCAGTGGCGCCTTTGCTATCCAAAAGTGCATATGATATCCGTGGGCGCTTTATCCAGTGGGTGCCTGGACTATCAAAGGGCACTTTTTCTATCCAAGGGCTGCATTTATTTTCCTGAAGTGCCTATTTCTATCTAAGGGGCTGCTATTCTGTCCAGGGCACCTATGTTTCCCAGATTTGCTTTTGCTGTCCAGGGACGCCTTTGCTATCCAAGGGCACCTTTCTTAACCAAGGGGCGCATTTTGCTTTCCTGGAGCACTTATTTCTATCTAAGGGGCGCATATGTTATCTAGGAGCGCCTTTGATACCAGGAGGCGGCTTTTTGTCCAAGGGCGCCTTTGCTCTTGGGGGCGCTGCTCCAATCCAGGGCAGCTGAAGGTGGATAAGGGACATCTATGTTATACAGAGGGAGCCTGTACTTCCCAGTGGGGCGCTCGTTTTCCTTCTCGGGCTCTTAGTTTATCCAGGGGGCGCCTAGGCTATCCAAAGGTGGCTTTTCTATCGAAGGGGTGTCTTCCTAGGGGCGCCTTTGCTACCCAGGGGCGCCTTTGCTGTCCACAGCACTTGTGTTATCCAGGGTTGTCTTTGCTGTCCAGGGGCGCCTTTGCTATCCAAGGGTGCATATGACATCCGTAGGGCGCTTTTTCCAGTGGGCGCCTAGGCTATCAAAGGGCGCCTTTTTCTACCCAAGGTGAGCATTTTATTTTCCTAAAGCGCCTACTTCTATCTAAGGGACGCTTATGCTGTCCGGGGTACATATGTTACCAAGATTTGCCTTTGCTGCCCAGGGGCGCCTTTGCTATCCAAGGGTGCATACGACATCCGTAAGGCGCTTTTTCTAGTGGGCGCCTAGGCTATCAAAGGGCGCCTTTTTCTACCCAAGGTGAGCATTTTATATTCCTAAAGCGCCTATTTCTATCTAAGGGGCGCTTATGCTGTCCAGGGCACCTAGGTTACCAAGATTTGCCTTTGCTGCCCAGGGGCGCCTTTCCTAGAACAGGGCGCTTATGATATCCGTAGGGCGCTTCATCCAGGGGGCGCCTAGGCTATCCAAAGGCGGCTTTTCTATCGAAGGGGTGCCGTCCTAGGGGCGCCTTTGCTACCCAGGGGCGCCTTTGCTGTCCACAGCACTTGTGTTATCCAGGGTTGTCTTTGCTATCCAGGGGCGCCTTTCCTAGCCAAGGGCGCATATGATACCCGTAGGGCGCTTCATCCAGGGGGCGCGTAGGCTATCCAAAGGCGGCTTTTCTATCGAAGGGGTGCCTTCCTAGGGGCACCTTTGCTACCCAGGGGCGCCTTTGCCGTCCACAGCACTTGTGTTATCCAGGGTTGTCTTTGCTGTCCAGGGGCGCCTTTGCTATCCAAGGGTGCATATGACATCCGTAGGGCGCTTTTTCCAGTGGGCGCCTAGGCTATCAAAGGGCGCCTTTTTCTGCCCAAGGTGAGCATTTCATTTTCCTAAAGCGCCTACTTCTATCTCAGGGGCGCATATGCTGTCCGGGGTACATATGTTACCAAGATTTGCCTTTGCTGCCCAGGGGCGCCTTTCCTAGCCAAGGGCGCATATGATATCCGTAGGGCGCTTCATCCAGGGGGCGTCTAGGCTACCCAGGGGCGCTTCATCCAGGGGGCGGCTAGGCTACTCAGGGGTGTATTAGTTCCCCATGGCGCAATCTTGTTATCTAGTGGCGCCTTTTCTTTGCCGGGGCGCTTTTGTTAGCTTTTTAAATTTCATCTGCAACATTTTACTGGGGCGCAAAAGACTAGTAAAGACGTCTAATGTTTGGGCAGGGGCGCTTTGCCATGGTTTTAAGGAGTATGTGTTAATTCAAGTGGAGTAAGTGGTATCTACCACCTTGGCGCACGAAATGGGTACAGGCGCGCCACTCATATCGGGCGCCGAAGGCGCCCGATATGAGTTTAGCTATACTGGGGCGCTTCGGAGCTAAGGGGGGGCGGGCCCCTGGGCCCCCCCTTGGATCCGTCACTGGTCTCAAGCGTTCTTTTCTTACATTCCCTACTCTTACATTATTTTCCCTCTTTTTCCCTTGAGCCATAAGTACGCTCATTCTCTTGTTTTCGGTTACGTATTTCATCGCATCCATTATGCTCTACTTGTCACATGATATGCAAAATACTCAATGCACTGGCTTGTACAACGCATTTGAAAGCTGCTCAATAGTGTTTGTTGAATTCCCTTCACTTGATTTTGCTGGTGGTTCATCATGGGACATGTATCGACGTTGCAACTCGATTAAACGGCGGATCCCAGGATTTCAGCAGACAGTTATGCAGCATGTCTTTGTTCTGATTAACCACAAACATTAGGTTTGCATCCCTGAATGTGAATGGTCTTCGCTCACGATCAGAGGGGGCGTTTCCAAACAGAGTAGGTTATTAACTTGGTTGAAAAAACTAAAATTTGACATAATACTATTGCAGGAAACGCATAGCAATGAAGATGATGAAAAATATTTGCTTGGACGCTGGGGAGGTATTGGTGTTTTTAGCCATGGGGATACAAAAAGTTGCGGCGTGGGAATCCTAATCAGACCTAATTCGGGGATTACCATTGATAACGTGCATAAAGATAAAGACGGTCGGTTCATTATTCTCGAGGTAATAGATAAGGGCACCTCAATTACGGTTGGAAATTTTTATGGTCCAAACGCGGACAATCCGCGAGTAATTGAGAACTTTTGTTCAAGATTAGATGAATACCATAGTCTTTACACCGTCGTTGGAGGCGATTTCAACTTTTGCCTGGATGTTTCCATGGACAGAGAGACCGCGGCTCAGCGTATACGAAACAATGACAAATGTAGGAAGAGTCTGGTCCAATATATGTGCGATAAAAATCTCGTAGATGTTTGGCGTGAACTGAACCCACAAACTAGGCAGTATACGTTCATAAGACAAAATCCACCTTCAAAATCCCGCATTGACTTCTTTCTTGTAAATAAAGATATCCTAGAAGTAAGAGATGCCGTGAATTCAGACATGCGAGACGGCTACCTCTCCGATCATAAAATGATCACAATGCCACTAAATATTCCAACTGTTTTGACAGGAAAATCTTATTGGAAATTTAATAATGATATGCTATCAGATGAAGAGTTTGTCACTATGATACGTAGAAAACTTTCCGAAATTATACGTGATAATCAGTCGGACTCTATATCACAGTCTACACTAATGCAGACCGTACTGTGTGTCCTGAGAGGTCACATCATTAAGTTTGCAGCTCATAAAAAGCAGGAGGCCGAAAAAATACTAACAGAAATAGAACACAAGTTAAATGAACCGGATAATGATTATCCTCGAAACGAAGAACGCCTTTCAACGCTAAGAGAACAAAGAAATAATTTAATCACCGATCTAGCCCGTAAGGGACAGTTTCTCTCCAAAGTCCGGTGGAGGAGCCTGGCAGAGAGGGGAACAAAATATTTTCATGGACTAACAAAACGTAACAGGGGCAGGACGATATGCAAAACCATGTATGCAAATAAGATAGGGGACGATGGAGAAAGAGTTTTGATAACTGACACAAAAGCTATGCTGCAGGAAGGAAAGGATTATTTCGAAAGCCTGTATAAGCAATCAACAATGCAAGGGGATTCTCAGCCATTTTTAGTGGGGGTGGAACAACTTAGCTGTATGGATAAAGAGGAATGCGAACGACTCTTAAGCATGGATGAACTAACGTATGCTGTATCGGTCATGCGGAACAATACCTCACCCGGCCCTTCTGGGTATACCGGAGAGTTTTATAAATACTTTTGGCCTGAGCTGAAAGGGCTGGTTTTTGATGTATGTAACGAGATTTTCAACACCGAAAAAATGTCAAAAAATATAAAGACCAGCGTTACTATTCTAATTCCAAAAAAGACAAAGATAATCGACTTATCGAAAACCAGCGTCCCATAAGCCTCCTCAATACCTTATACAAGATAGTTACTAAATGTCTAGCTATTCGCCTCGGAAGAGTAATAAAAAATTGTATAAACGAAGACCAATCAGGATTTATCAAAGGTCGATATATTGGTGAGAATGTAAGATTGGTATTAGACATCATTGACCACTGCAACGAAGAAAGACTTTCCGCTTTAATTCTAGCGTGTGACATTAAACAAGCTTATGATTGTATGGATTGGGATTACCTAAAAAGGGCAATTGCATCTTTTGGCTTCGGAGAGGCGTTTAAGAAATGGATTAGAATATTATATGATTCAGATCCAAGTTGTGCCGCCACAGCCAGGGTTCAAATTAATGGTATGCTATCTGAACCCTACTTTATTGAAAGAGGCCTGAGGCAAGGGTGCCCGGCCAGCTGCTTGCTATTTTTGCTTGGATTCGAGCCACTCCTGCAAGGTATCAGGAAATCACGTAACGTAAAAGGATTGACGTTTCTTGATGATGAAGTTAAGATTTTGGCATACGCTGACGACGCAACGCTGGTGATCGATGGAACACCACGCTCACTTAAAACCTGCCTCAAAATTTTTGACGATTTCAAATCAGTCTCTGGGTTACAGTTGAATTACGATAAAACCCAAGCTATGTGGATAGGGGAAAACGCAAAGGAAAAGCTACCTATTCAAACTGATCCGTGCATTAGCTGGACAACGTGTCCAACTGAAATTTTGGGGGTCAAGATTTGTAACGAACCAAATGCTGATACTGCTTTGATAAATTACAAGAGCAAGTTAAATCCGATAAAAAGGAGATTGAATGTTTGGAATGGTAAAAGTCTAACCCCATTCGGACGAATTCACTTACTGAAATCTGAAATCCTGTCTCAGCTAGTATACCTCTTAACGGTGCTTCCAGAGCCAAATTCGGAATTTTTCAAAGTAATTGAAACGCAGATGTTTAGCTTTGTTTGGGGAGGAAAGCGTGACAAAATTAAAAGGGCTACCCTAAAATCTAAATACAAGAATGGAGGTCTTAAGTTTCCAGATTTGAGAGAAATGGCAAGGAGTTTAAAGATGACCTGGGTGAGGAAATTTATAGACCGGGAGAACAAAGCAAAATGGAAGTCAATGATGGGACACAAGCTGCGGATCAATAATGACACTACTATTTTCCATTGCAATGCCTCCCACAAACAGATAGATAGCTGCGTTTGTAGCAAGTTCTGGAGAGAGACAATAGCAGCTTGGATGACCGTCAAAGAAAATCAGGAAATTAGCGGTAGCGAAATACTGAACGAAGTTTTGTGGAACAATAAACTAATCAATATAGAAAAGAGAAACATTTTTCATAAGCAAAACTTCATTGAAAAGGGGCTCATTAGAGTACGAGACATATATAACATAAGTGAGAAAAGATTGATGTCGGCAAACGAAGTCGCAACTAAATTTTCGTTACATCCTTTGAACGCACTGATATTACTAAGATCGATTCCACAAACGTGGAAGCAAAAACTCATAGCAGAGAAACCAGCCTATCCTCACGATACCGACATTTTTGAAGACCTAAAGGAAATACACAAAACATCAAAATGGGCATATCACAAGCTTCAGAATCGCTGGCCTTCAATGCCTGTCCGGCCGCAACTGGGGGCTGCACGAACAGCACCTCCGAACCGTCGCTACTGGCTACGTGAGAGGAGCGATGGAGTAAGCGGCCGCAGCGTGGCTCCACGCCACACCGCCATTTCATGTCGAGCTGCTGGAACGCAAAATGAGAGCGTCGGCGCGTATCATCACAGGATGCACCCACTCCACTCCCAGCCGAGTTAAGACTCCCCGCGTAGCGGCCAGGAGGGTACTCGCGACCCGACTGCTGGTGAAATTCCATACCCTGCCGCCTGAAGACCCTCTGTGAAGACGTGCGGAGGCGACAGCGCCCTCTCGACTATCCTCGGTGACCGGGTGGCGGCAGGTGGGCAAAGACATGTGGGATCAAGCAGGCATCTCCCTCCCCATCGAGTCTTTCCTTCCTCGACGTCTTCCACTGTGGGTATCAGGCGAGTGAGTCACATTTCAACTAGACGTGGGCCCACTGACATCAGGAGCGCCACCTGTCCGGAAGAAGCGAGTAGCTCTCCCCCACCTCGCTTCCCTGACTCAATGTGCCACATGGGTGTGGACCGACGGGTCAGTGCACGGAGGGGTCACGAGCGGGGGAGCTGGGTCTTCATCGAGTCACCAGACAGAGCCCAGCATGAGCTCAGGCGACCAGCAGGCTCGCTCTGCTCGAGTTTTCAGGCTGAGATGGTAGCCATCCAAACTGCCTCACATAGGCCCTAAATGCCTCCGTCCGTGGCCAATATTACATTTCGTGGAAAACTCCTTCGCAATACCGCAAATTCCCCCTGATTTTTGGACAAAGGAGCTCATTTGACAGATAATTGAACAGCGCATAAAACTTGCATTCGACATATAGGTTTTATTTTACATGGGCGTAATCAGGACAGTGAAAAGAGGGGCATTTGGGGCAACTTAATCCAGCCCAAGGTGTCCGTAAAATATTTTGCAGATGTTGTCGTGGCACCATGAATTGTGACCGAATTGTAGTTTGAAACACTGCAAACAATAAACATGTAATCCATGAACAACGATACAGCAATCTTGGTGTGCCATAATTCATAAGCGTCACCACGAACAACAAAACGGGAGGCATCATAAGTGTGTATTTGAGCTTGGTTTTTCTTTCTAAGCCAGCTTTTTGGTATAATTGTAACTCCTTTTCTGCATGGGAATGTTCTATTATAACCGGTATTCGAGTGATTATTAACAACCACACTGGAGAGGGGTCCGACATTAACGCGCACAGGATGGGGGGCTGGTAAGCCCCCTGAGATATCGGAAACTTAGAGGCTTAAGAAGTTCCGATTGGGGGTGGGTGGGGGCTATGGTGATCCACATCATAACTAATTTTCATTGACCTAGGTCTATATTGTCAAGGTCAAACGAGCTCATAAAGGTCAAATTTTGGCCATATTTGGGACCTGTTGGGAAATGCCCTGATAATGCGTGGAAAAAGCCGGGACTAAGCTAAAGCCGGACCACGTTCATAGAGGTTGTGTCGCAAAGAATCTTTCCTTCATTTTTGAGGTCTAGGTCATTCAAGGTCATCGACCTATGACGTCACAACATGGTATATTCCCTATTATGCACACTTAAAGTAGCACTATAGCAAATCTTGTGCTGGAAAGGAGGATTGACCTTTACCCATGATCTTTAACCTTGACCTTTGACCTTGAACCTACAACTGGGTTACCTTTACTATGACGTCATAGCATAATATTCGTCAGACTGGGACACGTAAAGCACCGGGGTCAATGACCTTGAAATTGCTGGTATGCCTTTGAACTTTGACCTCGACCTTCACGTGAGGTGACCTTGACATATCATCCCGTCTATATGACACTGTGACGTCACCACTTGGTCTCCAATGCAAGCAAACCGGTTCGACTGCGCGGTGGCGGCGATTTCAAAATGTAGGTCTGACTTTAGAAGCCTATAAATCAAACAATTTCGACAAATTTTCAAAATTATTTCACTATTCGACGCGCTGTTAAATTTTCTCAAATGCGACCGATTCCCGTGTTTTGGCCACGAGCGGTTCTCCGGCCATCCCGGAAAAAAGTAGTTGGGAGAGTATCCGAGGCCCCTCCAGTGCGCGTGCTAACACGCAGAGTAGAAGAAAGGGGTAGAATATATACCTACCTTGTGTTTCCTCAACAATGCATATCAAAATATCAGTCCGTGAAGGTCAGTACGTTTCTCTCCGCCCCCCCGCCCACCCTCCGCTACATATGATATCGCGGTATCGCCAAATATGGGACGTAGGTCACCTGAGCAGCCCGAGCGTCATCTTGCGTCAGCTCGTGACAGTGGGAACGGCGAGGAAATCCGATTCCCGATTGAATCCCTAGGACACCTCGGGACTCCGATGGTTACGGCGACCGTTCATTTAGATAAAAAGGTATGACTGGTATTCACCATATGTGGTTTAACGTGTGATGTGCAGCAAAACAGGATTCTTAGGTATCGTTTTTTGCTGTCCCGGCATTTCTTGAAGGTGTTATAATAAATGTCTGAATCGCGGGATCACGAGAGGCTTAATCCCGTTATTGGGGCTTTTTGAAAATAGCGGGATCCCAATCCTGAGATTGACATACCTAGCAGGAACATTTCTCATGCAATAAAAGGTACGTTGTCGGCAGTCCCTCCGGGTATTTGGATAACAGTCAACACAGCAGTCAATACACAACTTTAGACGGTTATAGTGCTTTGAAATTGTATAAACTAATTTTAGCACTTCTCGGCATTTCTTATAGCATCGTTCTCTGATAGTTCATTCATACTGCTCATTCTTGGCCGGTCCATGCCTCTATTCGGTAGCCCACGGCGTTGCGTTAGCACCGCAGCGGCGTGGTTGGAGCCACAACCTGAGTTATTATATATCATCTGGAACGCGGGGCTGCAAGTGGACGCAAGATATTTTGACTTGCCCTTGTAGAGCACATCCTGGGGAATCGTTTGATGGTAGTCTTATGCTGGGCCGATGCTGGCCAAGTTTTAAATCCCTCTTTTTGTATTTGTAAATCGAACAGTTTTTAGATATGCAGTATACTGAGAGAATGGTCTATAAAATAGTTGTCAAAACTATTTTTGCATTATTTTATACCAAAACCCATTGCAAAGGGCTCACAAAACAGTGGTATTGCCATACTTTGACCTGTTCTTGCTTTCATGGTCGATTTTAAGCATAATGAAATGTACGTAGTTTTCGCTGCAGATCTCTGGTCCGCGGGTGGCGCACCCGAGTGCTTACTTCAAGCAACTCTACAAAGACTTCCAGAGCACGGTTTGTGTTTTCCATGCCTGTTTCAAGTGCAGTGAAGAATTCTCTATCAGTATATGAGCTCAGAAAATGATTTAGAAAAAGTTGCATTTTCGTAATATTGGCCACGGACGGAGGCGTTTAGGGCCTATGTGTGCCTGTGTCTTCCTACTGGACTAATCAGTGCACACAGAAGATCCAGTCATCTTCAGCATGGCCTGCCAAGGTGACGACGCATTATAGAAATAAAATGGCTTCAATGTCTGCAGATAAGACAGCGAATCGGTAAAAATCGCAAACTTCCTCACCATCAGCTTAGACACCTGGTCTAAACAGCAAAAAAAAATGGAGTACAGCTCTGAAGTAAAAATGGATCCTTCGTAAGGCAAACTAGAAAACTTCTCAACATCGTCACCAACAAATGCACGCCCTGTGCCATTGTCACTTTCTTTTGCAACCGTCTATATAGAAACAGACATGGTTTTCGAACGGCTCCGCAAGCAAGTTCTTAAAATACTGGCGCGTCGGTTCAGGAAGCAAATTTTTGCTTTGTTGGCGTAGGTTGTGTTCGTGTTAACTGTCGAGATGAGCTATGGTTCAATAACAGCTGCTTCATGTGGTTCGACGAGATTGCTGTCGATACCAGCCTGTGCCTTCCAGGCACAGACTCTCACTCCCTGGTGACGGGTTGCAAAACGCGAGCCACTGTCTATCTGACTGAGGTAGGCGTCGGCAAAAAAATGTTTGGTAGGGGAAGGTGCCCATATAACGCACATTTAAGGGAAAAAGTTATTTTGCGGCGAACCTACTTGCGTCACGATATCAAAAATTGAATGCTTATAGATTAGTGAATTGTTAATTGATGTCAAAGTAGAGCCACATTTTAAATCGTCTAAATTTTCGGTAACAACTAATTTTCCGAAGGTCTACATTTGTGCGTAATAGGGAACTAGTGCCACAATAACGCACACCTAACGCACCAAAAAGCGCACATCACATTATTAACCCTTCCCTAGTGAGGGTCTTTTCGATCCCTCGTATATTTTCTACGATAGCTCCGAAACGGTTTAAGATAGCCTCATGTAACTTCGAATTGCTGTTCAAAGATCGATTCTGCATGTTATCCGGAGAAATTGCATACAGGTTAGGTCATGTCAGGTCACAAAGTCACAAAGTGGCACCAACTCTGAGCTCGTTAAATTATCTATTAACGAAAGAGTTTTTAGCCGATGAACATCAAATTCATACCACTAAATACGATGAGAAGTACCTGACAACTTGTATTTTTCCGATTTTGGAATGTGTGACCTAGGGTCAGGTCAGGTCAGTGACATTTTGTATGTCAATGGGAAAAACGAATAATTGGCCATGCTGACAAGCTCCCGCTCATTTTGGTCAAGAACTTGTGAAACCGATGTTATAATAGGCGATTTTGTATGACCCATATGAACTATTTAGTCAATTTTTTTTATAAATTTTGTTCAAGTTGTTCCTGGTAAGGCTGCTGGAGTCGGAGTCTCACTAAAGTCATCAAGGGACTTGTCACGGAGACCCCGACCCCACCACCCGAACGAGCAACTCCCTCAATGGAGGGTTAATTTAGAAGCCAAAGTTTACCGTCCCACAAAGCACAGGGACGGCCGCCCCGCTCAGGTCACCCTCTCACCAGTCAGTTGCCAGCTGACCTGTACGTCGGGTAAACTATTGAGCGCCGGAGCGTGTCAGGGGAACCGATCCCAAGCCTGGACATGCACTGCCGCTGCATGCTTCTGAGCAGCGGGCCGGAGCCCAACGCTCTACCAACTGAGCTACCGGGGCGGCAATGACGTCTGTAAAAGTCTTGTAAGGTCACCTAAGGTCAAGGAGACATATACGTGGTACAGCTATCAAGCTGTTGCCTTGTTCAGATGAATCAACCCATATGCAACATGATCTACGTAAGTTATCACGTGACCTTCGCCCCAGGTCAAAGCTCTTGAGAGTGGATGCGTGGCTCAGTGGTAGAGCGCCTGCCTTCTGAGCCACAGGTCCCGGGTTCAGGTCCGGGCAGAGCCTCTGAATAAGTTGATCTGATCCCGCAAATCCCTCCCAACAGGGTGAGAGTTTGCGACTCCGTATAACCCTGGCAGTTGGTGCGTCGTTAAACCCCAACAATTATTATTTATTATTAAAGCTCTTGAGCTGAAGTCGGAAAATTATGTGGCATTTTATTATTCTAGTGATTATAAGATCAGATACTTATGTATAAAACAAAGCACAGTTCGAAAATGGTTTATTGCACAAATTAACCTGTTTTGCTTAACTAACTTCAAAATCATCCAGACGTAGGATGAACGAAAACGACTCAGAACGAAAACGAGCAAATGTCCTGCCATGCCGCCCAAATCATCCTGAAGCTACCGAAATGCATCACAAATGCATACAAGAAGCATAAAACTGCTCAGAAAAAGAAGCAGTTACGCAGAACGGACATGCGTGTGTTGCCTCAAGGGCGACATGGATCACAGACCCATGCCTTTTGGTGACGGTGTGCGTCAGTGCAGGGGACGCATGCCCACCCACCGCAGATATTGCATCGGATCCACTGTTCGCAGCTGAGCTCAAACCGCATACTGCAGAAAATGCAGAGTACACTGCTGGACGAGGATGGCTGCGGTTCCATTTGTTTCTGCTTCTCACGGTCTTTCTTGTCTTTTCCTTTCTTATCACAGGATTCCTTATTCTGCTTCTTGCTCTCCCGCTCAAAAATTCGCCTCGTTACCACCACCGCTGAACTATTGATAGACTTCGTTTTCACCTGTCCCCTTTTACTCTTTGGTGTAGCTAGCAGTTTTTCGAAACTGGTGGTGCTCAGCTCCAGTTCCTGAGAGCTTGGGTCTTCAGATCCCTTCTGGCGGCGGCCCTCCAGAGGGCTTCGAAGCCATCGACTCTTGTCAATGGGTTCAGAACAACTGGAATGTTTCCTCCTTCCATGGCAGCAATCGATGAAGAGGCGTTCGCTCCTGCTGATGTCTCGGAGCGACCACTGGGCTCCGAAGAGCTGCTGGCGACGCCCCCAAGAAGCGTTGAAGACGAGCCAGAAGATGTCTTGGAAGTGTCAGACATATCAGAGAAGGCCGGATCTGAAGACCCAAGCTCTCAGGAACTGGAGCTGAGCACCACCAGTTTCGAAAAACTGCTAGCTACACCAAAGAGTAAAAGGGGACAGGTGAAAACGAAGTCTATCAATAGTTCAGCGGTGGTGGTAACGAGGCGAATTTTTGAGCGGGAGAGCAAGAAGCAGAATAAGGAATCCTGTGATAAGAAAGGAAAAGACAAGAAAGACCGTGAGAAGCAGAAACAAATGGAACCGCAGCCATCCTCGTCCAGCAGTGTACTCTGCATTTTCTGCAGTATGCGGTTTGAGCTCAGCTGCGAACAGTGGATCCGATGCAATATCTGCGGTGGGTGGGCATGCGTCCCCTGCACTGACGCACACCGTCACCAAAAGGCATGGGTCTGTGATCCATGTCGCCCTTGAGGCAACACACGCATGTCCGTTCTGCGTAACTGCTTCTTTTCTGAGCAGTTTTATGCTTCTTGTATGCATTTGTGATGCATTTCGGTAGCTTCAGGATGATTTGGGCGGCATGGCAGGACATTTGCTCGTTTTCGTTCTGAGTCGTTTTCGTTCATCCTACGTCTGGATGATTTTGAAGTTAGTTAAGCAAAACAGGTTGATTTGTGCAATAAACCATTTTCGAACTGTGCTTTGTTTTATACATAAGTATCTGATCTTAACACGCGCATTGACGGGGGTCTGAGCCACCTTCGCATTGACGGGGGGCGGGTACCCGCCCCCCTAAGATCTCGAGAACCACGGTAGGTAGCGAAAAACGGTAAACGGCGTTGGGCTGCCCATCCACTTCTCCATCGAAAACATTTGAACCATTTTTTTGTCAGGTCACATTTAAGGTCACGAGAGGTCAAAACATGCCCGTCATAGGGATAACATGTAAATTCAGTTTTTCGGCCATTAAATCTGAACAAGTAAAGATAGAGCAAAACGACTTGAACTGTATGAATCCTCTTAGCAAGCCGAATCGAATGATATATAAGTTGACCTTACTAGGTCAAATCAAGGATTTGACCTGACCTGAGGTCAGGTCAGGGTCAAAGTATATAAAATGCATATCATTAGAACCGCAAAGCCCAGGCGAGTCTAATGCAGCTAAAATAAATGCTCTATCCCCATCCGTTACTGAGTTATTCCGTAAAAACCATTTTTCCCATGTATTTCCAATGGAGAGGTCATGCCTCGTACCTGACCTTAGGTCATCGATATCAAAAATACCGGAACATATTTTAGAGAACTCGGTGGGGCCATTATGTGATATGAGTTTCAATCGGATAAGTTCACCCTGCTCCGACTTATGCTATCTTAAACTTTTTTTGAGGTCGGGTCACTTGACCTGTAATGGTGACCTGACCTGAGATGACCCTAACCTCAAAATTTTCACAGAAGTTGTAAAAATGATGAGGGAAAAGGTATACCAAGTACGGCGGCGCTACGCGCCGCCGTTTTTCTGCTATCTCCGAAAAACCCGAGGGGGGCGGGTACCCGCCCCCCGTCAATGCGCGTGTTAAAATCACTAGAATAATAAAATGCCACATAATTTTCCGACTTCAGCTCAAGAGCTTTAATAATAAATAATAATTGTTGGGGTTTAACGACGCACCAACTGCCAGGGTTATACGGAGTCGCAAACTCTCACCCTGTTGGGAGGGATTTGCGGGATCAGATCAACTTATTCAGAGGCTCTGCCCGGACCTGAACCAGGGACCTGTGGCTCAGAAGGCAGGCGCTCTACCACTGAGCCACGCATCCACTCTCAAGAGCTTTGACCTGGGGCGAAGGTCACGTGATAACTTACGTAGATCATGTTGCATATGGGTTGATTCATCTGAACAAGGCAACAGCTTGATAGCTGTACCACGTATATGTCTCCTTGACCTTAGGTGACCTTACAAGACTTTTACAGACGTCATTGACTAAATAGTTCATATGGGTCATACAAAATCGCCTATTATAACATCGGTTTCACAAGTTCTTGACCAAAATGAGCGGGAGCTTGTCAGCATGGCCAATTATTCGTTTTTCCCATTGACATACAAAATGTCACTGACCTGACCTGACCCTAGGTCACACATTCCAAAATCGGAAAAACACAAGTTGTCAGGTACTTCTCATCGTATTTAGTGGTATGAATTTGATGTTCATCGGCTAAAAACTCTTTCGTTAATAGATAATTTAACGAGCTCAGAGTTGGTGCCACTTTGTGACTTTGTGACCTGACATGACCTAACCTGTATGCAATTTCTCCGGATAACATGCAGAATCGATCTTTGAACAGCAATTCGAAGTTACATGAGGCTATCTTAAACCGTTTCGGAGCTATCGTAGAAAATATACGAGGGATCGAAAAGACCCCCACTAGGGCAAGGGTTAATAATGTGATGTGCGCTTTTGGTGCGTTAGGTGTGCGTTATTGTGGCACTAGTTCCCTATTACGCACAAATGTAGACCTTCGGAAAATTAGTTGTTACCGAAAATTTAGACGATTTAAAATGTGGCTCTACTTTGACATCAATTAACAATTCACTAATCTATATGCATTCAATTTTTTGATATCGTGACGCAAGTAGGTTCGCCGCAAAATAACTTTTTCCCTTAGGTGTGCGTTATATGGGCACCTTCCCCTACCAAACATTTTTTTTGCCGACGCCTACCTCAGTCAGATAGACAGTGGCTCGCGTTTTGCAACCCGTCACCAGGGAGTGAGAGTCTGTGCCTGGAAGGCACAGGCTGGTATCGACAGCAATCTCGTCGAACCACATGAAGCAGCTGTTATTGAACCATAGCTCATCTCGACAGTTAACACGAACACAACCTACGCCAACAAAGCAAAAATTTGCTTCCTGAACCGACGCGCCAGTATTTTATGAACTTGCTTGCGGAGCCGTTCGAAAACCATGTCTGTTTCTATATAGACGGTTGCAAAAGAAAGTGACAATGGCACAGGGCGTGCATTTGTTGGTGACGATGTTGAGAAGTTTTCTAGTTTGCCTTACGAAGGATCCATTTTTACTTCAGAGCTGTACTCCATTTTTTTTGCTGTTTGGACCAGGTGTCTAAGCTGATGGTGAGGAAGTTTGCGATTTTTACCGATTCGCTGTCTTATCTGCAGACATTGAAGCCATTTTATTTCTATAATGCGTCGTCACCTTGGCAGGCCATGCTGAAGATGACTGGATCTTCTGTGTGCACTGATTAGTCCAGTAGGAAGACACAGGCAGTTTGGATGGCTACCATCTCAGCCTGAAAACTCGAGCAGAGCGAGCCTGCTGGTCGCCTGAGCTCATGCTGGGCTCTGTCTGGTGACTCGATGAAGACCCAGCTCCCCCGCTCGTGACCCCTCCGTGCACTGACCCGTCGGTCCACACCCATGTGGCACATTGAGTCAGGGAAGCGAGGTGGGGGAGAGCTACTCGCTTCTTCCGGACAGGTGGCGCTCCTGATGTCAGTGGGCCCACGTCTAGTTGAAATGTGACTCACTCGCCTGATACCCACAGTGGAAGACGTCGAGGAAGGAAAGACTCGATGGGAAGGGAGATGCCTGCTTGATCCCACATGTCTTTGCCCACCTGCCGCCACCCGGTCACCGAGGATAGTCGAGAGGGCGCTGTCGCCTCCGCACGTCTTCACAGAGGGTCTTCAGGCGGCAGGGTATGGAATTTCACCAGCAGTCGGGTCGCGAGTACCCTCCTTCTGGCCGCTACGCGGGGAGTCTTAACTCGGCTGGGAGTGGAGTGGGTGCATCCTGTGATGATACGCGCCGACGCTCTCATTTTGCGTTCCAGCAGCTCGACATGAAATGGCGGTGTGGCGTGGAGCCACGCTGCGGCCGCTTACTCCATCGCCCTCAGAAACTCACACCTAAAGTGATTTTCCGTCACATTCACCCGTTCACCCGCTAGAGGTGAAAAATTGAAATTCACCCGAAACGGCGTCTCCTCCGATTTCGCTCAAATTCACACCATAGGCTCCCCATGCCCTCAGCAACTCACCCCTAAAGTGATTTTCCCTCACACTCAGCTGTGCCAGTGCCTTTCGGCTCGTTAGAAGCGGATTACAGCCTGGGCTTCTGGCCTAATGAAAAACATTTGTTTTGAAATATTCCTTTGACCGTCCGTGCAATATGCTGGAACAAAAATAGTCAGGATTCCTTGTTTTTGCCATTTGGTGAACGCGTGCGGGTAAACGGGTGAATGTGACGGAATATCACTTTAGCTGTGGGTTCCTGAGGGTACGGGGACCGTATGGTGTGAATTTGAGCGAAATCGGAGGAGACGCCGTTTCGGGTGAATTTCACTTTTTCACCTCTAGCCGGTGAACGGGTGAATGTGACGGAAAATCACTTAAGGGGTGAGTTTCTGAGGGCACGGGGAGTCTATAGTGTGAATTTGAGCGAAATCGGAGGAAACGCCGTTTCGGGTGAATTTCGCTTTTTCACCTCTAGCGGGTGAACGGGTGAGTGTGACGGAAAATCACTTTACGGGTGAGTGCCTGAGGGCACGGGGAGCCTATGGTGTGAATTTGAGCGAAATCGGAGGAGACGCCGGTTCGCTTGAATTTCACTTCTTCACCTCTAGCGGGTGAACAGGTGAATGTAACGGAAAATCAGTTTAGGGGTGAGTTGCTGAGGCCTATGGTGTGAATTTGAGCGAAATCGGAGGAGACGCCACTTTGGGTGAATTTCACTTTTTCACCTCTAGCGGGTGAACGGTTGAGTGTGACGGAAAATCACTTTACGGGTGAGTTGCTGAGGGCACGGGGAGCCTATGGTGTGAATTTGAGTGAAATCGCAGGAGACGCCATTTTGGGTGAATCCGTCGCTGAATCCGAATGCGAATCCGTCGCTAACTTCATGGACGTGCTCCCCAGATAAATATTTGGAGCCCCTCGAGACTGATGCTCTGTACTCTGGAGCCCCTCGATACCGATGCTTGGGGGCCCCTGAAGCCTGGGGGCTTCTGAGACCAAACACAACATTATGTGAGGCCAATGCGCGTGCCTCACTCGTGAGGCCAGCGATATAGATAGTTGGGGGCACTCCGATATCAATATTGCCCCCCTTGAGATCAATGTTCGGCACTCCAGTGCCATTGCTACCGATGCTCGGGGGACCAAGCTCGGTGCCCCTGAGACAAAGCCCGGGGGAAGGGCCCTGACACCGAGTTCGGAGGATCCCTGACACCAAGTTCGGGGAACCCCTGAGATGAATCTCAGAGGCCCCTGAGACCAAGCTCAGGGCCCCCTGAGACCAGGCTCGGGAGCCCATGAGATCAAGACAAAAAGGCACATGAGACCAATACCAAAAGGCCCATGGGACCAGGATCAAAAGGCTGAGTTTGACCAAGTTTGGGGTTCCGAGGTCAAGCTCGGCCCCTGGGACCAGCTCGGAATCCCTGAGACCAAGCTCAGGGGCCCCCTGAGACCAAGCTCAAGGGGAGCCCTGAGACCAAGCTCTGGGGCCACTGAGACCAAGTTAGGGCGCCTAAGACTAACTCGGGGCGCCTGAGACCAGGCTCGTGGGCCTCTGAGACCAAGCTCAGATTCCCCCTGAAACCAAGACCGAAAGGTCCTTGAGACCAAGATCGAAAGGCCCGTGAAACCAAGTTTGGGGCCCTGAAACCAAGCCGGGGCCCCTGAGAACAACTCAGGGCCCCCTGAAACCAAGGTTAGGGCCCCCGAGATCAATGCTCGATAATACGGAGCCCTTGATACCGATGATCGAGGTGCCCCTGAGACCACGCTCGTGGAGCCCACTGAGACAAAGCTCAGGCCACTGACACCAAGCTTGGGGGTCCTTTGAGACTAAGTTTTGGGGGTCCTCTGAGACCAAGCTCGGGGCCCTGAGACCAATCTCGGGGAACCACTGATACCAAGACCGAAAGGCCGTGAGACCAAGATCAAAAGGCCCGTGGGACCATGTTTGGGGCCCCTGATACCGAGCTCGGGGCCCCTGAGACCAACTCAGGGCCCCCTGAGACCAGGCTCAGGGCCCCGGAGATCAATGTTCGATAATCCGGAGCCCTTGATATCGATGATCGAGGGCCCCTGAGACCAAGCTTGTGAAGCCCCCTGAGACCAAGTTCAGGCCACCGGAGGACAAGCTCGGAGTCCCCTGATACCAGGCTCGGGGGCCCCTGAGACCAAACTCGGGGGGCTGCTGAGACCAAGATCAGGGGCCCCCAAGATCAATGCTCGATAATCCGGAGCCCTCGATAGCGATGATCGAGGGACGCCTGACACCAAGCTCGGGGAGCCCCTGAGGCCAAGTTCGGGTCACTGAAACCAAGCTCGGGGGTCCCCTGGGACCAAGTTCGGGGGTTTCCTGAAAAAGCTCGGGGGTCCCCTAAGACCAAGCTCGTGGAGCCCACTGAGATCAAGCTCAGGCCACTAAGACCAAGCTTGGGGGTCCTCTAAGACTAAGTTTGGGGATCCTCTGAGACCAAGACCGAAAGACTGTGAGACCAAGATCAAAAGGCCCGTGGGACCAATCTTAAGATTGGTCCCACGGACCTTCTTAAGATCTAAAGACAAAGATCACAGGGACCCCAGTTGGGGCCCCTGGGACCATGTTCAGGCGCCTGAGACCCACTCAGGGCCCCCTGAGACCACGCTCAGGTGCCCCCGATATCAATGTTCGATAATCCGGAGCCCTTGATACCGATGATCGAGGTGCCCCTGAGACCACGCTCGTGGAGCCCACTGACACCAAGCTCAGGCCACTGACACCAAGCTTGGGGGTCCTCTGAGACTAAGTTTTGGGGGTCCTCTAAAACCATGCTCGGGGCCCTGAGACCAATCTCGGGGAATCACTGATACCAAGACCGAAAGGCCGTGAGACCAAGATCAAAAGGCCCGTGGGACCATGTTTGGGGCCCCTGAGACCAAGCTCGTGGCCCCTGAGACCAACTCAGGGCCCCCTGAGACCAGGCTCAGGGCCCCGGAGATCAATGTTCGATAATCCGGAGCCCTTGATATCGATGATCGAGGGCCCCTGAGACCAAGCTTGTAAAGCCCCCTGAGACCAAGCTCAGGCCACCGGAGGACAAGCTCGGAGTCCCCTGATACCAGGCTCGGGGGCCCCTGAGACCAAACTCGGGGGAGCTGCTGAGACCAAGATCAGGGGCCCCCAAGATCAATGCTCGATAATCCGGAGCCCTCGATAGCGATGATCGAGGGACGCCTGACACCAAGCTCGGGGAGCCCCTGAGGCCAAGTTCGGGTCACTGAAAACAAGCTCGGGAGTCCCCTGGGACCAAGTTCGGGGGTTTCCTGAAAAAAAGCTCGGGGGTCCCCTGAGACCAAGCTCGTGGAGCCCACTGAGATCAAGCTCAGGCCACTAAGACCAAGCTTGGGGGTCCTCTAAGACTAAGTTTGGGGATCCTCTGAGACCAAGCTCGGGGGTCCCCTGCAACTAAGTTCGGGGTCCCCTGACACCAAGCTTGGGGGGCCCTGAGACCATGCTCGGGGGCTCCCTGAGACCAAGACCGAAAGACTGTGAGACCAAGATCAAAAGGCCTGTGGGACCAATCTTAAGATTGGTCCCACGGACCTTCTTAAGATCTTAAGACTAAGATCCCAGGGGCCCCAATTGGCCCCTGGGACCATGTTCAGGCGCCTGAGACCCACTCAGGGCCCCTGAGACCACGCTCAGGTGCCCCCGATATCAATGTTCGATAATCCGGAGCCCTTGATACCGATGATCGAGGTGCCCCTGAGACCACGCACGTGGAGCCCACTGAGACCAAGCTCAGGCCACTGACACCAAGCTTGGGGGTCCTCTGAGACTAAGTTTTGGGGGTTCACTAAAACCAAGCTCGTGGGTTTCCTGAAACAAAGCTCGGGGGGCACCTGAGACCAACTCGGGGCCCCCTGAGACCAAGCTCTGTTGGCCCCAAGGTCAATGTTCGATACTTGGGAGCCCTCGATACAGGAGTACCCCTGAGACCAGGGCCCTGATCGGCAACTAAGATTCTTCTTAGCTAAGACTGTCTTAGCTAAGACAGAACATGCGCAGTACGTCTCACGCCACCCAGCTAGCCACCTAGCGGTAAGACTTGCGGTAGCTCGTACATGACGTCACGAAAGTATGACGTCAGCACTAAGACTGTCTTACTTGTCAGCTAAGACAAAAAATAGTGACTGCGCGCAGACTAAAATATCGGCATATCTGGCGCACATGGGATGATTAGAGCAAGTTGCGTTTTGCGGTGCGGCAATCTGGTGCGAGTGGTTCTCAGTCGTGGATAACGATGTATGTACCTTTTACTCACCGTCTAAAGGTAGAAGAACGTGCAAACACTACAAGGGTGTGCCAGCTGCCCTCTAGAGCTAAGAATATGAACCAACAAATCGACTTGCCTGCCACCTGGCGCTAAGACTGGCGTTACACCGATGACGTCACTGCTCATGACGTCGATTATGACGCGTCTACCCTGCGTCTACCCAGCCAGCATTTCTGGTCTGGGCCAGCGCGGGCTATGGGCCGGAATGCTCCGGCAGGCCAGCGCCGGCTACGGTACGGGTCAGCGTGGGGCTCCAACCGGGGTGAAACAAGATCCCAGCGCAGTCCCATACCGCTCCCGTGCCGTAGCCACACCAGCTGCGCCGGACTATACCGACCCGCAGCCAGCCGAATTCGGCTCTGGGCCGGTCGGAGCCACACCTCTCCTCAGCGGCCCCATCCCAAACCGTACCGACGCCGGCGTTTGCTGTTCCATTCCAGCGCAATGCCAGCTCTGGGGCGTTATAGCCGTGCTATGGCCCCACGCGGGGCCGTTGCAGTCTGGTTGCTGGGCTCATAGGCGGCTCCAGGAACGCCGTTGGGGGTGCGCAGGGGCGTATTCAGTTCCACTTTTGGGTGTGGTATTTTCCCCATTTATGAATGATGCGTATCGCTTAGAGGGACCAATGTCCTCAATCTCCGGGCGCAGCTAGTGACTGCTAATGTATCGGAAGGCCTGCCAGTACAGCCATTATCTTATTCCTTGCCAGTGAAAATGACTCCAAGACAAAAATACGAAACGTCAAGGCATAAAAATTTTGAACCACCCACACACGAGCCCCGATTGCAGTCTTCTTTTCACCCTTTAAACCCTGCCACTCGGACCGGAGCATGATCTAAATTCGACATTTCTCGCTAGAAACCAAGACAATTGCAGAAAATTTCCCTGGGATGGTCATTTGCGACAGTGGGGCAAATATTTTCTCACAAATAAACAATTATGTGAAGCTCCGCTTGCTCCTAGGGGAAGGGGTCGTTAAGCAATTGCACAATGCAAGAGGAGTAGGGCGGGGGAAGTCACATAATTTCAAACAAATACCTCACCCAGTGTGCAAAGTATGCCATTTTCGACGAGATCTCGTCGGTGCGAGTGCCCTTGGAGATAGGAGCAAGTGGTGCGAGTTTTAGCAGCCTGGTGCGAATTTCTGAGACTGGTGCAAGGAAGGTGACACTGAAAACCAAACAAATAATGACTGAATGGTTATAAAGACACAGGAGGGGGCCTTAGAAAAAGTCCTGAACTAACTAACTAATAAGAGAGACAGTATTGCATTGTGTGGGTAGGAATGGGCGCATTTTTCCCTGGTAATATTACAGGTTGGTGCGAATTTTTGGTGGCTGGCGGTGCGAGAATTTTAGATGGCTGGTGCGGCTCGTCTGGCCTGCTACCATACTTTGTAGACTGGTGCCAGTGGCGGATCTAGCCGGTCAGTTTGGGAGGGGCAAACCAAAGTCAAAAGTCGAAAAGCAAAAAAAACGTCACGCCGGAAAGCTGTGCTACAATATAACTTGCCGGTATAATGCCGGGTATTTGAGGCAAAAAGGAAAAAAACGTCACGGGATGAGAAATATGGGCTCAAGATACTTTTTCCAGTCCAAGGCCCAATATTTACACTGAACTTAACTGGTTGTGTTTGAAGTTGAGAGTTGAAGCATCAAAATCTTCTTTATAAACTAAAAAGGAGTCGGGGAAAAAAGGAGGTCCATCACTTTGGGGGGCGGGGCAAAAACATAGTTTTTGCTTTTCCGTTTGGGGGAAATGCCTTTTTGCCCCCCTTGGATCCGCCACTGACTGGTGCCTCGCGTGAGCAAGATAAAAGGTGGAAATGTAGCATGTGCACGATCCGTAAGAGCCTCTACTTCTGCCGCGCATGTTTTTTAGAAACACGAATAAATATAGCAGTTCTTTATTTCTTAACACAATAAAACAGTATTTCTAACTACAAACGATATTTTCTCGGCACGATAAAATGTACTCTACTCGAGGCGCTCAATCGCATCAGAAGTCTTCGAAGACGACCTCGCCGCACCCGCTGCGCCGGTGGGGCGGGGGGAGGGAAGCCACATTATTGCCATACAAAAGCTTTGAGATTTGAAAAGATTTGAGCCACCCCAAACATCTCGTAGTTTCCTGCCACCTCGAGAGCAGAGCACCGGCAAATAACAGTCACCTACCTCAGAAAAATGTCACTGAAGAAAAAAAGTACGTCTGTGAACAACTGAAAGTGGTCGTATCTCTTAGGGCATGGCCGTAACGCCGTGACAACCACTGTTGGTAGAGACACTAACAACCAGGGGCGCAAGTTTCCATATATTTGGGGGGGCTCGAGCCCCCCAATGCTCGGAGAAGCCCCCCCAATGACACGACGAGCCCCCCCAATCCCAAGTTGCGGGCCCCTGCGGACAGATCCGGGCCCTTGCCACGATTCCGGGCCCCAGTGGTCTACTTTGGCGCTAGCTTTGGCTGAGACCAGGCTCCCTGGCATGCTTGCGGGTGCCCTGTGGGCCACCTTTAACCTCGGTGTCCGCAACCGGGTCCCTAAATATATTTTTTCAGGCCCACTTTGACTGCAGCCGGGTCCCAAATTCCGGCAGCCTCGGGCCTCCTGTCATCCAACCGGGCCCTCTGTGATCCACCCGGGCCCCCTGTGGACTGTAACCGGGCCCCCCTGTAATCCACCCGGGGCCCCTGTGACTGCAACCAGGCACTCTGTGACTGCAACCGAGCCCCCTGTGACTGCAACCGGCCCCCATGTAATCCACCTGGGGCCCCTGTGACTCCAACCGGGCCCCCTGTGACTGCAATCGGGCCCTCTGTGATCCACCCGGCCCATCTGTGACTGCAACCGAGCCCTCCTGTAATCCACCCGGGCTCCCTGTGATTACAACCGGGCCCCTATCATCCACCCGGGCCCCCTGTGACTGGGATCGGGCCATCTGTGATCAACCTGGGCCCCCTGTAATTACAATCGGGCCCCCTATGATTCACCCGGGCCCCTGTGACTGCAACCGGGCCATCTATGATCCACCCGGGCCCCTTGTGACTGAAACCGGGCCCCCTGTCATCCACCCAGGCCCCCTGTGACTGCAACTGGGCTATCTGTGATCCACCCGGGGCCCCTGTGACTGCAACCGGGCCCCCTATGATCCACCCAGTCCCCCTGTGACTGAAACCGGGCCCCATGTGATCCACCCGGGCCCCCCTGTAATTACAACCGGGCCCCCTGTGATACACCCGAGCCCCCTGTGACTGCAACAGGGCCATCTGTGATCCACCCAGGGCCCCTGTGACTGCAACCAGGCACTCTGTGACTGCAACCGGGCCCCCTTTGATCCACCCGGGCCCCCCGTGACTGCAATCGGGCTCCTTTAATCCACTTGGGGCCCCCTGTGATCCACCCGGGGCCCCATGTGATCCATCCTGGGCCCCCTGTGATACACACGGGCCCTCTTTGACTGCAACCGGGCCCCCTGAGATCCACCCGGGCCCCCTGTGACTGCAAACGGATTCCCTGTGGTCTAACCGGGCCACCTGTGACTGCAACCGGGCCCCTGGAATTCACCCGGCCCCCTGTTATCCACCCGGGCCCCTGTGACTGCAACCGGGCCCTCTGTGATCCGCCCGAGCCCCTGTCACCGCAACCGGGCGCCTGTGATCCACCCGGGCCCCCTGTGACTCCAACCGGTACCTGTGACTGCAACCGGGCTCCCTGTGGTCCAGGAGGCGCGGGTCCTCTAATGCCACGGACGGGCCCTTGCCATGAGTGCGGGGCCCCGTGGTCTATCTGGGCTTGCTGTGGCTGAGGTCGGGCTCCCTGGCATGCTTGCCTGGCATGCTTGCTTAGGTGCGGTCCCCTTTAGGGTTACCCATAATCGCTGTGTCCGTAAACGGGCCCCTAACGATATTCTCAGGCCCATTTTGACTGCATCCGGGGCCCTATTTCTGGCAGTCTCGGGACCTTTTTGGTTCCTCTGTGACTTCAACCGGGCTCCTTGTATTCTGCCTTGGCCCCTTTTAGTCTGCCCGGGGCCTTTGTAGGTGGTCTGGTTTTTTTGTAGTGTGCCTTGGTCCTGTGTGGTCCGCCCGGGCCCCTGTAGTCTGCCCGCGCCCCTTGTGGGCGGTCTGGGCTCCTTTTAGTCTGCCCGGGCCCTCTGTGGTCTGCTCGGGCTCCCTGTGGTCTACCCAGCCCCCTGCGGTCTGCCCGGCCCCTTGCAATTTGCCCGGGCTCCTATGGCTTGTCCGTGTCCCTGTGGTCTGCAAGGAACCACAGCACTAGCGGATCCGAGGGGGGTAAAGGTAAAATCGGGGATTTGATGCCCTCCCCAAATCCCCCGATTTTACCGATTTTTACGGATTTTCTTCAAACAAAAACCATATGTTTTTCAAGATTTGGGCCCCGTTACCCCCTCCCCCCACCGTCGGCCTGAATCCGCCCCTGATTCCACTCCTCCCACTTCGCTGTATCCGGGAACCCGTGCTATAATTTCAGGCTCCCTCTGGGCTACCCAGGCCTCTTCTGGCTCTAGCCGGGCTCCTTGCCTTGCTTACGACCCCCCGTAGTTCACCACCCCCCCACCGTGCGCAGCCGGGACCCTTCCGATAAGTACTGGTTTAATAAATTGACATGTTTGTTATTTTGGCATCCCTCCGCCGGCACTACTTTTCTTCATTGATATATTTCTAGGCATTTTTGTCAGAAATGTGCATGAAGTTTTCCATTTTTACTTGTTATAGTGGAATTTTAAATACAGACAAATTTAAGTCTCTTAAATTTGTCTGTCAAAAAAGTATCATATCTTGTCGTCAAATCTGGGTCAAATAATGTGCGTCCGCCCGCGAATGGTAGCCTCTTAATTTCCCGGGCTTGTCAGCGCAGCGCGAAGGAAGCTAAGGCATGCTCCTGGCTCTCTTATCGCATTCGCCGAGGCGAATGATTTGCACAAAGTTTGCCTTGAACAGTAAAATTGGCATGCTTATGATTCAATTGGCTTGTGTCTACTCTGGAAAAGTTTCGTTAGGCTCTGATTTGGATTTTACGTTTGGGCTTTTCGTGTCAATCCAAATCGTGCTCCGATGCGCAGTGTTGAATGGCAAGTGAAGTGATTGTTTGCTATTAGCTCCTGTCGGGCTAAATCCCTAATGGGTGATGATCCCCTGTCCGGCTCCCCTGATGGCTAAATACCAAGACTTGGAGAATCTTTTGGCCCCTATGGCCGCCAGTGACATACCTAGAATTTGGGTAAGGGGAAGGAGGAGGGGCAAAGCATCAGGGGACAGGGTGACACTTAGCCACCCGAAGGGCGCACTTTTCACCCAAAGGGCGACCAATCGTCGCATCCTGGGGGAGGGAGGGTTTGGGGGCAGCATTTCGTCCTCAGAGGCTCTTGGGTTTAAGGGGTGGCTGCCCCATTCGCCTCCCCCCTGGTGGCCACCCCATTCGCCCCGCCCCCTGGTGGCCGTAGCCGGGTCCCTACTCCCAGTAGTTAATACCCTGTGGATGCAGACGGGCCTGCCATGGATGCGGTTCGTGTAACTGCAACCAGCCTCTGCCATGCTTGCCATGCGGGCCCCTGTGGTATCCCGGGCCCCTATTGATCTGACCGGGCCCCCTGTGGCCTGTCCGGGCCCCTGTGGTCTGCCCGGGCCGGGTCCCATTGGGTCTGCACGGACCCCTTGTCTGCTAGTGCCCATTTTGTTCTGGTCGAGCCCCATGTGGTCTGCCCGGACCTCCTGTGGTTTTCCCGGAACCTTTTTGGTCTGGCCGGGCCTTTGTGTGGCCTATGCGGACCCCCTTTTGTCCGTTCGGGGCCCCTTTTGTCTGCACGGGCCCTCTGTGGTTTGCCGGGGCCCCTCCCAGTCTGCAAAGTATGGCACTTTTGGCGAGATCTCGTGGTGCGGACACCCTTCAGGTGGTTCCAACTTTGGAGCAAACAAATGCTCACTTTTGCTGTATGGTGCGAGGGAGCTCAAATCAAACACCCACAGAGGTCTGAGAAGGGAGAAACTGGTAAAAACATCGAAATTTCCGTGTCAGTGAAATTTCTCACCAATGCTTGGTGTGAATTTTAGGCTGCTGGTCGTGCGAAAAATCTACAAGGCTGGTGCGGACTCGTCGGGTCTGCTGCCATACTTTCCAGACTGGGGCCCCTCTGTGGTTAGCTCGGCCCCTGTGTTCTGCTCGTGTCCCTGTGGTCTGCCCGGGTCCTTTCATCCGTCCAGGCCCCGTGTGGTCTGCCCGGGCCCGGTGCCCAGCCAGCAATTCCGACCGGGCCCAGAGCGGGCTGGGTCGGGCTCTGCCCGAGCCCTAAGACTCATAGCTGAGCCACATAGACTCGGGGTGAGCCCGACATTAGGTCGGGGGATGACAACTTGCCTGAGGGGTAGAGCCCGGTCTTGCTTGACCATACATAAAGCAGGCCTATGATTCGGTATGGAGGCATGGCATCCTGAAAAAGGTGTTTGGATTGGGCATACGGGGTCATATGGGCTGGTTTCTCTCAAATTTCTTGCGAAGCCGTCGGTTTAGATTCAGGATAGGTAGCGTGCAGTCAGAGCAGCGAGCGCAGGGAAGCGGAACGGCCCAAGGTAGCGTGATCTCTATGACCATATTAGCTATCGCAATCAACGACATATCACATAACCTACCACGTAATATTAACACAGCTCTATTCGTAGACGATTTCAGCATGTGGGTAACGGCGTCGTCCACAGCCGCTGCAGAAAGACAGCTACAGCTCGGACTCACAAAGTTGCAGCGGTGGAGCTCCAAAAATGGTCTACAATTCTCAACGACAAAAACGAAATGTATACATTTTTGCCGCAGACGCATTCCGTGTGATGATCCCACATTAACTATGTATGGAGAAAGAATCCAGGTAGTCGCACATGCACGGTTCTTGGGCCTGACTTTTGACTCTAAGTTGACTTATATAAACCACTTTAAGGTTATAAGGGAAAGGTGCTTCAAGGATCTGAACATTCTGAAGGTTATAACTAAGTTTAAGTATGGCGCAGATAGAAAAACACTTTTGATGTTGTACCGATCGCTAATCCGATCAAAAATTGAATATGGCTGCATGGTATACGATTCAGCCAAGGAGACAGCAAAATCTATGCTAAATACCATACATCACCATGCTATTCAAATTATCATCGGTGCATCCCGCACATCGCCTACCGCCAGCATACTCGTCGAGGCAAACGAGATGCCGTTAGACTTGCGACGTCGTGTCCTTGCGATGAAATACACTCTAAAAATAAAACAGTCTCCAAACCATCCAACATACAGTAAGCTATTCTCTGATGACATCAGACACTCGGAAGAAAATCTATTCCGAAACAGACATCCTGGTCTCAGAATTGGAGCGTGGCTGAGGGAAGCAGGAGTTGACTGTGAACAGGTTGAGACTTTCCAGAATCCCTTATTAGAACCATGGACTCTCCCAGAGCCTCAGGTGGACACCAGTTTGCTTGTTAAGACCAAGAATCTGCCGCCTGTTGCGGTCCGGCAGATTTCCTGGGAACACGTAAATGACATGTATTCAGGTTTTGAGATCTATTATACAGACGGATCTAAGACGGAGAGCGGTGTCGGATGTGCGTATGTGAGTGATGGAATTGAAAAAAACGTTATACACTCCCTGTGACAGCATCAGATTTTACTGCTGAACTTTACGCTATCTTCCGAGTTTTAGACCAGGAGTTGCGGTCGAGGAGACGCAAATACGTTGTATTTACTGACTCACTGTCGTTTTTGCAAGCACTAACATCATTTAATTTTCATCCCTCATCGTCATATATTCTGGAACTTATTCGGAAAAAGATGCAGAGAGCACACTGCCAACAAAACCAATTAACACTGGCATGGGTGCCCAGCCACGTTGGAGTGCCTGGCAATGAGCAATGTGACACTGCGGCGAAGGATGCGTCACGGGGTATCGTGCCGCCAGGAATAAAGTGCCTTACTCTGACTGTTTCCCTGCCATCAGGCAGTATGCATTCGAGTCTTGGCAACGGAGATGGGACAATGATCCCAAGGGCTCCAAATTGCGCCTTATGAAGCCCAGGATCGGCGCGTGGTCATCGGCCAATGCCAGGTGCAGAACGGACGAGATTGTTTTAGCCAGATTGCGTATAGGACACACACACTCCACTCACTCGTTCCTTCTGAGAGGAGCCACCGGAGTGCCCGCGAGGTGGGGAACATCTCACTGTTAAGCATGTTCTCACTGACTGCCGGGACTTTGAGATTGAGAGGAGGGCTCACTTCCCAGCAGATTTTTCACTCGGGTCCCCTTATTGGTGAGTCGCCGTCAGTCGATGTGGCAACAATATCAGCTTTTTTAAAGAGTATCGCATTCAATGTCATTTATTCACCCTCGTAGTTTTTTTCTCACTTCATTTATGTAGCAGACACACACAATGGGTAACACCACTGGGTTAGTACTTTTTAGGTATAAACCTCCTTTTTATTAGCACCTGACCTGTTGCAGCCCTCACAGTACTTCATTTAATGTTTTGGGCGCCATATGACCCAGCTGTCGGTGCGCCCAAAAACCCCAACAATGATGATGATTGCTTGACCATGGGCTCTGCCCAGGCGCAGCAGAGCCGGACCTGGGCTGAGCCCATGTACGCGGGCTCTGCCCAGTCAAAGCCCAGCATATATCGGGCAGAGTCCAGCCAAATTGCTGGCTGTGTGTGGTCTGCTCGGGCCCCTTTTGGGCTTACCGGCGTCCTATGGTTTTCTGGGTTCCTGTGGTCTGCCCGGCCCCTTTGGTGTGCTCAGGCCCTCTGTGGTCTGTCTGGGCCCCTTGTGGTCTAAGAATATATTGCAGAAACTGAAGCTGTTGTGTTAGTCGCGTATTTGCAGGAGTTCCTTATTTGTGAGCAGTTTCGTGTCCCAGGTGGTGTATCCGTGCTCCCTGTTGCCGAAACCGGCCCCCTGCCATGGTTGCGGGCCCCCTGTGGTTTTCCCGGGCAACGTGCGGCCGGTCCCATGCCTCCTGGAACATTTGGGGAAAAATGGGTGGGGCGTGAGAAATGTTAGGCCCCCATTCCTTTTGTACTGATCCTATATGAGGATTGTAAAGGGAAATAGGCAGTACCACCTATTCATAGTACCCCTTGACCGGTACCCAGTGTTGTAAAATGTCATGAACTGGCAAGGTGAATGGATCAGAAAAAGGTGTCTTGAGCATGTAACATAAATATCAGTATCCCCGCTGATAAAGGAATTTCGCACTTCGATCTCTACCTTCCATTTGTATCAAATTATTCGCGATAATGCGATTTCATTCCAGGTGTGAATGTTAAAATGGTTGGACAGTATAAACATAAGTCGGGTGCACAAAAGCGTAAAACAAAGAACATTCAATACCGAGGGGCTGCTCTGGCAAAACTACCCAAACTTTGTTCATTTTTCAGGTAACCTATGAATCTAGAATTGTCTTGCTAATTTTGCAAACTGTTATAAAATGACCCCGATCATATTTGCATTTAATCTCTAGCAACGTACGCGTCCACTTAAAGTAGTTCATATCACTACTATTTTTGGTACTTTGCAAGCTACGTTCATTTATCGACCGCAAAAAATTAAAACCCCAATTTAAAACTAACTCGGAAAAGTGCAATGTGTATAGTTTCCAGCAAAACGGTAAAGTAAGGTTGTGATTTCAATCCTTCTTTTCCTGGCCATTGCCCTCCTCGGCCAGCCCACCAGCTGGATCCCGTTTGCTAAAAGACCCTCCAGCATCCATCCCTCCTGCGTCGTCCGGGGCTGATCCCGTTGTTCCTCCGGAGGGGAGAGCATCCGCGTGGACAACAAAGATGGTAAGTAGACACCTACTTGTCTAATATCCTTACATAGTTTGGCAGCTCGTTCAAAAGATTGGGTCTTCTGACTACTTTTTGGGCTAAATAGTGCAAATCAGGAACAGTGACGAATAGCGCGCTAAAAATTGTTATTTAACCTTTGCAGTCAGTTTTCGACAACAAACGGTCGAAAATACGTTTTTTCGGTCACATTTTCATTAAAAAATACGGGCCCCCATCATGTACGGGCCCCCTTTCGAGCCGGGTGCCCCCCAATCGAAAACATAAAGTTGCGCCCCTGATGAACATGACTATGCCGTAACAATATGACGAGTTTCCAATAATGTACAGTGTAACTTGCGCTACTGCAGCCTCTGTGCGGGAGACTCGGGTTTGACCTTAAAAAGACCCTTGACCTTGACATTTAGTAGCCTTAACGATTAAATCACAGTATAACATACGTCACGCAGAATAACGCCATATGACTGGAATACTGGGGTCAATGACCTTGACCTGTGATTTTTTACCTTGACTTTCATGGGGGTGATCTTGAAATATAATCAAATCATATTATGTTATTACGCCACTACTCGGTCTGCAGTGCAGGCGAACTGCTGCGACCGCGCGAATCGATCGTCTCAAAATATAGGTCTGAATTTAACAGCCTATAATTAAAAACAAGCATTGACTGATTTTCAAATATCTTTCACCTATCGAGGGGCTCATGAATTCTGTCAAATAGAGTCAAGTAGCGTATTCTGGCTGCGAGCAGTTTTCCGGCCACCTTGGAAAAATAGGTGGGGCACTTTAGCACCCCCCTCCACTGCGCGTGTTAAGGCCCAGTAAATGCCGACGGGCCAATGCAGAGATTCGCCAGGAGCAGGCAGGGGCGTAATTGTCCATCTCAAGTGGTTAGTGGTGTTGACAGGATTGTTTGAATAGATGATGCATTATAGTGGCAGACCGTATTACGCTGCCAGATTCCACATACAGCTGCTACAGATTCCTTGCGTACTGTTCGCTACATCTCGCGTGGCAGTGTGGAGTGTGTGCCGGCCCTGCCGCCATGTCCGCCTTATCTGTGGAGTGTGTGCCAGTCCTGCCGCCATGTCCGCCCTATCTGTGGAGTGTGTGCCGGCCTTTCCGCCATGTCCGCCTTATCTGTGGGCAATTCACCTCTCGGTGGGAGGCTGCAGCACTTGGTAAGGGTGTCTAGACCGCTGATCGGCAGGGTACCAGGTGACCTCAAACCTGACCATAGCTCTGGCCTGGATTTCAGCGTTCTCGCTGGTGGGAGGCTACGGGGAGCTACAGGAGAAGTACATCCAGGCCATCCCGGAGCTGACCATAGCCAACACCACCTGCGGCCTTCCACGCATGGTAAAACGGCAGCCACTGACCAGGCCAACCGGACGGAGAGATTCGGACCGGACCGGGAATGGTCCTTCTCAGTTTCCCATCCAGACATGACAGCATCTGCCACAGAATCGGCCAAAACTCTGGTCGACAGACAGTTTCAGCCCGTGTTTTGTGGCGTTGACCGACAGAAATTTCGACTGACTGCTCTGCTTCTCCTGGTTGTGAAGGGGTCTTAAGCTTAGGGTGGTGCCTCGGCTCGGAAAAAAACTCAACGTGAATCATCTTATTGGCGTGACTACGTTTATGTGATTCTCGGTAATATGTATTGCAATGGGGAAATTGGTAATATTGCGCCTCCCCCCCGTAATGGAAATTGTTCGCCCCAGTTGATGTTGCTATTGCTGATAAGGTTACAAACTTTGGTCATTTCCTTGCCCTTTAAAACATTGTCTTTTTAGTTTTGAACCCAGATTAAACAAAACTATGCAAAGAGCGCATTTCGAAAAATATAACGGTAATTGTGCTCAGGAGAGGACGCATTTAGATTTAATTGCATCCATTCCTCATACCATGCCAAGTGAAGGCAGGGCGAAATAAGCATACTAATAATATTTGGCAAATGGAGGAGGCTACTTGGCTGCATTTCCGTTTGCTGTGCCTCTATGGTGTTTTAAGGTAATATTCTTGCATTTACAATGACTGCTGATTAGAAAACATCACTCATACGTAAGTGCTAACCATTCAATTTTTCAACATGCCGATGTATACGGCGGATTTAATCATGGCGCAGATACGGTTTTGCATCAAAATCATATATATATATATATATATATATATATATATATATATATATATATATACATATATCTTTAAAAGCTGTCACTATGGATTTTTTTCTTTATTTATATATTTAGTTGTTATACTCAGAATATGCATAAAATTTCCGGTGTCTAAATCAAAGATATCACGTTTACTCTGTGACATCGGTGTTCTTAATTTTCGAATTCATGAACCCGTCAAAATCATAAAGAAGTACGTTAAATGAATTCAAATTATTTCCTACTGAATTCACTTCTTCAGCTAATTGAAATACATTCCCTCGTACGATTACTTCGAAACGCTGAGAGAAAATCTGATCTATAGATTATGACTGACTCATAGTGCACAAAAACAGTAGACTCCCATGTTTCTTTTGCCTTTCTTGGGCGCAATGCACCCGATCTCCCCTGCCTGCTAACACATTCAGATCCGTGATAAAGGACTGCATTGCAAAGCCCTGATTCATTGTGCTGCGCGATTGTCCTTGGACACCATGCAGGCGTTACGAGCTTGGGTATGATTTTACGTGGTGTCCAAGGAAATGATTTATCTAATGTTAAAGGTAAGAAGATGTACCTTGTTTGCTAGCATGAAATAATTTATAAAAAGAAAAAAGTGAATAATAAATTAAGAAAATACAAAAATATATACAGTAGGTAAGTAAGAAAAGATAAATAAAGTTGAAAATAAAGATAAATAAATATAATATTATAATAAGATGATATATAATATATATTTATATATAATAATATATATAATTAATTATGTTATATATAATATATATATAAATATAATAAGATAAATAAAGTTATTATAAAAGACCGTCGATGAGAATCGACATATTTTATGCAGGCCATTTTTAACATGTTAACTGGGGGCCATTTGCCCCCCAGTCGGCCGAAATGCCCCCCCAGTGCCCGGAAATTGGCCCCCAGTGAAAAGACAGAAGATGACTTAAACGCCAACAAATGCAAACTCATCTAACGAAAATAAGACAGAACACCATAAGATAATAATAATTTAGTGTTATTGCGGGTGCTTAATTAGCAATCCACAAAAATTGTGTTGAAAAATTCCATCCGTGGCTATCTCCTCCATCGCGTGAAAACGGAACAAAGCGCGTAGTTACGCAAAATCCCGGCAAAGCCGCCTCAGCATCAACTAACACAATGCTGGAGATAAACGCTGGCTTACAACCAATCATACATCATGTTCTATCCGGCCGGAAGCCCACACCCTAGCCAGTATCGTGAGATTGTATGATGTATATCATTTCACACGCGGTCATTTGTGAGCGCATAGAGCTCGTTCGTGGATTAGACGGGACACGGTGTAGTCAAAACGCGTAAGACTAGTTGCTGGTGTGGTGGTGTGAAGTGCTTAGCCTTTTTATTCATTATTTTGGTTGTAACATACATAAACGTCACTACCGCTAAAAAAGTGAGGGGGCCAGCCAAACTTCAGCCTGATGCTGACAACAAGCTTTCCACGTCAGTACCAAAAGCTGTCCGAATTTGGGGTTCACGTTGCCTTCCGCAGCGGGCTGGTTATACAAATTTCAGGATTTCTCTCATTTTGACTGAGATCAGGAAATTTCTAGTAAAAAAGTGGGTGGGGGAAAGGGTGGGTGCAGGCCCCTTGGTCACCCTTTTCCGACGCTTGTTGTGGCAATTTGTAGTGAGACCGCTGCATCAAGTTGTTCTGCAAAGTCGATGATTTGTTAGCTGGCCTTTCTCATCGATCCCTTGTTTTTGAAAATTGAGAGATTATATATCGGCCACAGCCCTTCGTTCGAATCATCAAACGGTCTCCTGAGAAACCATTCCAACAAGGAAAGAGCTGGCGATGCCATATGAACCTCACATTTGGTGCGCCGATAAGCCTAAAAATGTATTAGCTGGTTTTTGTACTACATTCCCTATATGATTTTGACAGCAATAGCCACACATCATAGTAGGTATGTACATAAAAACTGATCTCAATTTACCCTATAGACCACTTGTGTTCGATACTTTAGGAATTTACGTGCATTGCCACACTCATAAGAAAATAACCTTTTCATTTGGAATACATTGTAGCAGCGTCAGGGTTGTCAGGTTGGCCATTGTGTGGCCAAATATCTCGAATTGGGCTTTTTGGTCGTGTTTGGCCCCGCGATTTTTCGGTTGGCCCTTTCTTGGAATCTCGCCATTTTTGCCTATTTTCTAACAGCTGACACCTAAGCTATTTCCGGTTTGTCCCTTGTATAAATGTGACTTCTTTTGACCTCTTCCGCTCTTGAATACGATATTCTGACACCGAAAAAGCAGCAGAACTGCAGAAAAACTGGTATGGTAGTGGGAGGGATGGACAGAACTTTGCTAAAAACACGATCCACAAAAATGATGGCTACCGAAAACTGGACGCGAAGGATGCGATACTATAGATGCTCTTTGGGTGAAAATTTGATGGCAAAGTGCGCCCTCTGAAGCTCCGCACTCATCCACTTACCAAAGTCCTAGATCTACCACTGTTCAAGAGCAAAAAATGCATTTTTGGAAAAGAGAGAAAACATTAAATATTTCCGGGGAGTGGTGCGGCCCAGATGATAAATGATGCTAACAAATGCTCTGGTTATGTGTATAAAATCACTTGATGGTCACGCGGGATTGGAGGGGCACCCCTGGCCAGGGGCCAAAAAAGTGTTCAGTGTGTCACAATTGAAAATGTCGAACCATAAATCTGTCACCAGGCCAGGCTGTAAAATGTGGCACGTTTTGCGTAAGAAGGATAACAATGGGTACTCCTGGACCATCCCAGCCGTTGAAAACATTTTGAGTTCAAAATACAGATGCTAATTTCGCCAATTTGTTTCGTTATCAGTCTGTATGAAACATGTCTGCTTATTCTTGTCATCTTGCCCACCTTGGGCTGTCACCATTTAGAATACCAGAATGGTAGGTTTTTCGACCCCTGCCCCTGGCTTCCTATTACATGAGAAGTGTACTAAAAAATATTCCGTCAAGTCAATATCAAACTGTCAACAACTAGTCCTAAACAGTGATACAAGTCGCTTTTTCTGTGGGCTTATGACTACCGCTAGGGGTTACTTTAGCCTCAAATCTGGCTTTTGTGGTATTTATTTGGCTATTGTAGTGAAAATAAATTTTTTCCCTCTAAGGCCCTTTTTTAATTCGGTTTGACCTTTTCCGCCGACAAATAACTTGGCAGCCCTGGGCAGCATCTATAATCTGGAATAACATGGAATAACACAAGCATTTGTTTAACACTAACGCGTGAAGTTTTATTAAACCCCCCTCAAAATGGGGTCTTGATCCCCGGAAGACACTATAATGACCAGCACAAGAAATGCCCCCCGACTGACTTCTCCTTAAAAATGCCCTGATTTTATGTCACATGCATCTTTAGATTTATTTGATCCTCCCTAAAATATTTGTCTCGAACCATTAATTGACTTTCATATTGAGCTTTCTTTCCCGAAATTTGTTTCCCCATAATTGACGTGAAGCCGACAAGAACTAAGTGTTATCTAGGTACGAAGTTTATTCGAATTTGAGCTGTCATATTGAACTGATTTCCGTCTTGTTCTGATCTTGCAGCCAGCGGCCCAGAATGTGCAACTTCCACTAAGACGCTGACGGTGCTGCATGCTCTGTGACAGGACTCGTGGCTGATGCTCAGACGCTGACAGTGCTGCATGCTCTATGACAGGACTCGTGGGTGATGTTCAGACGCTGACAGTGCTGCGCGCTCTGTGACAGGACTCGTGGGTGATGCCCAGACGCTGACGGTGCTGCGCGCTCTGTGACAGGACTCGTGGGTGATGCCCAGACGCTGACGGTGCTGCGCGCTCTGTGACAGGACTCGTGGGTGATGCCCAGACGCTGACGGTGCTGTGCGCTCTGTGACAGGACTCGTGGGTGATGTTCAGACGCTGACAGTGCTGCACGCTCTGTGACAGGACTCGTGGGTGATGTTCAGACGCTGACGGTGCTGCACGCTCTGTGACAGGACTCGTGAGTGATGCTCAGACGCTGACGGTGCTGCATGCTCTGTGACAGGACTCGTGGGTGATGCTCAGACGCTGACGGTGCTGCATGCTCTGTGACAGGACTCGTGGGTGATGCTCAGACGCTGACGGTGCTGCATGCTCTGTGACAGGACTCGTGGGTGATGCTCAGACGCTGACGGTGCTGCATGCTCTGTGACAGGACTCGTGGGTGATGCTCAGACGTTGACGGTGTTGCGCGCTCTGTGACAGGACTCGTGGGTGATGCTCAGGGACCCAGTGAAGTCGGACCTTCCCTGGCCAGGCTTCGTGTTCGGGCAGACGCCCGCCACCATTTGGTACTGGTGCGCCGACCAGGTGAGGTGCAGCTCACTGCTGCCACTGGCTGGTACCTTCGTACGCAGCATTAACGCGCGCCGGTAGGGTGCTCCGTGTCACCTTTGCCGGTACGGGGAGAGGGTCCCCCACAATCTCAGCAACCATGCTTGGTAGCGAAAAGCGAGGGGGGCGGCTTTGGATAGCCCGTTTTGATCTTTACCAAAACCGGTGTTTGCATTTTTGGGTCAGGGAACTTCTGAGATTACTGGAGGTCAAAATAGGTTTTCATAGGGATGCAATGGAAATTTACGCATTGTGTTGTAACGGCTAAGAGAGTAGAGTCATAGAAAATATATACGCACCTTTGAAATGCCTCGTCAAACCTAATAGAATGATGTACCTAATGAGCTTTTCAGGTCAAATATTAAAATCGTTGGGACCTGAACTGATGCAAGGTCAGGTCAAGGTCATCAGAGATCATTATGCATATCACTCAAATTGCGGTCGGAAACCAAACACAATAACGTGACAATGTACGCTCTTTATCCATGTTTTGCGAAGTTTTGAAGTAAACAAATTTCCCCATGAATTTCCGATAGAGAGGTCATGTCCGTGACCTGGAACCAGGTTATCGGTATACAAAATTCAACATAGGCGGATCAAGGAGCAACTTCTGTAGAGAGAAAACAAACGCTTGGGGGGCTAAATTGAGAAAAATCGCAAAAATATAGTATTTTGACAGAACAGACGGCTAAGATGTCGTCCTTCGGGGGGGAGAAAAATACTATTTTAGACTTTGAAGGGGGCTACGGCTCTTTGCCCCCCCGCTCCTTGGATCCGCCAGTAAAATTCCATCGCCACAAATTGTTTTTATCGGTGGCATTTTTGTGTGATTGTAATATCAGAGCAAAATATTCAGTCTGCTGTTACTGAGGCACCTCTACATTTTGTTAGGTTAGATCACTTGACCTGGACTGGTTTTCTGACCTGATATGGCCTAAACCAAAAGTTTTTTCGGAAGCTGCAAAAAAGACCAGGTGTGCTAAGTACGTTTTTACTATCTGCGAAAACACTGGAGGGAGGGGGGTTGTGGCTAGGTACCTACGCGCATATTGATGTGCTTCAAATTATTGCACTGGAAAAAAATAAACACAAAATCATGCATAGGTCGAAAGGGCTTGTAGACACTTATCTGGTGGCTTCGAAAATATCATTCCTATTTTTTCGTGTGCCAGGAATGAAAGAACAAGGACACATTCGGGCATACATCCCTCATGTATTAATACGGCAAAGGATTGAGCAGTATCTCTCTCTCTCTCTCTCTCTCTCTCTCTCTCTCTCTCTCTCTCTCTCTCTCTCTCTCTCTCTCTACACACACAGACATATGCCTCTGTCGTTTCAGATGATGGTACAGAGGGCGCTCTCGGCAAAATCGTTGTCACATGCTCAAGGCGCCACCCTGGTGGCCGGCTTCATCAAAATCCTCCCAGTGTTCGTCATGGTGTTTCCAGGCATGATCAGCCGTGTCCTCTACCCAAACGAGGTGAGCTCTCGATGATGAATGCAGGTATTTCAGCGAGGTTTGCTGTGACGCATATGTACATGAAATGTTAAATACTACTTTAACGGTTTCATATGTCGTAATCCAATGCTGCTACGGACGAGTTATTTTCTACTGCTGTTGTTCCAAATCAGATTGATGACCGTCTGTATTCCGTTCACTCGCCTCACCTGGCAACACTGCGCGTGCTGCCAGGTGGGCTGCGTCCTGCCCGAGGAGTGTGAACGCATCTGCGGCAACCCAGTCAGCTGCTCCAACATCGCCTACCCCAAGCCGGTGCTGGGCATCATGCCGGCGGCTGGGTCACGTGACTGCCACACATCTGGCTACAGCGCGCCGTTTATTGTTTCACTGTGTATCCGATGTTTATTTGGGGGATCCAAGATTATATCCTGAGATGCACATACCAAAGACCCCTAATAATCATCAATTTTCCGATTTTTTCATCAGCTTTTCTTGCTTACGACTTCGTCTGCCGAAACGTGAAGACGGCCTTCGGCTTCCGGTTTTTGGGGTGACGTTAATTGATAAGTAAATTGGTCAGTCATAAAACGGCTATGCCTTGCTTCTAAACGAGTTCAGGGGGCAAGCGGCATCTCTTGTTGTCCCTACCTTGCATCATTTTATTGGAATATTCTATTCATTGGCCTCGCCAGCAAATTGGGAAGATTTCTTCAAACCCTATGGCTGCGCACTGGTGGGAAATCCCTCACTTGCGTCTGTTTCACGAACTCTGGATGAAGGGAAACTGTTTCCGCGCAGCCCAGGGGTTCCCCACCCGTGCCCCGGCGTGCTTCCGCTGTAGTGGTAGGCGTTGCAGGCACGCGATTCCTGCGGAAAACCGTAGCGTCGCATCCGGGTGGTATCCGTGGTCAGGTACCCGCACACGCGTGAATGAGGCAAACCGGAAGACGGTCCCACCCGGCTGGCGAAACCAGAGGAATTCGAGGTGTTGGAGGGGAGAACGCACTGTGTGGTGGGCTTATCCACATTTCCGGCCTTTCTGACCGATAGATTCAGCAGCTTTGTGCGAAAAGCTGACCTTTGATATGCTCAACTTCCACCTATGTGAGAGGAGCAGAGTCTTGTGAGGGAACTTAATAAGTCAGGTAATTTTGCACGCATATCTTAGAAGCTCTGCAAGGTAAATGTGTGACTAGATATATTTGCGAATTTATCTATAAATTAGTACTGCTAACACTCGGCCATTACTTTGCGTACTGAGGCTATTATCAGAGCCTAACTGAAAAAATCAGAGCCTAACTGACTATCCGATGCTGCCTGGCCATCAGAGCCTACCTCACTATCCGAGGCTACCTGGTCATCAGAGCCTACCTCACTATCCGATGCTGCCTGGCAATCAGAGCCTACCTCACTATCCGATGCTGCCTGGCCATCAGAGCCTACCTCACTATCCGAGGCTACCTGGCCATCAGAGCCTACCTCACTATCCGATGTTGCCTGGCCATCAGAGCCTACCTCACTATCCGATGCTGCCTGGCCATCAGAGCCTACCTCACTATCCGATGCTGCCTGGCCATCAGAGCCTACCTCACTATCCGATGCTGCCTGGCCATCAGAGCCTACCTCACTATCCGAGGCTACCTGGCCATCAGAGCCTAGCTCACTATCCGATGCTGCCTGGCCATCAGAGCCTACCCTCACTATCCGATGCTGCCTGGCCATCAGAGCCTACCTCACTATCCGAGGCTCCCTGGCCATCAGAGGCTATCAGGCCTATCTGCCTGTGGGTTCTATTTTATTTTACACAAACAGTGAACACAGTAGAAAGGAAAGATATCGCGAGCGTTTCCACTGTCACCGGTAGGTCTGCGTGGAGTCATGACCTCCGTGATGTTGGCTGCTCTGATGTCTGACCTGACGTCAATCTTCAACTCGGCTTCCACACTGTTCACCATGGACGTGTACTCTCTCATCCGGCCTAAAACCACGGGGAAACACAAGATCATGGTGGGAAGGTACGCAACATGGAAAACCACGGGTAGTCAGAGAGAGAGAGGGACAGAGAGAGAGAGAGAGATCAGCGTCATCCTCATTCTCCCCGATCAATGGACAGTTGTGTTACACCCCTCCGCCCGATGTCGCAGGCTGTTCGTGTGTGTCATGGTGACCATTGACGATGTGGCAGGCTGTTTGTGTGTGTCATGGTGGCCATCAGCATTGGCTGGATCCCGCTGATTGACAAGGCTCAGGGCGGCCAGCTGTTTCTCTACATCCAGGCGATATTGGCCTACCTGGCGCCACCTATCGCCGCCGTCTACAGTCTGGCTGTGCTGTGGCCGCGGGTCAACCAAAAGGTGCGTCCGTACTCCCGCGAAGAGTTAACCCTCGCCTTTCCGGGGGTCCATTCCACCCTTTAACATTTGCCTGAAGTGTAGAAAAAACGGCTCAATTTAGGACAATGCCGCAATGCCGCAAAACCACGTCGTGTCTGTGTTTTGCGTAGTTTTAGCATGTTCAGGTCATGTGGGTAACCAATGAAAGTCACCAATTGACCTTGGGTCAAAATGTTATGACATCGCAGTGTTCAGACCACAAGCAGCACGCTTCAACTTACGGCGTATTTTTATGTCCTTTAACTTTCAGACGCCTTGGAGGAGGGATCGAATCGATTCCTCCCCGGCAGGTTGAGGGTGTAAAATACCTCCGGCAAGGCTAGGGTTAAGGGGATGCAGATTGTGTGGTTAGAAAGTTCGGATCACAGGTCGGTACTTGATACCCTGAGCTGTATTGGGATGTATTGCCCTGATTACCCTTTTGTTTAGGCGTGCTATGAAAGTTAAACCTGCCCTTTAGCCTGATAAAAACGTAGGGTTTTATGCATTTGAGCATAAGTTAATGCCCTAACAGTTAGCTTCACCATCGCAATTTCACCTTAAGTGGAGGCTGGTCATCGAAATTTCACTCATTTTTGTTGAAAATGTACAAATACTCTGTACACCGATCTAGTATCAGAGGGCCGAACCCGCCTGAGTACAGCCCCGCGAGGAATTTTAGATGGTTGAAGATTTAGAAAAGAAATTGTGGTAGTGTCGCTTGATTCCACAATTTTTCATTCCACAGTTCAATAATTAGCCTGGATGCTTCAGGATCTTTGCTCTGACTGGTTTCTTCTCAGGTTTTGTCCACCATGCTATGTGGTATGCGCAGTGATGATGTTTTCTCACCTTATTGCTGAGGGCTGTTGGCGAGTATTTTAGAGTCTGTTGCTGGCTGTGTCCGCGTGTGTCTCGGAGTCTGTTGCGGAGATTTGTGTGCGACTACCTCAGGTCTGTCACTCAGGGTTGTTTCCGAGTATCTTTGAGTCCGTTGTTAGGGTTAAGGAGCGCTTTCCGCGAGTATCTCAGTGTCTGGAGGTGAGAGTTTTCCGCGAGTACCTCGGAAGTCTGTTCTTGAGGGTTTTCAGCGAGTACCTCGGAGTCTGTTGCTGAGGGTTGTCAGCGAGCACCTCGGAGTCTGTTTCTGAGGGTTGTCAGCGAGTACCTCGGAGTCTGGAGATGAGGGCTGTCTGCTTGTTTCAGGGTGCGTTCTGGGGCCTGATGAGCGGTTTTGTGGTCGGTCTGTTTCGAATGGTGCTGGAATTTGTCTACATGTTCGACGCGCCCAAGTGCTTGGGAGACGGAGGACGCCCGGCCGACCATCATAGCCAAGGTAGGCCGCACAGTCCTCAGTTTGCAGAAGATGGTCATGTTGGTGGCCGGATCCGTCAGCTTGTTTTATGCAAAAGCTAGCAATCACTGTATGGAAGCATTTATCGTATATTTTTTTCAAACTTTAAGATAATCTCATCCTGACGATAAGAATACATCAACGAACCTCGATGCTCCGGGCAATATCGTCCGGTAATCAAAGCAGTTCCCTGCATCGCTTACGCCTCCGTTACCACTCCCACCCCGCCACCTGCTGCCGCCAGGTACACTTCATGTACTTTGCGATGCTGCTGTTCTGGCTGACGGGCCTGGTAGCGGCACTAGTGTCGATGATGACGTCGCCGTCTCCGCCCTGGCGTCTGGTGCGCACCACCTTCAGCACGCGCTTCTCAGAGTCCTCTCGCCACGACGAGACTGCAGTGCAGGAGCTGGGCGAGGAGGGGACGCCGGCCACTGAGCTGAAGCTGCAGGACATGGTTCTCGAGGAGGATGGTGAGCATTAAGGCTGCAAAGCCTGTGGCGCAAAAATATGTCCACGCCTTTTTCTTAACAGACTGAATATTTGCATAGCTCGATATTCTGCCGTGCGTAAAACTGGTGCGATTTATGCGACATTGTCATCCGAACTTGATTTCACTGAGAGTTAAATATTGAAAAAGTCAATGGTTGGCAAAGGGCACACAACTATCAATTCTAGTGCCACTGGGGAGCTCATACAGTAAGAGAAGCTCCTGAACAGCTTAGAAGTGTGTAACGCCTCGACTCTGGCGGTAACACATGCCAGGTGACCAGGTCGTGAGTTATAATAAGGCCGCTCAGCCTCAAGTTTTTGGAAAACCCCGATCGGCATCTGTTGCAAATTGGCACCAGGCTGGCCACTGGTGCGTGTGTGCCGCGGCTGATGCGGTGTGCTGTGTCGCCAGTGGCGCTCTCTGCCCCGGTGTGGCGCCGCTGCTGGTCCTGGCTGTGCGGCCTCACCAGCAGCAGTGCCGAGGAGAAGGCCCCGGCGGCCTCCCTTCAGCGCCACCTGCTGGAGATCAGCACCATCCGCCAGGAGCGCCGCCACAAGATCGTCCTCAACATGCTGCTGGTGGCCATGGTGGCCGCTGGTATCGGCCTGCTGGCCTACTTCACTGTCAACCCCTTCACCAGCGAGGAGGTGAAGCGCGCGCAGGCTGACAAGCTGGCGTCCATGGGATATCCGTCGCCTTGGCCCAAGGAGGAGCTCTAACTCACCTGCACTAGTTGCCGGTGAATGTTCTCGAGTTTTGCGTTGTGGAGTGCTGGAGATGATGCTACAGAAGATGGAGGACTGTCTCAAACGAGCGTGTTTTGCCGCGAGTTTTATTGATAGGCAACTGCGAATGTTGTGGCTGTATATCGGATGCCTCAAGCGCTCCATAAGTAGTTTATAGTACGCTGTGCGGGTAAGAAGGCTGTAGTGTTAATAATAGAGGTGCTAGTTTTTGTAAGTTTTAATATAGGTGTCCCGGGGCTGGAAAAGATGTGGAGAGCTGCTGAAGCCCAAACTGGAGGTGTGAAATACGGCTCGCTGTACTGCCGGTCAGGTCCAGGCTGTGACGACGAGGAGGCAGCCAGAACTGGGGTCAGCAAACGCTCCTTCTGAATATCGAAATACGTTGTTTAGGCATACATACATTTACCGCGTCTTTAGCGTTGTTGAAACGAATACTGTGCATAGAATTCACGCCACTGCTTGTCCAGTTTGAGGGAGAAGTGCCTTGACGTAATGGTGCCTTTTTTAAGCGAAAAATGTTCGTAGTTTGTCTCCTCTAATAGTGTTAGGAACTTGTTTAGTCGGGTATTAGTCCATCGTCACTTGACAGAACATTTGGATTTTACATAGTTGTCACGATGCGTGCATGTTTCTTTTTGATTCGGTCGCGAGGGCATGAGCATACCCGCTTCATAGCCGTGGCGGAAGCTCGGAGGCTAGTGGTCACGCTCACCAGTGTTCCAGTTGAGGAGATATAACGACGTTGGTATCCCATTTCGGGGACCAGATCTGGGCACCTGTACACGCGTGAACATTCAGTATTAGCGCAGTGAAGGCCCGACAACACATGCTATTTCGTTTAGGCGTGCTGTGACTCCCAGCCAGATGGTAAACTAACAACTGTATTTCGAGGTACTCGTTTTAATACACTGACGAACAGTGTTTGTGTCCCACTTGAAACAAAGTTAAAAGTTGAATTTTATAGGGAAAACAGCCTATTCTAGTGTTATGATAAACCTGGATACTTGTTTTCTTCTTTTGGGTTGGTGATCTGATCTGAATCCTTTTTCAGACTGGTTTTTTCATAGTCACTGGGAAATTGTTAGACGGTTGTCATAAGCCGGTACAAATAAGTAGTTTCTTTAGGACGCTCTAAATATTCCAGGCTGTGCCATGATCCGTGCGAAGTTCAGACGTTTCATGGAACGGTAAACATGGCTTGGTTCACCGCGACCCACTGCGCACTACATCCCAACTGGGATTCCCCGTGGTCGGTTCTGTGGTAGAACGCTTGACTAATAGCCAAGGTTACAGAGCGAATCGCTCGAGAAATAAAAATCACTCAGTATTCACCTGTTCATAATATCTATTCTCCATTGGTGACTTAATGGAATGAGTGGGTCTCGGGAGGACCTTGAGGCATGATGTCAAGTGTTTTGTCAGCTCGTAATCTGCGCTCCGGTGAGCTGGACAAATAGGACGTAACTTCAGGCTTGAGGTCCAATAAAGTCTTTCTTCCTCTGTTGTTGGTGGGGCGGCATACTTGTGGGTCTTAACGAGTCCGTAAAATGGGCCGCAGCGGCCGTGTGTTTTGGAGAGTTGGCGGTACAGTTTGTAGCCTTCTTCGTTTGTCTGCTTAAGCATTTGGTCCCGGCGCTTTCCACGGACGGCTGGGCCGGCGAGAAAAGTTAAAAGAATATCGTTAAACTTCGCTGCGAACGCCTCCGCCGGATCCGACGTAACTTCTTCATATGTTGGTGATTGAAGTGTGCGAAGTAAAGCAGCAGTGTAGTCTTGTTGGTCGATAACTACCAAGGCCTTCGCTTTGTCGGCAGGTACAACAACTCTAGAGCTGTCATTGGCTAGTGATGCTAGAGTCCGAGCAACTCAAACTCAAGGCTCGTGCTCTTCCCGCGCCTCCCAACCCTGACGACACCAGCAAGCCTTCCACCCGCCTCTCTGTGCCGTTTGCAGGACACGACTTCTACCAACTCAAAAGAGAAGCCAACAAGATCGGCATAGAACTGGTGTCCAAACCGCTGCGAACCGTAGGATCTTTGGTATGCAGCAAGGCTAAGCACCAGCTGCCCACTTCACAGAAAAGCAACGTGATATACCTCATCGAGTGTTCATGCAAAGTAGGAGGGGAGAGCGTCATTTACACCGGTGAAACTGATCGAGAAGTACAGTCACGGATTCAAGAGCACCGCAACAGCTGGAGAGGACAAGTGCCCTCCAAACTGAAGGCATCAGCCTTCAGTGAGCACCGGCAGTGCACTCCAGCCTTCTCGCAAGTCAAAATACTCAACCACGCAGCCCACCATCAGATGCGTTTGCTTATGGAATCGGCCTACATCCAAACTCGTGGACGTCGACAAACTCTGCTCGTCTCTCCTAATGATGCCAGTGTAAATAGGAACTCAGGCTCTCTCTTAAACGATAGATGGCTTCCTATAATTCGTCGGGCCTGTTCCTAGGATGGAAGCTCCTCTTGATCTTGTGTAATGTGAATGTTCGATCATAGTGTTCTTTGAATGTTTTCATTGCATTTTTACATGATGTATCGTAGGCTTTACTGATTTATATTTTGACAATGTTTGTATAATACTGTCTTTTATATTTGATTAGATAATATGTATTTTCTAGTGTTTCCTTTTTCGTATCATAAATAAGCGAAAATTTGCATTATATGGAATCGATAATAGGTATTTTATAGCTTTGGATTTTCTTACCATAAATAAGTGAATGTTGTGTGTTTTTATTGTAACATTTAACCCCCCCCGCCCCCTCTCCACTCCTGTTCTCTATCCCCTTTTTATAGCTTCCCCATCTTTTATATAATTAATAAGTGAGCATTGCGAGTATTGCGTGTTTTATTGTAGCTGTCTTAAACCCCCTCCCTCTCTTGCTAACCCTAGTACTCTAGCGTTTCCATGTTAAAGATGCGTTTTTTAAAACTTTACCTTTTAACGTATTTATAATTTCTTAGGTCGTTCTAGGAAGTCAATGGTTTATTGCTGTCACGTGTAGATTATTGATGTCGCATGTTTTTTCTGAGCTCAACTTTTGTACTGTGTGTTCTCTTGTGCCTTTTTATCCCCCTTATATTCCGAACGATCATCGCTGACGAAGCACTGTAATACAGTACGAAAAGCTCCGACCCCCAATATCTTCTTGTGGAGGAAGTCCGAACGAGATCCTACGAATATGCGACTGCTCAGCAACGTTAGAGTCAGAGTGCTCGAGTGATTGGATTGCCTTGGTTAGGGTGTTGTCCGAGAGATAATCACGGAGGCGGCCCATGCACTGTAGGGAATGCATCAGTAGTCCTCCCTGCGGCTATCGGCTCAACAGTTTAGCCCGGTTTCAAGTCCAGCCGCCAATACGCGCGCGGCGGGTAACCGCGGTTCTTCCCCGATGGTCGCGTCGTCCGATGTGGCCGGCCGCGCGGCGCTGTTTAGGGTGTCTCTATTGGCTTGGGTCACGGTAGCCAGTTCCAGGCTGCCGCGAAAGCTTTGCAAGCTTTCTGCTCAGATTCGTGCTACCCTACCAGTAAATATTCGTATGATCCGTTACAAAATATATTCTCATGTCTTCAGATTTTGACTTGCATCCATGTTGATGTAAGTCAAATTTGAGACTGTGCAACAATTTGGGATTGGGGGGCAAGGTAAAGTCGTAAAAATAATGTTTTATAACACGCACACTGGAAGGGGGCTTCGGAGGCCCCCATCCCCATCTACTTTTGCGAGGTGACTGGACAACCGCTCGTAGCTGAAACACGATACTCGGACAAATTTAATCGAATTTAAGGGCAGGTCGATTGGTGAAAGAATTTTGAAAAATTGGTGAACAATTTTTCGACTAATTTTTCGACTAATAGACTTTCAAATTCAGACCTACATTTTGAGATCGCCACAATCGCGCGGTGGGAACAGTTTGCTTGCAGGGGAGACCAAGTTCTGGCGTATAATGCTATAAACCGGGATTATATGTCAGGGGAACCCCACATGAAGGGCATGGTTACAGATCAAAGGTCAAGGCCATATCAGCACTTTCAAGGTCATTGGCCCCAGTGATTCCGGTCAACTGGCGTTACCCAGTGTTATGCTAAGACGTCATAGTTAAAGTAGCTCAATGTCAAGCTAAAGTTAAAAAATCATGGTCAAAGGTGATGGGTAAATTTCAGTCCTCATTTCCCGCCCATTGGTTTCTGAAGGGCTAGTAATAGTGTGCACTATAAAGCATACGCGTCGGAAAAGTGGGGCCAGGGGACCTGACCCCCCACTTTTTGGCCAAAAATTTCCTGATCTCAGTCAAAATGAGAGAAAGCCGGGCATTCTTATATCGAGCCGCTGCGGAAGGCAACGAGGAGCCCAAATTCGAACAGTTTTTGATCTTGATGCTGAAAGTTTTTTGTCAGCATCAGGTTGAAGTTTGGCTGCCCCCCCCACTTCTTTGCCGGTGGCGACACTTATGCTATAAGTGCATACTATATTGGGACCTCATTGGTCAATGACCTTGAATGAACTTGACACAAAAATAGTAGGAAATATTTTTGCGACCTTCCCTTTATGACGCTGGTCCGCCTTAAGCTTATCCCCGTCTTTACCCGTATAATCACATTTCCCGACCAGTATGGCCAATATTTCTTCCTCTATGACCTCAAAGACTATGACCTTAAAGATATTGATCGAGGTCAATGAACATCGGCTATATTGTAGATCACCATATCCCCCATCCACCCCCAACCGGCGTTTTTCTACGCCTCTTAGATTCCGAGATGTCAGGGGCCTACCAGGCCCTCCCCAGTGCGGGTTGGTGCCAGACCCCTCTCCAGTGCGCGTTGGTGCCAGACCCCTCTTCAGTGCGCGTTGGTGCCAGACCCCTCTTCAGTGCGGGTGTTAAAGAATGTCGGCCAAAATCGGCTAAAACTAGGCGAAATCTGAACACTTCGGAAAGGGATAGGCCAATTGGTCCTCCTGGATATGCTCCTGATGCAAGTCATAATAGAATCAAGACAAGCACACAGAAAGAATTTATTACAAGGTACAAGCTTAAAATTGTGTTTCTACAAGTTTTACCATTGCAGAACAATAGTTGCACCATAGTTCAATTACCGAAGTAAAACAACCCTGGTTAAGTCACTGGCATAAAGCAATGCAATTACTACGGAATGACAACCTTGCCTTGTGCCACAGTAGTGCGTGCATCGTTCATACCTGGTTCATACCTTGCTTGCGCACCAGCGCTGCACTAACTGAATACTAGGCGTTGTAGTGGCATTGTAAATAGCTGGTAGGTAAAGCTAGGGCGTTGCTGCACCCTTGCTCGGCCATTGTCGTTTGACTATGGTTTCAAATACCTGCTCGGATTACGGTCGCCATCTTGCTTTCTGTTTACCCGTGGTGATACACAGTGGCCTGGCACGCATGCCGTGTAGGTTAGAATAAATGTGACTTATTTTAATCAATCGTGGAACTTTGGAAGCTGTCTGGAATATTTGTCAGTGATCTGCGAGTGGAAAGAATTGGTCTCTGTTCCAATAGTTGAAAAGTGAGGCATTTTGGAAAGGTCAATCCAGGTCCAGGTAAGTACAGATGTGGTTACGTCAGGCATGTATGCCATATTGGTATTAAGGCTCATATTATCGTGTCAAAGGAGCACAGACTATTTGATCATATAGCTTAGGTACCTGCAGTGGGTAGAACCTAATTGTGTTTGCCCTATGGGCCCGTTTGAAAAATAGGGTGAGTTGAGTTCTAATATGATCTTGTTGGTGTCTTCAGATGGATCAGCGCCTGAGTGATGCTGTGTTTTACCGATATGGGTAAGACAACGTGCGGGTTATTTTCTTGCTTGAGAGGTGGCTCAATGCTTACCCTTTTTCTACCGATGGTCTTCCGGTTGCATTTGGGGCCAGAAAACGCTTTAGCTTTCGCATAGAGACCGAAAAGTTCCTTTTGAAGCAGGGGGTAGGTACAAGGGGAGGGGCTAAGAGGGCTCAAGCCCCCTTCCACATCATGAAATGTCAGAGTGCCTAAAGTAAATGCGTAGTCGGATGCTGTCTAGACACTATGGCGGGGGAGGCGCGAACGCCCAAGCTCCCCCGAAATGAAGTCCTGGATTTGCCGCTGTTGTAAAGACGTAATCCGAATCTCGTTTTACCCTTGTAATAAGCCTTGCAACACCCTTGTTCCCTTCCCGTTACGCACTGGTAAAGCGGTTGTGCAAGCAAGGTTCTAATCTCGTCACGCTCTTGTAGGAAGGCTGCCGTTGCGTACAAGGCGGACACAAGACTTTGTTCTACCCTTGTTATGGGGTAATCATGACCTAGTAGAGGGCTTGTGGGGACGTTGTCAGCCATTGTCTTTGCCATGTAGGTTAACCATAGTTAAGTTACAAGGTTTGTACAACGTCTTCTAGCAACCATTGTCGTACTATGGTTCTACCATTGTTCTACATGGTTTTTCCTTGTATTTCCCTTGTTTTCGTGGCACGGATTTTGAACGTACAAGCTTTGCGTTTTACCCTAGTAATTTTCCATGTAAACAAGGGTCTGACAAGGTTTGCCCTTGTAAAAATTTCTTTCTGTGCACACAAATGCACGTTAACCGTTTAGATGCCGAATTACCTTCCCATACCTTCCATACCTTCCATACCATACCATACCTTCCCATGGCATATATCTGATAATTTGACCATTTACTGCTAAATGGCTCCAGATTATGTATCTGGTTTCAAAATTCAACAACAATTTTTTGCGTGCCAAAAATGGAACATTAGCGCCTTAAAGAATATATTTTTCAACTTCTGGCCCGATCGGTTCCAGGCCCAGTAGGTCACTTCGGTCCTGCTTGGACCAGTTATGCTAGTAATATGTTGTCTTTTCTTATTGTGATTATTGTCATCGAGTAAAAAATGAATAAAATCTTGATCCCACAAACACCTCAACAAAATTTAAAATTTATGAATAAAGACATAAGTTTATTTATGACCTAGGGTCAGGTCATGTGATTTCATAAAGATTGCACACCAAATTTTAAGTTTTTTTTATTTTGCAAGGCTTAGTTTGGGGTATTAGGTTTCTAGGCCCAAAAAATTGGACACAGTTTTTTTCTTGAATTTGTTTACTTTTATTTTGAAATTACTACTGCAGGTGCATTATAAACAAAATTGCGTAATTCCAATCTTCACCGCCTTTGCAGTGCAGAAAAGACAAGAATTTCTTACAGACGAACGACGCAGTCTGGAAGGAGCACATATGCATAATTGTATGTAGACTTTATCTAGCATATATATATATATATATATATATATATATATATATATATATATATATATATACGTTTGGTATAACCCGTGCCTTTCTGCAGAGGTTGTGAGGTTGAGCAAATACGTTGACAGATAATGATATTCATATCGCTATTCAATGCGCCCATGCTTCCTTGCCAGACCTACTCCATGCAAATGTGGGTATAGCTGACATAGTACCAGGCGCGCACGCAGGATTATCGTTTGAGAAGAGGCTGATAGAGTGGCATGTTTTAACCCGCGCCCCACCAGGGGTCCGGCGCCACCTTCACCCCACCGGGGAGCCATCGATACTGCCCCCTATAACTCTGAACATATGGAGGTTAGCGCAAATCTACAAAATGCATTAGAAAGCTGCTTAGTAAGAAATTACTTACCATGTTTAAGCGCTCAGGTCAATAGTTTGACCTACAGAGGTCAAGTTAGATCACGATAGGCTATTTACACTAAAATGTACAATACTTAAAGGGAATGTGGCACCTTTATAACGTGATTCTGAGATAGCCAAGTTAAAAGCGTACCGGAAAACCCGGTACTCCATATATCATTTGTCTTGAAACTCAATATTTCCGCAGAGAAAAGATAACATGCTTGATGTTGTGTTTTTGTCTGATGCTTTGTGTTGTGGTAGCGAGTCGCCTGTGTGCACTGTTGAAAAAGGTGACTACACAGCACACCATAGAAGGGTCACTGTCACCAGAAACATCCCACGACCGAAACCAGCACGCGAGTATCGCACTGGGCGTAAATGGCGCGCTTTAAATTCACAAACATTTTTGGATGACGTAGGCAGGTCAGACTGGGGCCAATTGGTAGACCGGGCTAACTCATGCGAACAGCAATGGGACTCATTTTCTGAGGAGATTAATCGCATTCTAAACATTCATGCCCCAATACGATGTTATCGTGTACATAATCCGAACCCACCACCTGTATGTGACGAGACACTAGACCTGATGGGCCAGAGAAGTTTAGCTAAATCCAACTCAGATTCAGCAGAATACATCCGTTTAAATGCATTAGTCAAAAGAGCGATCCGACGAGACACACGTGAGGACATAGCGCGTAGGGTTGTCGAATCCCCACCATCAGATCTATTTCATCAATTAAAACCAGTAATTGCCCCAATACGTGGTCCGCTAACTCAACCAGAAAATCTATCACCCGACAAAATTAATGAATACTTCACTTCAGTGGGTAAAAAACCAGAGCAACAGTAATGAATCAATTTCAGCAGTCTAACATTTCCCCAGTCAGTGTGCGCCTGCTTAGAGTAAATGCGGGTGCACTTAACTTAACGCTGATTACACTGAGTGAACTTGGCAAAATTATTTCTTCTCTACCCAACAAAAACTCCTGTGTAGGAGATATACCCATTAAAATTGTTAAAATGTGTTTCGGTATCATTGGAAGAACCTCCTTCAGATCATAAACGTCAGTATCGTTACGGAAACGGTCCCAGCAGGTTGGAAACGAGCCGAGGTAATACCAGTTCACAAAAAGTGTAGTCCGTCAGACCCCGCAAATTTCAGGCCAATAACAATCGTTCCAGCGATCTGCAAAATTATAGAAAAAGTAGTGCACAACCAGCTGACAACATATTTGAAAAATCAATACCTTTTTGGCTCTGATCAACATGGTTTCATCTCACAACATTCTACTGCTACAGCTCTTATTATACTGACTGACGAAATTTAGTAACTGACGAAATTTTGGTGGGAATGAATAGATCAGAACTTTTTTGTCAACACTATTGGACTTGAGTCGCTGTTTTGACCTTGTGGACCATGAAACAATTGTTACTAAACTTCAGCTATTACAAGTCTCCCCCGGTTGGTTTAATAGCTACCGTTTTGGACACACTTAACGAGTTTGAGTTGGCGACACACTATCGAAACCTCTTCCAATCACAATTGGCACTTTTCAAGGTACAATTTTAGGAGCCTTGCTATTCAACGTCCTGTCCAACGACATTTCTTGTCATATTCCGGAAGAAATAAATGGATTTCCGGTTGCCTTTGTACGCTACGCGGATGACACACAGGTTGCCTTAGTCTTATGGGTGAGCTAATTCAATTTTCAAGGTCCGTCAGAAACTTGGGCGTTATCATGGATCCTTGCATGTCATGGGACCAGCATGTTAAAGTGATATCTAACCGTTGTTTTGGAATACTCATAGGAAAACTTCATGCCAAACACGTCCTACCTCCATGTACAGTACCTCCCTTTGATCGACGCATTAGTACTTTATCATCTTAGATACTGCATTCAAGTCGACGGCAGTGCAAACTCAAGTGTTATCTCCCATCTTCAGAAGGTTTTAAACTTCTCTGCTCGTGTTATCAATTTTGCAATTTTGTATACAACCACCAAAACGTGTGCCGCGCTACTCGTCAATCATGTCATCTATCGCTACCATGCCCAAGAAACAACCACAGAAAGCGGCGCTTCAATTACCGTGCTTCTCATCTGTATATCCCAGGGGCGTAGCCAAGGGGAGGCGGCAGGGACAGCCGCCCCCCCCCCGAGGACACGAGCCGCGCTTCGCGCGGCTCGCCCGCACTATGCTCTGTGGCCAAATTTGGCATTTTATACCAGTCAGGGCCCTCTTAAGCCTCTTCAGCACTCTATTCTGTAACAAGCAGGGCCCTTTTTATCCATCAGGGCCCTTTTGGCGCTGTCGCAGGGGCCCTTTTCGGGGCGCCGCCCCTCCCTGAGCGAAATCCTGGCTACGCCCCTGGTATAACCAGATCGTCATTTCCAACAATGTTCGTTGCCTTAGTCTGCCATCTTTTAAGAAGACTGCTCGTGATTTTATTACGTGTACATGATTTTTTGTTGTTGACTTTGACTTCTGTACGGCTTGTATGACGATGGCTCCTGAATAGCCCTATTTGGAGTGGAGGAACCAGATAACGTGTAATAAATAAATAAATAAAATCCCTACCTGCAATGTACCCCTCATGGACCCTTAGCAGCAGGCCACAGTTGTCAGGCTGTTGGTGTGACGACATATGCTGACGTCACGGTGAGCATGAGCCAATCGAAGCCCTTGAAGCCTATGAAATATGGTAGCGGCTGCCAGATCATGACATCATCCACAGGCAAATAATTATTTTTCCCTAAAGGCGCATTTTAGAAATAAAAATATTGGGCTTATTGTACATTTTTCAGAGAAAATCATGAACGACTCCATGATTTTCGGCTAAAAGTATCCCTAATGACACTAAACTCCAGCATTGACCAAGGTGCCACATTCCTTTCAGGAAAACTGGGCACAGTTCTCATGCCGTTGGAGCTATTGCAATCTGGTAAAGTACATTTAATAGGAAAATGCCAGATCATTTTCCGCCATCTGAAAGATAATAACCCCCGCCAGTGGTTCGACCTCCAGAGGTTATCTCGTGACCTAATATGATCTGAGGTCACGAAAGGTCAGAAAGTGACCTTGTTGTATATCAAATGAAAGCCAGTGACGATAAATATACAATGACGTTTATTCCAGTGCTTTAGCTTGATTAGGTCAAAACTTATCGTCAAAATACTGTTTTTGTCCCCTGGTGACCTCAGATGACCTCAGCTAGGTCAAAGGGAAAATATCGCCCTTGGATCTGTGAAATGGTGTCCAAGAACGGTTTTCTGAGCAGTCTGAGCATTTTGAATAATGTTTGTGACTTTTAGATCATAAGACAGTTTTCCCCATGCTTTTTCAATGAGACAGGTCATCTCATGACATGACCTCAAGTAACGAAATCCAAAAATCCCGGATATACATGTTGTAGACCCTGGATGGGTCATAAAGTGTAGGAAGTTTCAAATCGATTGGCTTAGAAATGTAGCTATGGTAGAGCTCAAAATTTGAAGTGAGGTGACCTTGGTTGAGCTCGGCTGGTGACCTGACCTTGTGTTACCCGGGATAAAAATTTCAAGGATGGTGGTAAAATGAAAGGGCGAGAGACATAACTCTTAACCCCTGTGCAGCGCCTCGTCGTTTTCTGCTATCCCGAAAAAACCTTAGGAGGGCCATCGATGGCCCCCGGTGGGTTGAGGGTTAACTGGAGCAGCAGGGTAATTTTTTACGTATATATATTATCATGTACATACATACATATGTACCTTGGCGTGAAACTGTAATTGAATTATTAAAAGTGTGGAGCAAACCAATCCAGTGGCTACCCGATTTTTCCATGGAGCGATGTGCTTGGCCTCACGCACCCAGGGTCGGCGCGGCGGGACGGCCACGTGTAGTGGAGCCGACGCTGCTGGGGCGTTTGCCGCTTCCGGGAACGTCCTGCCGGCCACCTGCGGGTGTCGTGCGACGGTGCTGAGGGGATTGTCTCCTCCCCTCTCCCTGGCGCCGCGTAGCCGCGCATTCCCCCCCCCGCTGCGGCTGGGCAGGCCACGTGGGTCACACTCACATGGGCAGGTTACTTAGATGTCTACATGAATGATGAGACATGTCGCAACTATTCAAAATGGGAATAAAATGAATAGACGTGGACTGAACTTCTGCGCCGAAAGCCACACTCCGTCTCCCGTCTGAACAAGTTCAGCAGACTTCTTAAAGGGAGATACGCGAAAAATTTTTATTGGCTATATGAAAAGGTTACAAAAAGTTGTTTCAGAAGTCCTATTCTCATTTTTCCGAATTCGGCCTGCAAATGCCTTAAAATTGCTCTCAAAGTCAACATTTCTAGACGACTTTACCGGTACACCTCATATCGATGTATATGACGTACACACGGCTAAAGCTATCAATTTCTCTAAGAATTAGGTCATATCTATCCTAAATAGTGATGTAGAACTTTGGACTACTACAGAAAAAATCACCTTAGAAAAACAACATTCCAAAACTCTCCCGAAGCAGAAATATAGGGCTTAAAAGAAATCACAATTAACCAATCAGAAGCCTAGGAATTCTCAAACCGGGGTCACGTGACCTATCTGACGCAAAAGTTTTGTCATCCTGGGGCTGAAGCAGAAAATGACTCAAGACCCGCGGTACGAAACCGCTGAAGACTTGAGTAATTGTTTTTTTCCGTTTTTAGGGCAAACTAATTCATTTTGTAGTTTTTAAAAGCTTTTTAAAATTAATTCAAATACAAATACAGGAGAACAGACATTTGTAATATAAAAACATCACTTTTTAACTTTAAATAGTTTTCGAAAAGTAAGTGATGGGTATGAGCATGGGTAAGTGATGGGCATTTTATCGAAATTGTTAATCTATTTCGATAATAAGTGAGTGGCCTCCCAAAATTTTGCCGAAGATACAAAAATAATTGATAGTTTCATTATCAAGATTTTTCAAATAGCAAGAAACCACAATAATAATTTTTTCGCGTATCTCCCTTTAAATGAGCTGGACTGCCTATTATAAATTTTAGCTTGATTTCGACGTACCAGCACTGGGGCCCGACACTAGTCAAAGCCTGGACTTTGCCTGAACCAACTGGGTATACGCTTGAGACACCAGGGATGTGATAACAAAGGGATGTTAGTTGAACTTATATCTACCTTGCTCAGATAGATACCTCCTAGAAACATTGTGAAGTTTAAATGTGAATGTGAATGTTCTTACGCCTCATTTTAACATCTAAACTGACGCAAATATAAAATTAACACCCACCTCGGTGGGCCTCAAGCCACCTTTGCCCTGTTAGGGGAGTTTCAAACACTGAGAGAAATTTTCACAATGTCTATACGAATGCAGCCCTGATATTGGGGTTCACTAGAGCACAGCCAACGCTAAACAAGGACAAAACCCAGTTCGTGCAAAGCAAAAAGTAGTTAAAACATTGTTTTGAAACGAACATTAGTCGTCCTCTCATAATGATATGAACACGCAACTAAGCCAGTACAAGGGTAGCAACGCTGTCCCGTATGATCAAAGCCGGCAGTAGGACAGCCTTGCTAATACATTGGCAAGATGGTCGTATCCTTACAAATGCCGTACACATTTTGACCTGGTATCACTTGTGTCGCGGAAGCACCGGAAGTGTATGATGCACGTGCGCTACTGCATTTTTCATTCGTGTCGTGATCAAACGCCTCACTCAGTAAGACGCAGGCCACCCGCGGGGAGTGTGCGTGGGACGGTATTAGTGCAGTTAGCGGATTGCGGTGGAAAAGTTTCTTTGGTTAGCGTATAGCCTATTTAGGCATATTCTAAACCAATCTTTTTCAGTGTCAGTGCCCTATGACATTCGGAGCAGGCAGTCGCTAAAGTGGTGTGAACTTGGAAACGGATTGGACTTGCAAGGTAAGCAGCTGCATTGGAATGCGAAGTGTCCAATTAGGTACATACCTATGTGTTTCGAAGCTTCTTCCATTGCATACAAATGGTTTTATGGGTGTAGCCAGGGATTCTCAGGCATATGGAACCAGTGGCGGATCTGGCCGGTAGGTTTAGGGGGGCAACCAAAGTCAAAAAGAAAAAAATAACTCGGTAAAAGATTTGGCCACAAGATTTTTGCTTTTGCTATTCAAGGATCATTCACTCAAAAGCGGTTTTTGATATCAAGAGGACCTAGGTCCAATGCTTGCACTGAAGTTGACTGGTTCTGTTTGAAGTTAAATGGTTCACTTAAAGCACCAAAACCTTGCTTATAGACTTAAGGAGCAAGAGCCGGGGAAAATGACTAAAATTCGACAGCTTTTGGGGGAATATGGTTCTTCACTGAACTTTTTCGTTTGGGGGATCAACTGTCTTTTTCGCCCCCCCCCCCTGATTCGGCCACTGTTTGAAACCTTCTTTGAGTTCTGGTGACCTCAATATTCACTTAACCAAAAAAAATCACATAATGGTTATTCGTCTCGTCAAGAGCTTTCGAACGCAGACAAAGAATACATCTGCACTTCGGTTTTCCGATGACCGTGTCCTAACCGCCACGCGTCTCATTTCCAGCCCCAGCTCCTAAGGCCCTGGTGTGAGTGTTCGGCGAGTATATGATAACATCCAGGCTGTGGGTGCAACACTGCGAGCGCACACAGTATGTGGAATGACGTGGAGGTGGTGGTGGTGGATGGGCCAATTGAAGCCCTCCTTATGTGGATCATATGCCAGTTCGTCTTCAGTCTGGAAAATAAAGGGACCAAAACAACAGTTGGCTTCTTGGCCTTCAATGTCCTCGCTGCAAAGGACGTGGAGGTCCTCTGAATCATCAAAGAATTTCGGGATGCGATGGTGATGGGAGATGGCTGAGCTAGAGAGGCTCAGGTGATTGAGCTGGAGTAGCTTAGATGGCCAAGATGATTGCGGTATGATGTTCGTGTGTTATTTTCATTCGTGCAAAAATTTTGCAACTACTACGATCTGTGATAGTCATGTGTTTGATTTCTCTTAATAGATTTATCGCTCTTAATAAAAGAAAACAAGGGAAACATGTTTTAAGGGAGTTACCTCATTTGCGATCAGTGTTTTTCAGCAGGAACGAAGAGTAGTTTTGTTGGGGTTCAAATAGTGATCAATGATATACTTCGAACTTTTTGTAGACCTATTCACTGGTTTATAATTCACCCATACTGAAGCTAAAAAATCGTACTTTCCTTATTCAGGCACTAGAATGAGGCCGACTGAAGACTTTGTCTAGACCTGGTCTCTTCATTCTAAGCATGGTAATCACCTAGTTACGATAGGATGGTGACTGATTTAACACCAACTAAACCATGGTCAAAGCCTCGTTCTTGCGATAAGTTACTAGAGTAAGAAATGCTAGCACATTTGTAGGCCATGGTAAAGACTTCGTACAAACTTGGTTATTGCATTTTAAGCATTGTAGGTACTTCGTTGCAATACGATGGTCGATGATTAAAACCAGCTCAACTCTGGTCAAAGCCTTGTTCTGGTGCTAACTTTTGGGCCCGCAATGTTAGTTTTTGGAGTAAAAAACTGGTAAATGCTTGCTAAGGATGCAGACATTTAGAACACAAACTCTAGGGTTCTGCAGCCCTCGTTACTAGGTTGTAACTTAGTGAAAATTTCTCTCAAGTGAACACCCCCCTCGAACCCCGCTTCTATGTGGAATAACGAGAAAACGCGAACGGTGTTAAATAGCTCATACGAATTCATTAAGAAACTACATGGGTCAATTTTTGGCTCAGGTCAATATTGAGGTCATGAAAGGTCAAGGAAGGTTGCATGTTAGGGGAGTGTTTCTGTGCTCTAGCGTCTGAAAGAGTTGAGTTAGAACCATTTTTAGGCACAATTCGCTTCCTCTCGTCACAGCAAATCGAATGATATGACTATGCTAGGTCAAAACACAAAAATGACCAGAGCACAGGTTAGGTCAAGGTCACTTTTCAACCTAACATAGTCAATATGCATATCAGTCGACTTGCAATAGCAATCCAAACGTAATGGTATCAAAATATAACATGTATCATCATATCCTGCAAAGTTATTGACCCAAGTCTGAAAACTGCTTAAATAGCCCCAGGTGACCACTTAGAGGTCACAGGTCAAAAATTGCAGCATGAACCTGGAAAGGGTCCTAAGATACTACGATATGGAGAATACATAGGTATTCTCAGTGTTATCTACACAAATAACAGGGGCGGATCCAGGAATTTTCGCTAGGGGGCCGCAGCACTGGGGGGCGCCACTTGCATGACCAGGGGGCGCCATTTTTAGTCTGGCTGGGGGCGCCCAATTTTATGTTCTATACCCATTTAAAGTATTGTTTTTGCGAACTGAATCAGTTGACCAGCGCCCCGTGGGCCTCTGAGCTACCTTCGCCCTGGCGGGGGGTGAACACCCCCTCTCGAACTCGGCCCCTGTGCGGGATAGCGAGAAACGCGAAAGCTGGTGGATAGTTCATACAAATTCATGAGGAAACTATATCGGTCACTTTTTGGCTCAGGTCAATATTGAGGTCATGACAGGTAAAATGCCGCCCCGGTAGCTCAGTTGGTAGGGCGTTGGGCTCCGGCCCGCTGCTCAGAAGCATGCAGTGGCAGTGCATGTCCAGGCTTGGGATCGGTTCCCCTGAGACGCTCCGGCGCTCAAACGTTTACCCGATGTACAGGTCGGCTGGCAACTGACTGGTGAGAGGGTGACCTGAGCGGGGCGGCCGTCTCTGTGCTTTGTGGGACGTTAAATTTTGGCTTCTAAATTAGCCCTCCATTGAGGGAGTTGCTCGTTCGGGTGGTGGGGTCGGGGTCTCCGTGACAAGTCCCTTGGTGACTTTAGTGAGACTCCGACTCCAGCAGCCTTACCAGGAACAACTTGAACAAAATTTATAAAAAAAATAAGTTGGCATTTTTAGCAGTTTTTGGGCTCTAGCGTCTGACAGCGTTGAGTTAGAATCATTTTGTAGGCACTTTTCGCTGTCTCTCGTCACGGCGAATCGGATAATTTTATAATGTGACCATACTAGATCCAAACACAAATGACCTGAACGCAGGTCAGGTCAAGATCACTTTTTGAACTAGCATAGTTCATATTCATATCAATCGACTTGGAATATCAATCCAAACGCAATGGTATAAACATAAAAGCTGTATCATCATTGCATGCATTGCATGTTATTGAACTAAGTCTGAAAACTGCTTAAGTAGCTCCAGATAACCTCTAAGAAGTCACAGATCCAAGATTGTAAGATGAACCTAAAAAGGGACCTAGGCTACTTTGATTTTGAGAATATGAAGGTATTATCACCTTTATCCACACAAATACAGTCCAATATCATAGGTCAACAGTCTGACCCAACTTGACCTGGTATAGTCATGATTTATACAATTTGACCGGCAGTGACTATACAAACACTTTGGTGACAAAATAAAAGTTCTATCTTTGTTTATTCAAAATTTATAGAGTAAAACACCAAAAATGCTTATTTGACCTAAGGCGACCTGTCAAAGGTCACAAGTCAAACTTTTTGGTATCAACTTCAGAAGTGGGCTAAGAGCAAGTCGTAAACGATGTTTCAAGCTGATTCCATCCATACTTATTGAGAAAAGCTCATTTCGTGATTTTCCCCATGTATTTACAATTGGGAGGTCATGCTCTGCACATCACCTTAGGTCACCAATATAAAAAAAATCCCGGAACATATGTTGTAGCTCCTGGTGGGCCCATTATGTGGTATAAGTTTAAACTTGATCGATTAATCCTCCTTTTAGTTATGCAGTCCTAAGCATTTTTAGGTGAAGTCACTTCACCTGACCTGGTGATCTGACCTGATCTGAACTTTAGCTAAAATTTTCAGGAAAGATGTAAAAGTGATGAAGGAACAGCTAGACTAAGTTTGGTGGCGCTGCGCGCCGCCGTTTTTTGGTCACTTCGGAAAAACCCGAGGGGGGTCTAAAAGACCCCCACCCGGGCGAAGGTTAATATGGCAGGAATTGCCAGATCATGGCGTCATCCACAGGAGGAGGTTTATTTTTCACCCTAGAGGAGCATTTTAAAAATAAAAATATAGAGCTCATTGTACATTTTAAGGGAAATCATGGACGTTTTCATTTTCGGCTAAAATACTCCTTATTACACTGAATTCCTGGATTCTACCATGAATAAGAGATACCTGGATCGGAGACTCCCTGTCGGCGCCTTTGATGTGAGCGACAGCGGTCGTCCGCCTAGCGGGAAAAGTGGGAAGCTTCGACATACAGGGCGCCGGCCGCCGGACGTCGCGGACGCAGGCGCGTCAAATGGGGAAAACGGCCACGACTCGTCGAAATTGAGGCCACATTTAGCACATCTATGCAGACAGCGTGGTTCCAGCTGACAGATGAGCATGTTCTGTATCACGCTTTTCATTTTCCAGGGCATTCCCTTTAACAGGGGTCAGGGAAAGGGGAGAGGGTGGCAAACTGAATCCCCCAAAAAGACAAATTTTCCCTGCATTACACGATGACGTGATGTCAGGCGAAGCAGCGGGGGAAGGGGCGGAGGCGACTGCCTCATAACTTTCGGACTGGGGGCAGTGCTCCCCAGCCCCTCTCTCGAGAGCCGGTCTCAGGAGCCCTCGAGAGCCGGTATCAGGGTCCCCGAGAGTCAGTCAGGGGACCCCGAAATTTAGTCTCAGGAGCACCGTCCCCTCGAGAGTTGGCCTCAGGAGTCCCTCGAGTCATTCTCAGGGAGACTCCAAAGGCCAGTATCAGGGGCCCCCAAGATTTAATCACGAGAGACCCAAGTTATTATCAGGGCCCATCCGTTTTGGTCTATGGGGACCTCCTCTCAGGGGGCCCGAAAGCTAATATGGGGATCCGATAATTATTATCATAGGTGCTGCCAAGTGTTGGTTTCAAGAGCCCCCATGTCTCAAGGACGTCTTTCTCGGGAGCCAAGAGTTCCTTTCAAGGGGCCCTGAAAGCTAGTCTTGGGACCCATAATTAGTTTCATGAATACCCGGTTGGTTTCGGGGGGCCGAGAGGTAATCTTGGGAGCCCTTGAGAGTTAGCCCCAGGTTTTGCCCCCAATTTTTATCTAAGGGGCCCCGAGAGTCAGTCCCGGGAGCAGCCAAAGAGTTAGTCCCAGGGGACCCCCGGGAGTCAGCCTCGGGCATCCGAGAGCTAAGCCTGTGGATCGGAGCAATCCCCCAGAGGTGCTCCCTAATTTCGGTCTAAGTGGCTCGAGAGTCCGTCTCAGGGGGTCCCGAGTTAGCCGTAGCCCCCTGTGGGCTAATCTGGGACTTCGAGAGTTAGTCTCAGGAGCACCAAAGACTCAGTATCAGCAGTGCTCCCCCGAATGTTAGTCTCAGGGGGCGCCCCAGGATTAGTCTCGGAGGGCTGTCGGAAGTCATTTCCATTCCCACCCACCGAGAGTCAGCCTCAGGGGACCCCGAGTTAATCTGGATACCCCTGAGAGTAAGTATCAGCCCCCTCGCCCCACTCGGAGCAAATCTGGGGTCGCGACAGATAGTCTCGGAGGTGCTACCGAGAACTTATCTCAGGAGCCCCGAGATATTATCAGGGGCCCCCTCAGTTTTCTTTTAAGAGGCCCCCAGGAATCAGTCTGGGTTCCCTGAGAGCTAATCGGTGGAGAGGCCGAAATGAGCTTTATTGAGTGCCACCAAGTGTTGGTCTCAGGGATTCCCAGAGCCAGTCTCAGGGAGCCCCCAAGAGCTAAACGGGGGAGGGGCCGAATATTAGCCTTATGAGTGCCCCATGGACCTAAAATAACGGTCCGCCGATGGAGCTTTCATTTCGGGGGAGTGGGGTCAATATGAGTTTAGACACCCGGTTGTGATAAGTATTCGATGGGGGCTACCTCATGGTTCCACATCGCACATAGGCGCGATAATCAAGTTGGTAGAAAAAGATAGTCATGTAACGAAAAAGGTCCGGAAATGGTCCTTGGGCCCCTGAGACCGACTCTCGGGGGCCCTCTGAACCGACTTTCGGGGAGCCCTGAGACCGCCTCTCGCGGGCTCTAAGATCAACTCTCGCGGTGCCCCTGAGATAGCCATCGAGGGGCCCTGAGAACAACTCTTGAGGCCCCCCTGAGATAAACTCTCTTGGAAGGGAGCCCTGAGGCCGATTCCGAGCCCCTGAGAATGCATCTTGGAGACCTCCAGAGTCTGACTCTGGGGCCCCCTGATCGGCCCAATGGGGTCCGCGGACCCCTAGGACCCACCTCCTGGGTTACGCCACTGATTTCAACACAACCTCCCCGCACGCCTCATTCGAACTAATGCATTCGGAAGTGATGCGCCCTGTACGTCGTTTCGCGCATGCGCAGTACGGAGTGATCGGCGCTGTCGGTCGGAGGCGGCGAGTCTCCTATCCAGGTGTCTCTTATCCATGATTCTACCAAGGTGTCACATTCTCATTAACCCTCGCCCCACCGGGGGGCATCGATGGCCCCCTAAGGTTTTTCCGGGATAGCAGAAAAACGAAGAGGCGCAGCACCGCGGTTGAGCGCTCTACCTCTCACTGCATCATTTTACCACCATTCCTGAAATTTTTTTACCCCGGGTCACCCAAGGTCAGGTCATCAGACGAGGTCAACCAAGGTCACCTCACTTCAACTTTAGAGCTCTGTAAGAGCTACATTTCAAAGTCGATCGATTTGAAACTTCCTACACTTTATGGCCCCACCGGGGTCTAGAAGGTGTATATCCGGGATTTTTCGATTTCGTGCCCTGAGGTCAGGTCACGAGGTGACCTCTCCCATTGAAAAAGCATGGGGAAAAGCTGTCTTATGATCTATAAGTCACAAAAGCGATTGAAAATGCTCAGCTTGATCAGAAAAGCGTTCTTGGACACCCTTTCACGGATTTCAGGGGCCATATTTGCCCTTTGACCTCTCCAAGGTCATCCAAGGTCACCAGGGGTCAACAACAGTATTTTGACAATAACTTTTGACCTGTATAAGCTAGAGCGCTGAAACAAACACCATCGTGTTTGTCTCGTCATTGGCTTTCATTTGATATACGGCAAGGTTACTTTCTGACCTTTCGTGACCTCAGGTCATTTTAGGTCACGAGGTGACCTCTGGAGGTCAAACCACTGGCGGGAGGTCTTTACGTTTCACATAGCGGAAAAAGGACTGACAATTTCCTATCAAATGTACTTTACCAGACCTCAATAGCTCTAATGGCATAAGAGTTATGCCCAGTCTGCTTAAGCATTGCATATTTGAGTGAAAATAGCCGATCTTGGCCCAATTTGACCTTTGGAGGTCAAACCATTGACCTGAGCACTAAAACATGTGAAGTAATTACTTACTGAATTCACGCGAGCTTTCTATTGCACTTTGCAGATTTGCGCTAACGCCCATATTTTCGGAGTTAGAGGGGGGCCATCGATGCCCCCGGTGGGGCGAAGGTGGCGCTGGCCCCCGGTGGGGAGTGGGTTAAGTGCTACCATCCGCCCATGTCAACTGGGCGGATATTTTAAAAAGACAGTCGCTTGGTTTGGCATTTTCTGAGGTGGAAAAAGTGTTGATCAAGATAGGGTGGGTACCTACAAAACAGCATGGGATACACACATCGGGGCGTCACTACGGCATTAGTAAATAGTACCGATGCGCTTCACTTGCACTAGGCTTCTAAACATTTGCCTAAGCGCACGCAGATAACAGGGAGAAAACCAAAACCACATGTCGAGTCCCCACGACACCACTCACTTCCGACGCCCATGGCCGCGGAGCATTTCTCCCTGCTAAAATTGCAGCCACAAAAATCCGCCGCGAAACGTCAGCCAGCGACGTGCGTGCCTGGCGGTGCAGCATCACTGCAGGCGAGACACTGCGGCGCAGCATAGAGACAGGCACTGCGTGCTACTTGACGCAGAAGTAAAAATAGAAAAAATAAGTACTTTGTGTAAAATTAAGATATCAAGGACGTATCATTTCTCTTACTTGAATTTCATGAAGCTAGTAATCATACCCGAAATTGGCACACAAAATACTTACTTCAGGTAAGATCACCAATTATTAATTTATCCTATCCACCTCTCACTTCGTAGCTGATGCCTCTTATGAAATATTAGATGCTTATTATATGTAAATACCCAGATTTTTTGCCATTCCATGAAATCGGGTCAGGTCTTTTGGGTTTTGACCTAGCACAGTAATATCATACATCATTCGATTTTCCATGACGAGAGAAAGAGAATAGTGCCTAAAAATGATCCTGCTCAACTCTGTCAGACGCTAGAGTCCAAAACCTGCAAAAACTGTACTCTAAAATGCAACTTCTTTGACCTGTCATGACCTCAATATTGGTCTCAGCCAAAAAGTGGCTGATGTAGTTTCTTCATGAATTTTGATGGGCTATCCACTAGCGTTCGCGTTTTTTTTTTTGCTATCCCGCATAGGAGCTGAGTTTGAGGGGGTGTTTGAAACCCCCAACCCACCCTGGCGAAGATGGCTCGCAGGCCCTCCCGGGTGGGTGTTAATGAAAATGCCTCGGCACACAATCTAACTTTTTCCCATTATGATCGTTGCAATGCAGCCAAATTACATAACTTCACTCACTGAACTGGCTTACTATCGCATTCAACTCGGTCAGGATCGTGGTGACCGGTCAAACTCAGTTTGTACCTCGGTACTTATATGCCCCACACGGTGGGGGGTGGTTAAGACCAAGAGTTGTCGGTCTTCTGGACGAGCCAGTCCTTGGACTAGGTGATGATAAAATCGTTGCCAACATTTTGCTAAGCAGAACAAGTCCAATAGCTGATAAAATTATCTTATGTATGAAGATTTTGTGAAATATACATTTTATTCGCCTGCGTAGGTTTAAGTCAATGAAGAGGCTCGGCATGTGATAAATTATGACGTCACATGCTTACGTCATGATCCGGCCGAATCGTCGGATGACCGTGCCTTTTACGTTAAGGGCCTTGGTCTGGACACAGCCTTTCAATAGTGGCACTGCCAGAAAAACACCTCGGAAAATAAGTAAATGATCGAAGTCAACAGCTTACAGGGTTATCAGTAGATCCGAAATGTTTTTTTTTACAAATTCAAGGGTTATTTGTCTACGTGCTCAAAATTTGCTTCACAAGAAACATTATTTTTACCAGTTCGCTATATTGCATTGTAACATGTTCTCGTCGCAATAGACAACACAACCACATATCGAACGGGCACACGACCACACATCGGATGGGCATGAACGCGCCCTGGGGGATCCTGCTTGGTAATGGAGCAAAATGACACCGATGGATACCCAAAACAAACACTAAAAGAACTCGGGGCAATTTTTACCACTCAGAGCTGAGAGCTGGCCATGTCGCAGTGGGATGCCCTAAGGCTGAAAAAGAGCGGTCAATCGTGAAATTGGGGTACCCGAATACAAAGAAGAGGACAAGCGAAGTTGAAGGCGGTATACGTAAAAGTGGGGTGCCCCAAGGCTAAGAAAGAGCAGACAATGGTGGAAAATGGGCGCGCAATCATGCACTAGAGGGCAGTCAAAAGTAGATGAGAGTGCTCAATTTTATGGTGGGCCGCTTTATAGCTAAAAGGGACGGTCAAGCATGATTTAGGGGCTCCGAACCACAAAGCGGAAGGCGGCCAGAGGTGAATGAGGGCAGTCCCCGTTGAAGTGGGGTGCTTTAAGGCTGCACAAGAGCGGCCAACAGTGGAGAAGGTGCGCACAATCATGCAGAAGAGAGCGGCTAAAAGTGGATGAGGGCAGTTCATGTTTCAGTGGGGCACCCAAGGGCTGAAAAGCGGATCAATTATGAAAACAGGGTGCCCAACCACAAAGTTAAGAGCGCCTGGAGGTAAATGAGGGTGGTCCACGTTGCAGAGTTCCACCAAGGGCTGAAAAAGGGTGGCCAATCGTGAAATATGGGGTCATGTCTAGGAAATATCTGAAACTTTGTCTCCAGGGCATTTTTGGGCCAGGAACACGCCTGTGAGAATCTTAGCCCCCTCCGACCAAGGGTGACCGAGTTATAGCCCGAGGCATTTTTGGGGGGTCACCTTGTAGACTCAGCTTTGATGCTTCATAACTCAAAAACGCATTGCCTGATTATCAAGTTTTATATATAATTGAACTCGTATTGAACTATTATTATTTTGAAAAAGAAAGCTTTAAAATTTAAAAAGTTTTGACTTTTAATTTCTCTGGTCTTTTCTTTCTTGACCTAGCTTGACCTTTTCGCAGTTGAAATTGACCTGTTAAACATCTAAAAAATTTTGCTTCATAAATTTTCTTTCGATAAAAACAATAAAAAATGCGTTCGTGCTATAAATTCTAAATTTTAGCACCTAAGGTATGTATGCAGAATTTTTGGTTTTTGACCACTGCGGTAGTACAGCCTTACGTTTAAGACCGCAAACAAAGGGGTTGCTTTTGTAATCGGTTGCTTGCAATGATACTGCATTGTCATTACGAAATTTTCATCGTGCAAGTGTCAGAGTTTATGAGGATTACACGCACCCACACGAGGGGGCGGGCAACCAGCCTCCTCAGATTTCCACAGGTAGTAAAAAAAACACCTTCGCGCAGCGCCATCATGCTTCATATACCTCTAACTCGACATTTTTTAAGCTTCTAGCAAAATTTTAGGCCTGGGTCATACCAGGTCAGCCCGCCAACCCAGGTCAAGAGACCTAACCTCGAAAAAAACTTTGGAGGTGCATCACTAAGATAAAGTTGAACCTATTGTGCTTAGATTCACATCACATAGTTGGGTCACCGAGGAAGCTAATTTTTCGAAGCAGGATTTCTATATCGATCATCTGGGACGAGGTCATGGTCACAATCTTTCCATTAGAAATGCATGGGACAATTAGTAAATTTTGATAACTTGCAAGAATTGAGAATTGTCGAGAATTGCGATGTAGGTTTTATTTTTAAGTTGTGTCTGACTTGCCACTGCAGGTTGATTAATATGTTTTACCATAAAGACCTAAGCCCGGCTCTAGGTCAAAGCAGGTTAATTTTGAAATTTGACTAGACAAAATTATAAGATATATAATCCGATCGGACTCGACAAGAGCATTCCAATGGTGTTGAACATTTTTTCTACGGCTCTATTCTGTCAGCTATTGTGCCAAAAATTTAGGTTTCCACTGTGTTCCTGTAATGCTTTTCTTACGCATACATTTTTCACTGCTATTAAGTTCTTGTACATTCCACAATCAAGCATAGCCAATGACAGCTCCAAAGTCTGTTCGCCAATGTGATTCTGGAAAAACGACCAAAAGTCTCATAGAATACCAGCGGTAAATAAGATATCCATCACTGTTCATGAAAGCTCTGCAAACAAAACAAGACAGGTTCGGGTTTCGTATACCTATGTTTGAACTAAACTGTGTCGTGCTGTGGAAGTAGACTTTCTTTTATGGGTGCTGCGTGAATGGTCGCAAATTTAGTCATGGTGAATGTCCAATGCAAAGTTAATATTAAACATACAGGTATGAATTATTTGGCTTGAGTAATGAGTGATCTGACGGCCACATTTGAACTGGGATCGTTTCGGCTATGAAATGATTAACTTTTAAAAATATGATGTGAGGCAACCTGTTCAAGTGACCCAGTTGAATGCGTTATGATTTCAGGACAACAGTTTTTCGCATGTATGAGCAGATTCAAATTACTTCCTGGGAATGAAAGCCTTTCAGATACTTTTTTACATTGTATGAATCCTCTCGAACGTATGCTTTGCTGCACTGGGGCACATTGTATCGATTTGCTTTCTATTTTTTATTATTCCATCTCCGGGAACGATGTAATTGTGTGAGTTAGTGGTGCTTATAGGATAAGTTATAATTGTTTGAACTATTGATAATTTCGCAACATCTTTGTATATTCTCGTTTAAGGCTGCAAGGCCCATTACTAATAAGTTCCTTTGCGCTCGTCTCCCTCGGAACAATGTATCGTTTTTATCACTTTTAATGACTGCTGTTTTTATATTATTCTATCTTTTTATAAACCTCGTCCAAGTTGTTGCCCGTTCAGTTTTAGGAGTCGGAGTCTCACTAGAGTCATCAAAGGACTTTTCACGGAGACCCCAACCCCACCACACAAACGAGCAACTCCCATGATGAAGGGTTAATAAAGGAACCAAAGTTGAACGTCCCACAAAGCATAAGGACGGCCGTCTACCTCAGGTCACCCTCTCACCAGTCAGTTGCCAGCTGACCTACGGTATTTGCGGTACCTACCACCTGCCAGTTGACCTAAATTATTTTGCCAGAAGTTGCAAAAATGTCGAATTAGAGGTAGATGAAGTACGATGGCGCTACGCAAAAGTGTTTTTTTACTACCTGTGGAAACCCGAGGAGGCCGGTTGCTCGCCCCCTCGTGTGGGCGCGTGTTAATTCTCATAAACTCTGACACTTGCACGATTAAAATTTCGTAAAGACAATGCAGCATCATTGCAAACAACCGATTACAAAAGCAATCGCTTTTTTGCGGTGTTAAACATATTCTGTACTACCGCAGTGGTCAAAAACCGTCTGCATACCTACCTTAGGTGCTAAAAATTTGTAATTTATAGCAAGAACGCATTTTTTATCGAAATATTATCTAGGAAGCAAAATTTTTGAGGTGTCTAAAAGGTCAATTTCAACTGCGAAAAGGTCAAGCTAGGTAGAAAAAGAAAAGGTCAAAGGAATTAAAAGTCAAAATGTTTAACATTTCAAAATTTTCTTTTTCCAAAATAGTGCATAGTTCAAGACGAGTTCAATGATATTCAAAACTTGTTAATCAGGCTATGCGTTTTTGAGTTATGAAGCATCAAAGATGAGTCTATAAGGTGACCTCCCGAAAATGCCTCGGACTATAACTCGGTCACCGTTGGTTGGAGGGGCTAAGATTCTCACAGGCGTGTTCCTGGCCCAAAAATACCCCAGAGACATAGTTTCATATTTTTTAGAGATGGTGGTGTCAAATTGAAATATTTTTGGTCGTTTTGTCCTGGAATGCCCCTCATGTGGAAGAGGGCGGCCAAAGGCAGACACGGGCGGTCCATGTTGCAGTGGGGCGCTCTAGAGCTGAAAAGGGCCGCCAATCGTGAAAGTTGGGCGTCCAACCGCAAAAAAGAGGGTGTCAAAAACAGTGATATGTTGGTGCGTAAATGGAGCAAACGATAGGCACCTATCGTGCACCATGGAGGCGCTGGAGGCACAATGCGTGCTGTCAAATGTTGGGGCGCCCCTAGTGCCGTGTGGCGGGGGGGCTGGATGGGCGCCGTTGGAGAAAAAGTAAGATACCAATGATGCATCAAGCACTCAGCAGAAATATGTGGGCGCCTATAGAGAAGTGTGGGAGCAACAATGGAGCGAAAGAAAAACACCAATGTGTACCATGGGGGCCGCCAGACAGAGCGGTTTGTCGAAATGTGGGGACGCTCCCGATGAGCCCAGGGCGGGAGATGAAGGCGCCGGTGGGGCAAAGAACAGGCACCAATGATTCATCATGGGGGCGCCAGTGATACAGACCGATGTGTCAAAAGATGGTGGAAAGGGGCGGGGGGAGGGCGCCCATAAAGCTAAAAGTAGACAACAATGTTGGATCATAAGAGGGGGAACCAGTGGTATAGAATGGGCTGTTGAAAGGTGAAGACCCCCTCAGTGGGCCATGGGGGCGCCGTTTGAGAACGCACCAATTATGCACCATGGGGGAGCCAGAGGTAAAGAGCGGGTCTAACAAGCAGGGGGCGCCCACAGTGAAGCGTGGGGGCCCCAGTGGAGTGCAAAGAAGACACCAATGATGCCCATGGGAGTGTCAGTGATACATGCAGGGTTTCAACAGATGGGGCGCTCACAGTGACGCGTGGGGGCACCGTTGGAGCAAGAACGAGATATCAATGCTGCACCATGGAGGCGCCAGTAGTATAGAGCGGATTTTAAGAAGATGGGGGCGCCCGTAGTGAAGAGTGGGGCGCCGGTAGTACATAGCGGGATGTCAAGAGATGGAAGAGCCCACGATGTGGCTTGGGGCGTTGATGGAGTGAAACAAAGACATCAATGATGCATCATGGGGGGGGCGCCAGTGATACAGGACTGGTTGTCAAGATGTATTTGTATGCAGCATCATTACCACGGGGCACCAGTATTTCCGTTAGGCATGCAAACGTGGAGCAAATGGAGGCGGGCCCCGGGGGGCGCCATAGTGTCGAGGGGGCGCCTTACCAGCGAGGGGGGGCCGCGGCCCCGCGGCCCCCCTTGGATCCGCCCCTGAGTTGAGGGAAGGGGCATATTAGCCCCAAATATTTTTCTAATCTGACGGGCGTACCAACTTTGGACCGGCTTGTCTCCAGCTCCCTCCAATGGTTCTCAGTCCGTGGGATTTACCTCTGTTGGAGACCATTTCCTCTGTTTTTTTACCACCGGGACACGCTGTTTGCCATTCGAGAATGTCTTTTGTGTCTTTTGCTGAAGGCCATTCTTGAAGCCTGACCGGTTTTGGTGCAAACCAGGAACCAGTAACCGACCCAATAAAAAAACAAGGGTGGCTCTTTGAGATTAAATGTGTTAATCCCGAGATTAATGTGTCTCGAGATTAATTAATCGTTTTAACACGCTCATTGACGGGAGGAGGGTACCCACCCCTCCCCCAGTCTGGTTTTTCGGATAGAATATGGCATACATTCTCTCATCATTTTTACAACTTCTGTCAAAATTTTAAGGTTAGGTCATCTCAGGTCAGGTCACCAGTACAGGTCAAGTGACCTGACCTCAAAAAGTTTTAGATAACATAAGTCGGAACAAAGTGAACTCATCCGATTGAAGTGACCTGACAAAATGGTTAAAATATTTCGATGGAGAAGCGTATGGGCTACCCAACACCGTTTACCATTTTCCACTACCTACCGTGGTTCTCGAGATTTTAGGGGGAGCGTACCCGCCCCCCGTCAAAGCGAAGGTGGCTCAGAGCCCCGTCAATGCGCGTGTTAATCTGGTAAAACAACGAGATAAAACGTTAATCCGTACGAGATAAAACGTGTTCGAGATTTAATGTGGCGGTGTCCCACGACGAACCACCCTGAAAGACCGTCTGGACCTTTCACGGCAGGAGAGTGTGGAGGCCTGCGCACTGGCCACTCCCTTCTTCTGTGCAGCTACCGAAAGAGGATCGGCCTGGACCCGGAGACCACGTGCCGGGAATGCGACAACAGAGAGGACGAGGCCCTCCACCACCTTCTGACCCAGTGCCCTGCGTGCACTGACCTGCGCTGGGACATATTTGGACGGGACGACCCGCCCATCCGGGAGGCGCTGGCGGACCCGCGACGGCTGGCGATGTTCCTGCGGTGGTTGGGGCGCCTGCAGGGGCGCCCCCGTATGGCCGGAACACTCAATCAATCAATCAGATTAAATGTGTCCGTCGACATCTAAATCTTTGATATAATTTTAATCCTTTGGGCCCCGGAGAATATAAAAACACGTAGTCTAGAGAACCGGAGAATAGCTGAATGCGATAAGGAAGAATAACTCTTGATATGCGTCAGAACTGGGGAACCAGAGCAGCCCCCACGATCCTTGGATGAACTAACAAAAATATGTGCAACAACCAAGTGTGGAACGCACCACGAACCCAAACCTGATCACTTTTTGTTTCAGGGGGGAACGTTTGTTGTATGTTGTAGGTTGGAGATGGACTGGCCACCTCTTTTCTCTGTCCGTGGTGGTAGCTCTTTCCATTTTTTTTAGATATACAAGATTTAAGAATACATTGTTTTTTTCTTCAATTAGAGCTAGTTTCTGATACGGGCGCATCACGAAAATACACCTCAAAATTCTAGCCTGAAACAGTTCGTATTAAATAAAAAGGATTCTACAATAATCTAAACATTGGTAATGACGGAGTCTAAGCCTAAGAAGACGCATTGCGGCTTTAAGACAAGCAAGCTGCTGGCCTCATGAATGACATTTGTTTATGACAATGATAAACTTTTATTTTTAATACTTCGGAGTTCAGAAACGGTCCTTTCTCATAATAGAACAAACAATCGCAGAAGCACTTCATATAAAATCATATTATTATATAAAATAGTACATTAACCGTTATTTGTATTAGATTGTTTATTAGATTATCTACGTTGATAAGATGTTTCATGACCAGCCTCCTCGAATCATGGTTGCAAAATGGGGCTAACACACTGATAAATATTCAGGTACATCCCTTCACCACAATTCTCATAATATAATAGGTGAAAACATAAATGTTTAGTCAGAATGCTAGGATAACCTTAAATCAAGTTCCAATATTTGAATATTCCAGTACTGAACTACATTATTCCAGCATTCGAGTTCCATATCAGATCTAAATTTCAAGCCTTGGTCACACTATGACCACAAGTTTTCGCTTATTGTATTATGAGGATTCTGACGAGGGGCTGTGCCCGAATATGTGATCACAGTGTGATCACAGGCTCCATTATGCATCAAGAATTCGAGAGGCAAAACCATGAAACATCTTACCAAGTTATAATCATGCTCCTCGGCTACGCAATGCAAAATTCATCTACTTTTAACAACCAGCAGATATCAGTTGATCAATGAGGCCTATATTCAGACTCACACAAACATGAGAAAATATAACCTACCAGGAATTTACAAGCGAGTGATAAACCTCGGCAGGTGAGAAACGCGTGCAACAATCAGGTCTGCGAGTCCCCAAAGAGCAATCTTCCGAGTGCAACGTGAACTAGAGGATCTAAATCAGTACGTCAGTGGCGAATCCAGGGCAATGTTTTTTTGAGGGGGAGGGCAGGGTCCAAAATCGTGAATAAACATTTTTTAAAGATCGGCGAAAATCGCAGAGTTTGGGAGGAAAGTACATTTTCCCCTGAACCCACCAGTGGGTATGCGGCTTCTAGCTTCCAGTCCTTGAAGCATAGGCGGATCCAGGGGGCAAGGAGGGGGGGCACGTGCCCCCCCCGATCAACCCTCGGCGCCCCCTGAAAGATCGATGGCGCCCCTGAAATGTCGCTTCCCACCCCCCCCAGGATACGAAAGTCGGCGCCCACCGATAGGATTTGGCGCCCACCTGATAGGTTTTACCGGTCATAAGTGGCGCCCCCTTGGTTCGGACGGCGCCCCCCCGCCGGAAGGTGCCCCCTCCGATCGGCAATCCTGGATCCGCCTATGCCTTGAAGTGCACTCTGAGAAGGGTGGGAGCGAACCAAATACTGAGCGTACATCAAAAGCAAAACAGATTTTGCATCTGTCCACAATAAGCGCTACACGATTTGATAAAATGTACACCGCAATAGTCTGAGCCCAAAGGTGTCACTTATTATTTTCGCCGACTTTCACACGTACGACCACGAACAAAATCTGACCACCTGATTTTTCACTATAAAGACCTTTTGCATTACTAGTTTTTTTTACCTTCAAGCTAAAAAGTACTTTTAATGGCATGTTTTACTGAGGTCATCAGAGGATGTGTCTTGATATACGGCGATAAATACCACTTACGCACACACATGAACGTAAACTGCGGGCACACAGGCAGACGACCGAGGCGCACTCAGGCTGGTTCGTGTTCAATGCAGAAAACTGCTGGCTGTGGTACTCTGCCAACTCTAGGATTCCATTGCTCGAACTCTGAAACTTGTCTTCCAGCAGCATGCGTAATTGGCGACAGTCACTGTCGAGGGGCAGCACCTGATTATTTCTGTTTTGCGTTCAGCTTTCTGGGGTAAGCTCTTCTTAAATTAGAAGACATTTTCACAGCAGGAACAGATGGGACCAAATAAAGGGTACAAATAAGATATCACAAGCCCACAATGAAAGCAAACAAGATATCACTGCATCTTGTTTTAAACATATACAAAATATATATATTCAAGAAGAAAGATGTCCCCAAAGACGATCTATAGTCTAGATCATGGGTTTGTGGAGGAGTCGGGTAGAACCATGCAAAATCTTGATTTTTTTCTAAATTATAATACATTATTTCCAAACTGGCCCACAATAGAAAAAAAAATATTTCAAATTTCAGGTCTATGGGAGAATCGGTCTGATTGGGTTCATCCTATTCATAGTAACAAACAAAATGATCATACACAAGCTGGTCCATTGATTGGGATGATAGTATGATGATACACAGCAGCTACAAAAGACCGGTTTTCTAGTAAACAAATTTTCTCTTTGAATTTTTCTCTTTTCTGGCCCTAACAGCCCAAGGATTGTCCTCTTTGCATTTATAGATTTGTATTGGGGGAAACGTTTGGATTCTTCGCATTTCGATGTGTACGTGTGTAATAAACGTGTACGGTATCAAGTGACCAGCCTAATCTTTCACATATTCCTCCAGGAAAACACAAAAATTGCATCACTCAAGACTGCCCTCTTGTCATTCCTATATGTCTATCCTAACTCTTTGTTCACAATTATATTGTTGTATTGGGTACACTCCTAGTGTTGCAAATCATAATACATCTTATCCTAGTTTTCCATCAGTTTATTTTTAATATCAATGATAAAAAGCATGCAGATGGACATTTTCAGAGGGCAAACGGATGAATTCATGCCACAGCCACTTTCATGTCTAGAAACAAACAGTAGCACTTGAAATATGAGCAACTTCATCCGAGAAGTGGATAAGAGTACACAAACTATTATGTGCTGCATGGTACCAAAATAAATGGAAAAATCTGTTGCAATCTGTGAAATTATCAAAAACATTTTCATACTTTAAAGAAGGTAAACTAAACAGCAAATGCACAAGCATGCACACATTGTGCAGAGCTAGTATTTGTAACTGGTAGAAATTTGTAATTCAAGTTACAGGCTTGATATAGACTTTTACTAGAGTGCACAGATATTGTAAATAGAAAGTTAGACCAAAAAGAGAGGGAATATGGGACATTCAAAAATAATATGCCTAAACAATCATGGGAAAATTGCCATCACCAATCATTCTCACCCATTTTGGTACACAAGTTGACCTGTGCAACAATACAATGAGGATTTCTGGCATTGACGCTACTCATAAGCCTTGTTCCATCTGTCAGCACACTCTTGTCCACTGGCCCTCAACCCTCTCCTCTAGAAAAGAAATAACAAATGTTATCAGTGCCACAACTGCCTGTAGTACATGCTACTGCTTATTAAACAAAAATAAACTAGAATACTTATCTACCAATCACAAAATAGTATGCTACCACTGTTGTGCTGTTACTGTTTTTCCAGCAGCACCGCAGCAGGTTTTCAGCCTGTAAGTCTAAGATTGGTTCTAAGATTTGTTCCCAGGGAGGGCTATAGTCATGTGACATAGATTCAATGCTGCTCGCTGATTGGTGTTGACAGACGGAATGAGACCACAGCTATAATAGTGGGCCAAAATGAATAGTTATCAGTTAAGCATACAATTTGCTTTCTGGCAACTTTGTGAACCTAATTAATGCAGAACAGAAACATTAAATACATCGCCCAAATTTGATAGGATTAGTGCCTGACTACCTAACTCACTACACTCACTACACAAAACCTCAATAAGCATTGGTGGCCAGCAACGATGGATGGCATAAAATAAATTTTTTTCATTAACTCTTCACTCATACTTTTTTTTACCTCGAAGAAAATCTCAATTGACCACATCAAAGGCTCTAAATATTTTACGTACAGATAACCGACGATATTGATATGTTGTTCACGAGACCGGAGCGGCGACAATCTCCTCGTCCGTAAAACCACAAAAAACTTTCGTCATGCCTCAAAAGAGGCTCTTCTGGATCGCGCTACCCGTATCTTTTTATTGTATCATTGTCGCTGCAATGCAATCGTGCAATAACAAACAATTATTAATTATACTCTTTAGGGTGATCGGGCCTGACCGCAGCGCTAATAAGTCTATAGAATTTGTATTCATATCTCCGTGTTTGCCGCGGCTTTTGAAATGGTAGATATCGATGTCACACGCCGGCCGACTGAGGCGAGTCCGGCGTCGGGCTAGGCTGGTGCTTGGTTGATGGTGAAGCACAGGGTCTCATCAATCATTCTATCATAATACATCATACATGGACAAAAAAAACATATGTGGGCCCACAACTTCAATCAAACATATAATTATAATTGGTTAGCTTTTTCCGTCCTTTTATTTGTTTTGTTGGACACGTTTTGGATGATCTGTCTGCTCATTTTATTTTGTATTGCTTCTCTTTTTGTTTTTCTGCTTTGTTTTTGTGTTATTTCTACTGACCAGCAATATTATTTGTCCTAATCTCATAACATACTAATATCACAACATACTCACCTTGTGCTGTACTGTATGACTATTGCTTGCCTCTCTCATGTTTCTTATCTGCTGTTCATGTCCTTTGCTTCTCTTCAGCTGTCTATATGGAAAATGAAATAAAAATTGATTGATTGATTGATTGATTGACTCATCGAACGCCGTAATGACATCACATTGATGTAAGATAAGCCCACGTGACCAAATTCTATAAGGACTGGGCTTGTGATTGGTTGATGGTATTTCTTTTAAGTCCTATATTTCCTATTCAAAAGCGTTTTGGAACGTTATTTTTATAAAATAATTTTTTATATCTCAGGTTTAGCTAACGAGCTGCTTTGATTGAAATTTTTTACATTCTTTCATATAAAAATTGAAGGCTATAGCCCGGATTACGTCATTTTATCGTTACCATAAGGACTCGATAAAGTCGTCTATAAATGTTGACTTTGAGGCCGATTTTGAGGCATTTTGAGACCAAATTTGCAAAAATGAGAATATGACTTCTGAAACAACTTTTTGCAACCTTTTGATCTAGCCAATAAAAAATTTTTGCGACAATGTCCCTTTAAGTGGTGTGGGCCCTCTTGGCGCGGTTGGGGGCCACCCTACTTTGCGCTTATCTAGGGTCAATAAGTCCGTCGAGGCACCCAGCTGGTCTGGCGCTCTTTGTTTGAATGACCCTCCTGAGCTGCTTTGGGCCCCCTCAGCATTTCGAAGCCCCGTGAACTGAAGCATGTCCTCCTGAGATAGTGTTGGGCTCCTAGAGTTTGTTTAAGATTCGTTTAAATGGTTGGGGCCCCACGCTGACCTTGAGACCAGTGTGTTGACACTTAGGTTCCATTGGCTCGTCGGGGGCCCTCTCAGGGGCGCAAGTTTCCATATATTTGGGGGCCTCGAGCCCCCCCAATGCTCGGAGAAGCCCCCCCAATGACCCGACGAGCCCCCCAATCCCAAGTTGCGGGCCCCTGCGGACAGAGCCGGGCCCCTGCCACGATTCCGGGCCCCAGTGGTCTACTTGGGCTAGCTTTTGGCTGAGGCCAGGCTCCCTGGCATGCTTGCGGGTGCCCTGTGGGCCACTTTTAACCTCGGTGTCCGCAACCGGGTCCCTAAAGATATTTTTTCAGGCCCACTTTGACTGCAGCCGGGTCCCAAATTCCGGCAGTCTCGGGCCTCCTGTCATCCACCCGGGCCCCCTGTGACTGCAACTGGGCTATCTGTGATCCACCCGGGGCCCCTGTGACTGCAACCGGGCCCCCTATGATCCACCCAGTCCCCCTGTGACTGAAACCGGGCACCACGTGATCCACCCGGGCCCCCCTGTAATTACAACCGGGCCCCCTATGATCCAACCGGGCCCCCTGTGATACACCCGGGCCATCTGTGATCCACCCGGCGCCCCTGTGACTGCAACCAGGCACTCTGTGACTGCAACCGGGCCCACTTTGATCCACCCGGGCCCCTGTAATCCACCTGGAGCCCCCTGTGATCCACCCATGACCCCTGTAATCCACCTGGGGCCGCCTGTGATCCACCCGGGGCCCCATGTGATCCATCCTGGGCCCCTGTGATCCACACGGGCCCTCTTTGATTGCAACCGGGCCCCCTGAGATCCACCCCGGCCCCTGTGACTGCAAACGGATTCCCTGTGGTCCAACCGGGCCACCTGTGACTGAAACCGGGGCCCCTGTCATTCACCCGGGCCCCCTGTGACTGCAACTGGGCCATCTGTGATCCACCCGGGGCCCCTGTGACTGCAACCGGGCCCCCTATGATTCACTCAGGCCCCCTGTGACTGCGACCGGGCCCCCTGTGATCCACCCGGGCCCTCTGTGACTGCAACCGGACCCCCCTGTGATTACAAACAGGCCAGTTAAGATCCATCCGGGCCATCTGTGATCCACCCGGGTCCCCTGTGACTGCAACCGGGCCCCCTGTAATCCACCCGGCCCACTGTGACTGCAACCGGGCCCTCTGTGATACACCCGGGCCCCCTGGGACTGCAACCGGGCCATCTGTGATCCACTCGGTGCCCCTGTGACTGCAACCATGCACTATGTGACTGCAACCGGGTCCCCTATGACTGCAACCGGGCCCTTTGTGATGCACTCGGGCCCACTATGATCCACCCGGGCCCCCTGTGACTGCAATCGGGCCCCCTGTAATCCACCTGGGGCTCCCTAAGATCCATCCTAGGCCCCATGTGATCCACACGGGCCCTCTTTGACTGCAACCGGGCCCCCTGAGATCAACCCGGGCCCCCTGTGACTGCAAACGGATTCCCTGTGGTCCAACCGGGCCACCTGTGACTGCAACCGGGCCCCTGGAATCCACCCGGCCCCTGGAATCCACCCGGCCCCCTGTTATCCACCCGGGCTCCTGTGACTGCAACCGAGCCCTCTGTGATCCGCCCGAGCCCCTGTCACCGCAACCGGGCGCCTGTGATCCACCCGGGCCCCCTGTGACTGCAACCGGGACCTGTGACTGCAACCGGGCTCCCTGTGGTCCAGGAGGCGCGGGTCCTCTAATGCCACGGACGGGCCCTTGCCATGAGTGCCGGGCCCCGTGGTCTATCTGGGCTTGCTGTGGCTGCAGTCGGGCTCCCTGGCATGCTTGCTTGGGTGCGGTCCCCTTTAGGGCCAACCATAATCGCTGTGTCCGCAAACGGGCCCCTAACGATATTCTCAGACCCATTTTGACTGCATCCGGGGCCCTATTTCTGGCAGTCTCGGAACCTTTTTGTTTCCTCTGTGACTGCAACCGGGCTCCTTGTATTCTGCCTTGGCCCCTTTTAGTCTGCCCGGGGCCTTTGTAGGTGGTATGGGCTTTTTGTAGTGTGCCTGGATCCTGTGTGGTCCGCCCGGGCCCCTGTGGTCTGCCCGCGCCCCGTGTGGGCGGTCTGGGCTCCTTTTAGTCTGCCCGGGCCCTCTGTGGTCTGCTCGGGCCCTCTGTGGTCTGCTCGGGCCCCCTGTGGTCTACCCAGCTCCCTGCGGTCTGCCCGGCCCCTTGCAATTTGCCCGGGCTCCTATGGTTTGTCCGTGTCCCTGTGGTCTGCAAGGAACCACAGCACTAGCGGATCCAGGGGGGGTAAAGGTAAAATTGGGGGATTTGATGCCCCCCAAATCCCCCGATTTTACCAATTTTTACGGATTTTCTTCAAACAAAAACCATATGTTTTTTCACGATTTGGGGCCCCGTTGCCCCCCTCCCCCCACCATCGGCCTGAATCCGCCCCTGATTCCACTCCTCCCACTTCGCTGTATCCGGGAATCCGAGCTATAATTTCAGGCTCCGTCTGGGCTACCCAGGCCTCCTCTGGCTCTAGCCGGGCTCCTTGCCTTGCTTACGACCCCCTGCAGTTCACCACCCCCCACCGTGCGCAGCCGGGCCCGTTCCGGTAAGTACTGGTTTAATAAATTGACATGTTTGTTATTTTTGCATCTCTCCGCCTGCACTACTTTTCTTCATTGATATATTTCTAGGCATTTTTGTCAGAAATGTGCACGAAGTTTTCCATTTTTGTTTTTTCTAGTGGAATTTTAAGTACAGACAAATTTAAGTCTCTTAAATTTGTCTGTCAAAAAGTGTATCAAATCTTGTCGTCAAATCTGGGTTAAATAGTGTGCGTCCGCCGGCGAATGGTAGCCTCTTAATTTCCCGGGCTTGTCAGCGCAGCGCGAAGGAAGCTAAGGCATGCTCCTGGCTCTCTTGTCGCATTCGCCGAGGCGAATGATTTGCACAAAGTTTGCCTTGAACAGTAAAATTGGCATGCTTATGATTCAATCGGCTTGTGTCTACTCTGGAGTTTCGTTAGGCTCTGATTTGGATTTTAAGTTTGGGCTTTTCGTGTCAATCCAAATCGTGCTCCGATGCGCAGTGTTGAATGGCAAGTGAAGTGATTGTTTGCTATTAGCTCCTGTCGGGCTAAATCCCTAATGAGTGATGATCCCCTGTCCGGCTCCCCTGATGGCTAAATACCAAGACTTGGAGAATCTTTTGCCCCCTATGGCCGCCAGTGACGTATCTAGAATTTGGGTAAGGGGAGGGGCAAAGCCTCAGGGGACAGGGCGGGACTTAGCCACCCGAAGGACGCACTTTTCACCCAAAGGGCGACCAATCGTCGCATCCTGGGGGAGGGGAGGTTTTGGGGGCGGCATTTCGTCCTCAGAGCCTCTTGGGTTTAAGGGGTGGCTGCCCCATTCGTTCCCCCCCTGGTGGCCACCCCATTCGCCCCGCCCCCTGGTGCCTGCAGCCGGGTCCCTACTCCTAGTAGTTAACCCTTGCCCCGGTGGCGGGTACGAGCCACCTTCGCCCTGGTGGGGGGCTAAAAAAGACCCCCCACGATCTCAAAAACTAACAGAGCTAGAAAAAAGCGCAAAACGGCAATCGAAAGCTCTTTGAAAATGATATCGAAAATACTTCGGTCATTTTTCTTGTCAGGTCAATATCAAGGTCACCAGAGGTCAAAATAGGTCAAAATCGCTAATATGAAGTGTATTAAGAAAACCTCATATATCTCAGAAACTATTATAGCTAGAAAAATTTTTCTAACACCATTCGAAAGCTCTTGAAATGCGCTTTCATTACAGTGGCATTCATTTTCGTGTCAGGTCAAAGCCTAGGGAGCTACAGGTCACTGAATATTGGGCATATTCTTGGAAATGTCCATAGCCACCCATGCATAAGGGCGTTTACTTTTTCACTAATAGCTTCCAAACCAAACATGATGCAGCCATAGTTTATGCACCATTGCAATCCTTTCGTCAATACGAATCGAATGATATATGATATTGCTATGCCAGGTCAAATTTAAGAATTTGACCTGACCCAGATCAGCGGTCTGACCCAACTTGACCTGGTATAGTCATGATGTATATCATTTGACTTGCAGTGACTATACAAACACTTTGGTGACAAAATAAAAGTTCTATCTTATTTTATTTAAAATTTATAGAGTAAAACACCAAAAAATGCTTATTTGACCTAAGGCGACCCTTTAAAGGTCACAAGTCAAAATTTTTAGCATCAACTTCAGAAATGGGCTAAAAGAAAGTCGTAACCAATGTTTGAAGTTGATTCCATGTATACTTACTGAGAAAAGCTCATTTCGTGATTTTCCCCATGTATTTACAATGGGGAGGTCATGCTCTGCACATGACCTTAGGTCACCAATATCAAAAATCCCGGAATAAATGTTGTAGATCCCGGTGAGCCCAATATGTGGTATGAGTTTGAACTTGATCGATTAACCCTTCTTTTAGTTATGCGGTTCTAAACATTTTTTTAGGTGAGGTCACTTCACCTGGCCTGGTGACCTGACCTGATATGACCTTGAGCTGAAATTTTCAGGGAAGATGTAAAAATGATGAAGGCACAGCTAGACCAAGTTTGGCGGCGCTGCGCGACGCCGTTTTTTTGTCGCTTCGGAAAAACCCGAGGGGGTCTAAAAAGACCCCCACCCGGGCGAGGGTTAATACCCTGTGGATGCAGACGGGCCTGCCATGGATGCGGTTCGTGTAACTGCAACCAGCCTCTGCCATGCTTGCCATGCGGGCCCCTGTGGTATCCCGGGCCCCTATTGGTCTGATCGGGCCCCCTGTGGCCTGTCCGGGCCCCTGTGGTCTGCCCGGGCCCCAGTGTGCAAAGTATGGCAGTTTCGACGAGATCTCGTCGGTGCGAGTGCCCTTGGAGACAGGAGCGAGTGGTGCGAATTTTATCAGCCTGGTGCGAATTTGCAAGACTGGTGCGAGGAAGTTGACACTGAAAACTAAAAAAAAATAATGACTGGATAGTTAGGAAGACACAGGAGGGGGCCTTATAAAAGTCCTTAACTAACTAATAAGAGAGGTAGTATTGCATCGTGTGGGTAGGAATGTGTGCGTTTTTCTCCCTAGTATCTGGCAGATTGGTGATAATTTTTTAGGCTGGTGGTGCGATAATTTTGGATGGCTGGTGCGACTCGTCTGGCCTGCTGCCATACTTTGCAGACTGGCCGGGTCCCATTTGGTCTGCACGGACCCCTTGTCTGCTAGTGCCCATTTTGTTCTGATCGAGCCCCTTGTGGTCTGCCCGGGCCTCCTGTGGTTTTCCCGGAACCCTTTTGGCCTGTCCGGGCCTCTGTGGGCCTCTGCGGACCCCCCTTTTGTCCGTTCGGGGCCCCTTTTGTCTGCGCGGGCCCTCTGTGGTTTGCCCGGGCCCCTCCCAGTCTGCAAAGTAGGGCACTTTTGGCGAGATCTCGTGGTGCGGACACCCTTCAGGTGGTTTGAACTTTGGAGCAAACAAGCGCCCACTTTTGCTGTATGGTGCGAGGGAGCTCAAATCAAACACCCACAGAGATCTGAGAAGGGAGAAACTGGTAAAAACATCGAAATTTCCGGGTCAATGAAATTTCTCACCAATGCTTGGTGTGAATTTTAGGCTGCTGGTGGTGCGAAAAATCTACAAGGCTGGTGCGGACTCGTCAGGTCTGCTGCCATACTTTCCAGACTGGGGCCCCTCTGTGGTTAGCCCGGCCCCTGTGTTCAGCTCGGGTCCCTGTGGTCTGCCCGGGTCCTTTCATCTGTCCAGGCCCCGTGTGGTCTGCCCGGGCCCGCTGCCCAGCCAGCAATTCCGACCGGGCCCAGAGCGGGCTGGGTCGGGCTCTGCCCGAGCCCTAAGACTCATAGCTGAGCCACATAGACTCGGGCTGAGCCCGACATTAGGTCGGGGGATGACAAATTGCCCGAGCGGTAGAGCCCGGTCTTGCTTGACCATGGGCTCTGCCCAGACGGAGCGGAGCCAGACCAGGGCTGAGCCCATATACGCGGGCTCTGTCCAGTCAAAGCCCAGCATATATCGGGCAGAGTCCAGCCAAATTGCTGGCTGTGTGTGGTCTGCTCGGGCCCTTTTTGGGCTTACCGGCGTCCTATGGTTTTCTGGGTTCCTGTGGTCTGCCCGGCCCCTTTGGTGTGCCCAGGCCCTATGTGGTCTGTCTGGGCCCCTTGTGGTCTAAGAATATCGTGCAGAAACTGAAGCTGTTGTGTTAGTCGCGTATTTGCAGTTCCTTATTTGTGAGCAATTTCGTGCCCCAGGTGGTGTATCCGTGCTCCCTGTTGCCGAAACCGGCCCCCTGCCATGCTTGCGGGTCCCCTGTGGTTTTCCCGGGGCAACGTGCGGCCGGTCCCATGCAACATTCGGGGAAAAATGGATGGGGCGTGAGAAATGTTAGGCCCCCCATTTCTTTTGTACTGATCCTATATGAGGATTGTAAAGGGAAATAGGCAGTACCACCTTTTCATAGTACCGCTTGACCGGTACCCAGTGTTGTACAATGCCATGAACTGGCAAGGTGAATGGATCAGAAAAAGGTGTCTTGATCATGTAACATAATATCAGTAGGTTCGATTTCCCCGTTGATAAAGGAATTTCGCACTTCGATCTCTACCTTCCATTTGTATCAAATTATTCGCGATAGTGCGATTTCGTTCCAGGTGTGAATGTTAAAAGGGTTGGACAGTATAAACATAAGTCGGGTGCACAAAAGCGTAAAACAAAGAACATTCAATACCGAGGGGCTGCTCTGGCAAAACTACCCAAATTTTGTACATTTTTCAGGTAAACTATGAATCTAGAATCGTCTTGCTAATTTTGCAAACTGTTATAAAATGACCCCGATCATATTTGCATTTAATCTCTAGCAACGTACGCGTCCACTTAAAGTAGTTCATATCACTACTATTTTTGGTACTTTGCAAGCTACGTTCATTTATCGACCGCAAAAATTAAAATCCCAATTTAAAACTAACTCGGAAAAGTGCAATGTGTATAGTTTCCAGCAAAACGGTAAAGTAAGGTTGTAATTCCAATCCTTCTTTTCCTGATCATTGCCTTCCTCGGCCAGGCCATCAGCCGGATCCCGTTTGCTAAAAAACCCTCCAGCATCCATCCCTCCTGCGTCGTCCGGGGCTGATCCCGTTGTACCTCCGGAGGAGAGCATCCAAGTGGACGACAAAGACGGTAAGTAGACACCTGCTTGTCCAATATCCTTACATAGTTTGGCAGCTCGTTCAAAAAATTGGGTCTTCTGACTACTTTTTGGGCTAAATAGTGCAAATCAGGAACAGTGACGAATAGCGCGCTAAAAATTGTTATTTAACCTTTGCAGTCAGTTTTCGACAACAAACGGTCGAAAATACGTTTTTTCGGTCACATTTTCATTAAAAAATACGAGCCCCCATCATGTACGGGCCCCCCCATTATGTACGGTCCCCCTTTCGAGCCGGGTGCCCCCCAATTGAAAACATAAAGTTGCGCCCCTGGGCCCTCTTCTGATGTGGCCCCCTTAACTGGTGTGGGGCCCACCTCAGCTGACCTTGGGACCCCTGAGTTGGCTTTCGGCTACCTGAGGGGGAGTTTTGCAAGGACCATTTGGGATTCTCTGGGTCCTTAAGATAGTATTGGATACGGGCTTACCCAGGATTTCGCTCAGGGAGGGGCGCCGCCCCGAAAAGGGCCCCTGCGACAGCGAAAAACGGCCCTGATGGGTAAAAAGGGCCCTACTTGTTACAGAATTGAGTTCTAAAGAGGGCTTAAGAGGGCCCTGTCTGGTATAAAATGCCAAATTTGGCCACAGCACAGAGCATAGTGCGGGCGAGCCGCGCGAAGCGCGGCTCGTGTCCTCAGGGGGCCCTTAGAGCCCTCAGGGAGGGGCGGCTGTCCCTGCCGCCCCCTCCCTTGGCTATGCCCCTGGCTTACCGGATTTGTCTTGGGGCCCAAACTGGTTTGGGTTTCCCTGAGCTGGGAAAGACCCTGAGGTGGAACTGCGGAGCAAGCCCTGAGCTACTCCAGGGCCCCTGAGAGGAACTATATAAAAAGGTTCTTTATTTGGTCCTGGGGCTTCTAGCTGGATTAGTGTCCCTTGAAGTGGCAGAGGCCCCTAAGTTGGTATTGGGCCCGTTTGACTGGACACAAGGGGCCCAATTAGCTAGTCTGGGCCCCTTGTGCGGATGTGGGGGCCGCCTGGGCTGCTCGGGGCCCTCAGCTGATCTGGTACCCTGGTTTGGTCTTGGCATCTTGGCTGGTGCTGGGCCTATTTAGCTGACCTGGAGCAAACTGAAAGCTGATTTTGCAGGGAGTTTCTGAGCTGGTCTTGGTGCGCTGAGCTGGTGAGAGTCCCATAAGAAAACAATCACGGCGTCTGTATCCACAGTCAGGCCCCGCAAAGAAATTGTGGCTGTAATTGGTGTTTGCGGGAGTTCGGCTCATCGTTATTCGCTATCACGATTTCAGTATTCGGGACGTGATGGGCCCCTGCGTGAAAAGTGTGAAGGAACACCCCGTCCCCCACTCCCAAAAGTTGGGGGGGACATCTCACCCCACCCCCACCAGCGGCAGGACCCATGTCCCGGACCAATAATTTCTTTCCCATCCGTCCCTCAAGGATGGTTCCATTAGGCTGCTGCCCAGCACTGCCTCCCCAGTCCATATCCGTCGCATTTCTTTATCCAATCCAGACCTTGGAATTATTCCAGAGCATTCTACGCTGGAGTCAGATGTATCATTTTTCAATAGTGAATATGTATTCGGTGGCACCGTGGAAAGGCCGAGGGGGCGGAGACTTTCCAGTATTTGAGACCTTCAGACAAGAACCCTGCGGCGGTCCCTAGTAAGTGACCGTCGTTACCCCCTGCCCCAAATATCTGCGACACTCGGCACCTAGGGCCTGTACCAAACAGCTGCTTGAACGTGAGTGTGGTCTTCTTTTCTCGTAATGCAAATGTAGATGTAGCGATGTAAATGTAAATAAATCATCCGCCTTCACTATCGGGGCGCGGCACGTGCCTGAAATGCGACGGTCAAATTTCCTCTACTCATAAATACGGTATATTTTCACATATACATAGGTAACACACTCCTGATTGGTGAGATTATGGTGTTCATAGCTCATGCACCAGTAAACCTGCCGTTTAATAAAAAACGGATGGAAGACCACGTTTACCCCAGTAATATTCACCGGACGTGATTTGGACATCTCTGGGCTCTTTCCTCTAACCTACACCAGACAGGTACTTACTTCTTCGCAGTAATATGCTTTGTAATGTAACATCCGTCTGAATTATTTTCTGTCCCTCATTCGGATAGCTATCCACGGCACCTAAGGTCTATATTGATCAAGTATTAACTTTTATGATCGCTATTATGAGATCATATATCGCAGAAATCGGAAAAATGGCGATTTAAGAAGATGCTATGTCTGTAGATCTTCTCTTCCCAGCACATCCAGCAGAAAACAGAATTGACTCAAACTGTACGTACCAAACCTGGTTCATCCCACATTTCGGACGCATGACACGAGTGTTCACAATAGCAGCCTGCGTACAAAAGTAGGTAACTTACCCGTTAACGAGAAATCAACGAAAACTGGGAAGCAGAACATCGGCTTTGCACATTTCCAAACACCATGTGACTAAATGAAGAGCTTTTCCATTTCAAAAACACCCTTGTCATAGGACACACGCTAAGACAATAGATACACGACACATCACCATTCACAATCTTCACGTCGTTTAATCATAGCTCTTCCCTGAAGCAAGTATCTAACTTCTGTTCCACCGGAACGCAGCTTTACAGGTGTGGCCAACTGGCTCTTTGGCGCAAAGCATGCACGAGCAGCACGTGTCTCTTCTGAGGCGCAACGCAACATACGGAACACCGAACAGACCCTCCGCGAGATAATTCATTTCTATTACATGCGCATGGTGTGCCGCAGGCCGGCTCGTGGAATTGATAGAAGCTTAGGGAGGGTTTGGGCAAGTACAAGGTAAGCTTAGTAAATCGGCCTTTGGGGAGCGTCGCCGGATCGCCCTCCCCCTGAATCCGCCTCTCTGCCCCTAGCGGATGGCGGGCTTAGCAAATGGGTGGTCAAAGGTGGTGCGGTCCAAAGCCAGGGATGGTTTGGACGAGGTAGAAGCAGTGACGTCAGAACGTCCGAATTTAGCACGCGCACTGTAGGGGAGGGCCTTGGATGCCCCCACCTGTTTTTCCAAGGTGGCCAGAGAACCGCTCGTAGCCGAAAAACGATACTTGACCACATTTAACAGAATTCAATAGTGCGTCGATTGGTGAAGAAATTTTGAAAATCAGTCCAACAATTTTTACTTATAGGCTTTCACAGTCCGACCTCAATTTTGAGATCGCCGTAATCGCGCGGTCGGACCATTTCACTTGCATTGGAGACCGAGTAGTGACGTCATAACGCCACATAACCGGGATATGTCAAGGTCACCTTACATAAAGGTCAAGCTTAAAGGCCACGTCAGTATCAAATCAGCCTTTTAAAGGTCACTGGACCTCAGTACTTCCGGTCAAATGGCGTTACCCGCTCTGAAGCATATTATGCTATGACGTTATTATAGTTAAGGTCAAAGGTCATTGGGAAAGGTCAATCCTCACTTCCCGCCAAACAGTTGCTATAGTGCTAGTCATAATGTACATAATGTACAAGTAGTATACCATATTGTGACCTTATATGTCAATGACCTCGAATGAGCTTGACCCCACACGGGCACATATAGCCTTTGTAGCTGCAGTGCCCTAAAACTCTAATTATCATCGAGCTTGACCCTACAACTGTAAGGAAGGGTCTTTGCGACCTTCTTTCTATGATCCTGGTCCGCCTTCAGATTATTACCGCCTTTTTCCCGCATAAAAACAACCCTTTTCACTCGGTCCCCAGCGTGGCCAAGATTTGAACCTTATGGCTTCGTTTGATCTTGAAGATATTGACCTAGGTCAATAAAAACAGGCCATGATGTAGTTCATCATAGCCCCCACCCACCCCCTAATGACGTTTTTCTATGCCTCTTAGTTCCCGATATCTTAGGGGGCCTACCAGGCTCCCTCCAGTGCGCGTTAGTGCCAGACCCCTCTAGTGCGCGTTTTAAGGGGGAGGGGGCACCATAGGCTTTTCAAGACATTTCTTTCCAGTCAACACCATTGGGTTACTGTCTAAATTTCTGATTTCAGTGGGCGCACCGGTGCCCTCCCCCAGTTCCGCCGTCAGTGGGTAGAAGATGTACAGAAAGTTTTAGAAGGTTGTCAAGAATTTGCAGGGCGCGGAGGAAGATGTGGTCAAGAGCTGGTATCGCGCGGATAAGTGGTACAACAGTAGCAAGGTGTAGTGAGCAGGTAGTGAGGTATAGCAAGCAGGCAGCCAAACGTCAAAAATGTGATAAAAGTACTGAAGGTAGTGCAAAGGTCGTAAACCCCGGAATATGACCTTAAAATGTCGTACAGAAGTAGTTGTTGTGGGACAAGAGGTTCGACCACCTCAGTAATAGTTACTTACGAATTTAAATGTAGTAAAGTATTTTTCAGTGCGCGGATATATGACTGGACACAAGACTCTAAGCACAATGCACATAGCTGCAAACTAAGCTACTCTCTACTCAAAATGAGAAATAGGTACTTGCACTGAGACTGTCCTGCCAGGTTCGAGCTACCACGGAAAGCCTCTTAAAAACAAACAACAAAATACTATCGTCTGATGTTCGCCATCAGCGCCTCGACCCTCGTGCGATCCTCAGGCAGATAGCGTAATAGGTACTTGGACTCGAAGTCTACAAGTTCTGCGTGGCTGACGTCCGGCCTCCCGGCCAGCTGACGCTCCCACCGACACGCCACCATGTCCAGCAGGCTCTCCTGCAGCGCCCAGGGCGGCATGCTGCCGTTACCGATCTGGTGCAAGGTCCAGTACTGCGGGTGGTGGGGCTGCCAGCGGTAGTGGTGCTCCAAGGCGTTCTCCCACACTGGGCCCGTGCGACCGTAAACCCACCGCAGCGTGTATCCCAGTGCCTCCTCTAGTGAATACTTGCTCAGGTCGTGCACTTTGGCCTGCCCAGCTGTGACCTCCGGGAGGTAATCGCGCAAATGGTTATAACTCCGCACTATCCACTCTCGGTGCGAATCTGTCTCGGAGAAATGTTTGCGCATGCCGAAGTCATCCATTAGTATTACGTAATAGATTGACGATGCGTCGTGACTATCCAGTGCCGTCCTCGCTTCACGTAGCTGTTCCGCTGTCCATTCAAACTTAACTACACGCACCAAAGTGTCAGCGTAATCAGCTCTGGGATCCAGACGCTCCCGCACTGTCCTCTGCAGACGTTCAAACTTGGCATCGGCCTCATCATGCTCCATTCCGACTTCCAGCCGTCCATTGGCGTCACCGTTCACCATTGTCGTCAATCTAAGTTCCAGTTCCCGCTCACACAGCGCCCGACACGATGTGCTGGCTACGCCCTTCTCCGTAGAAGCGAAGTCGTGTGCAGATATGAAACCAAAAACACTTCCCACTTAGCAACCAACTTTTGTTGAGCCGTAAACAACGTAGACACACGTTTACCAATGCCTATTCAATTCGCGTCCAGCAGTTAGATCGACACGCTCACCACGCCACCTCACCCACACCCAGAATCAAGGCAACCCAGAATGACGGCTCACGCGTCGCACATCCACAACTTCAGCACTGTAAACAAGGACTAAAATATAAGGCACTAAAGATCTGCTAAAGATAAGGTTGGTCCAAGTTTCCTACCAAGACATACTAGCACTTCACTTTTAATTTTAAGTCTTACCTGCAAGAGAGTATTTTCAATTTTTATTATAAAAACTCCAAGGTAAGAATGATAGAAAAAATAAGGTTTTACCATGTAATTCACAATAATTATTGAAAGCACTAAAGCAGTATGTTTTTGCCAGATCCATTCTGCTGTTAGCTAGTAGGATAATGGATATGCTAGATCTGCTTTTTCTGCGCAGCTGAGACATACATTCGCGCATCTAGTGCCTTGCTAAGGGTAGTTAAAGTCAGGGTACCTTAAAGTACCCTGTAGAAAAGTAAAGGTTAAAGTACCCTGGCTGGCCTTGTTGCGCACAAGGCCCTAAAAGATAAGGTTGGTCAAAGTCTCCTACCAAGTACCTACTAGCACCTCACGGTACAGTATTTTAATCGTGCTCTCAACAAAATACTTACAATGTTTTCTTAGCCAAATTGTCTTAAAATGAGATCTTAAAAATAAATTTTCTCCTTATTATGTAATATATAGGTTTTATTAAAAATAGTATGTTTTTTTGCCGATCCAGTATATTTTAAGCTGGGTTGATACTATATTTGCCAGATTTGCTATTTCTGCGCAACTGAGGCATACATTTATGCATCTGATCTTCGGTGTTTATTCTGGGACTGCACTGGGTGATGACCGCTAAGTGAAGGTATATTGGGTGACCGCCTGTGTGTTTGTGGTGATTCCTGTGGCGGCGGTTGTGAAAGGGACCAAAGAAGAATGGTTGTGGTTGGAAAATTCACTTCTTATGAGGGACTTTATTCACTTGACCTCTGACATTTATTAGCATTGGGCGTTACTGCGTCGGTCTAGGATGCAGAAAGGTCAATGACTAGGGCTGAAACACTTCGCTCAACGAGAGCATGCGCGTTTAGAGATTTTTTGGAAAATGAATAATTCTGAAAATTGGGTCCAAGTGGTAGATAGCGATGCTTCTTTGTATAAATTGTCCAGCTATATGCTCTTTTATGGGCACTGATTTCAAGAGGTTTTTGTAGTTTGAAGTTAAAAATCCTGCATGTAATGCTAGGTGCAAACTGATAGGTTAAGCTGTGCATTCACAGAAGTTTGCTAAAAGGAGAGAGTGAAACTCAAGTTTTGTGGATTTTTTTCAGATACTGATGACTTTTACTGTGCTGCATGGACAAGTATTATAAGTTGTCACTTGGCCTTTCCCTGGATGCAAGTATAGCAAATTCAATGTGATTGTACAGTCAAGTTAAGCCATCCACCAGATCCTTCGGATCAGGGAAAGCTGATCAGAAAGTTTTTCCTCCATAATGTGGTCTGCAACTTGTCGCCGCTCAAACAGTCGGGAAAATTATTTGTCATAGTGAACTGCTGCCAGTCGTTGCCCACACTATGATATATAATTTCTGGTCATCTATTGCCAACATAAAGATTCTGATTGAATGCTGTCAGAATGCATGATCATGCTGAATATTTGGGATCCAGGATTTAATGAGCAAGCACCAAAAAAGATCAAATTATGGTGTTTTAAAGTTTATAAACTCAAGCACATTCAATAGATTCAAATTTAGGAATATAAATTCAAATATATAGTTTCTATTCATTATGGTCACTTTCTATCTTACCATGTTAAAGTACTGAGTATATAAATTGGTGCCAATTATATGACTTAAATGGAATTAAAACATTCCTTATATAATTTAGCATACACACATATAAACTCTTAGCTGTTGCGACAAAAAATTACCAGAGCATTGATTACAAGTTTAAGAACAGGGATTTGCTGATGACCTATCTTCTGCATCCACCTCTGACCCTGCATCTGCCTCTGCCCTTCTATCTATATCTGCCCCTGCACCACCTCTGCTCCTGCATCCGCCTCTACCCATGCATCTGCCTCTGTCCCTTCTTCTGACTGCCACTGCATCTTCTCCACCACTGCATCTGCCTCTTCTTCAGCATCTGTCTCCTTCATCCACCTCTGTCTGCTACATCAGCCCTTTCTCCTGTATTCACCTCTGGTGTCTGCAACCTCGTGTGCCCCTCCATTCGTCTCTGCCCCTGTCTCCGCCTCTGTCCATGCATCTTCCTCTGTTCCTCCATCCACCTCTGTCCCATCTGCCTCTACCCATGCACCCGCCTCTGCCACTCCATCTGACTGGCATTGTATCTGCCTATGCTGCTGTTTCTGCTCCTGAATCCACCTTTGTTTCCTGCATCCGCCTCTGTGTTCTGTATCCGCCTCTGTCTCCTGTTTTTGTCCGTCTCTTGCAGCCGCCTCAGCTGTCTGCATCCTCATGTGCCCCTCCATTCGTCCCTGCCTCCACCCCGCGCCTCTGTCCATGCACCTGCCTCTGCTCCTCCATCTGCCCCTACCTCTGCATCCGTCTCTGTCCCTTTATCCGCCACTGCCCCCTCCGACCATTTTGTCCCTGCATCCGCCCTTGTCGCTCTATCCACCTTTTCCCCATTATTCCACTCTGCCCTCTGCATCCGCTGTTGTCCCTGCATCCGCCTCTGCACATCCGCCTCTGCCACTGGATCCCCCTCTAATGAAGTACCTTGTCCCATACATCCGCCTATGCCATCAGCCTCCTGCATCCGCCCATGCCATCAGCCTCCTGCATCCGCCTATGCCATCAGCGTCCTGCATCCGCCTATGCCATCAGCCTGCTGCATCTGCCTATGCCATCAGCTGTCTGGATCCACCTATGCCATCAGCCTCCTGCATCTGCCTATTCTGTCAGCATCCTGCATCCGCCTATGCCATCAGCCTCCTGCATCCGCCTATTCCATCAGCATCCTGCATCCGCCTATGCCATCAGCCTCCTGCATCCGCCTATGCCATCAGCCTGCTGCATCCGCCTATGTCATCAGCCGTCTGGATCCACCTATGTCATCAGCCTCCTGCATCCGCCCATGCCATCAGCCTCCTGCATCCGCCTATGCCATCAGCCTCCTGCATCCGCCTATGCCGCCTCAGACAGCGGTCTCGGCCTTTCTTTCGGCGACAACCCGTAGCCCTTCCATGTTTTGGTGGGTCGTGTTCGAATTTAATAGTCCCAGCTCTCTGACCGAAGATAGCACCGTTAAGGACGATTCTGCCGCCGGAATATGTTGGAAGTCGGCCTTAAGAAATGCCTGACATGCCCCTAGATGGAGGCCCCTAGATCAGAAATTGTGTCTGTCTGGCACTATTTTAGGTCATTTTTGGGAAGAACAATGTTGCAGCTCTATTATAAGCGAAAATCACATCTCTAAAGAGGCTACAACTATTTTTAATATTTTCTGGAAAACCACCCTCCTGCCGCACTTACAGCGCTAAATGCCCTCGGGCATACTCGCGGTGACGTCACGACGGGATTGCCAGATTAGTTGGAACTAAACTTTGGCCCCCCCTGGTTGCGCATCTGATATTTGGATTTGTTTTGGTACTACCAAGGTAGAAAAGGACTGCAACAGTAGGGGGTCATTTACTACCCTGGTACTCTGGTAGGGGGTGATTGGGGTGTGTTTGTGGCAGGTCATATTTTAAGCTACAAAGTGGTGGACATCTTACCCAGCCATAGGCGGATCCAGGATTGCCGATCGGGGGGCACCTTCCCGGGGGGCGCCACTTATGACCGGCAAAACCTATCATGTGGGCGCCAAATCCTGTCGGTGGGCGCAGACTTTCGTATCCTGGGGGGGTGGGAAGTGACATTTCAGGGGGCGCCATCGACCTTTCAGGGGGCGCCGAGGGTCGAGGGGGCACGTGCCCCTGCCCCCTGGATCCGCCTATGTACCCAGCAGCCCCCAGTGGTATGTCCACCTCCTTCGGGAGCTCATTTCGTTCTGCTTTGTTCATTTTGTTCCTTGTATTGCTCTTTTTTTGCTTTTTGTCGCTGCTGTTGTGCTGTTCCATTTAACTCACACTATTATTTACCCTTTTTGTTTGCTTTATGTGCTTTTAGTGTTATCTCCACACTCATTTTGCCTGGTTATGCTCTTCGTCTTGTTTTTTGCGAGGCACTTACAATTTATTCTTTAAAATTCTGCACATCATGCTAGGGGCAAACAAATAAGTGAAGCTGTGCTGGCACAGAATATCACTTATAGGAGAGAGTGCTAGTAGAGTTTTGTAGATTAGTTACTTAATGTTTCTTTTTACTTAAGTAAAGCTTATTGCTTTTGTAGTGCCAGCACCAATTTGTTAATTTGTTACCTGGACTTTCTCCTGGAGCCCTGGATGCAAAATATAGCAAATTCTATGGGATTATACATACAGGTACAGCCTTCTACCACAATCTTCAGATAGGCAAAAGCTGATGATAAAAATTAAATAGTCATGAGCTGTGATTTTGACAAACATACCAAGGCATAACTGTAGACAATCTGAGCCTAGTCCTGAGGATATTAGGCCACGCACTGGCAACAAAACATGACCGTCACGCTCCAGCACCGGGTTTCCAATGCCCCCCGCCTCCACAGGTCTCACTTGCGACGGGTCACCCCGCCCCGGGCTATGGCCAGCGCTCGCGCAGGGGCGCACACATGACCACGCCGCACTCACTATACCGAATTGCCCCAATCGGCCCCACGCCCAGCCACGCCTCGGCGCAAGCCAGCCCACGCACAGAGCAGGGGAGGGTGACCGGTCAGGCGCCCGACAGGGGTGCGGGCAGGGGACGGCGACCAGCCGACCGCCCGGCAGGGGCGCTGACCGGGAGCAGCCGCACGAGCCGACTACATTCTTCCTTCCTTTGAAGACTCGCGACCCCCCCCTGGGGACCAGAGTATGGTGTGAGACAATGCCTCACACAAATAGAACAAACATTATTTACCAACACATTCAGGGAAACGAGTGCACGAGATGAGTGAGCAAGAGAGCATACGATCGCAGATACGTCCACAAAGATGGATTTGACAACACTCAATGAAGCGGGCCCTAGAAGGACTCGCTGAAAATGTACAGACATAAGCGATCAGGCGGACGCCGCTCCTGACTGAGCGCCTCGGCATCAGTCCGCCCGGAGAGCACTCGGCTCCCGGAATCGTGATGGAAGCATCGGTGCCCTCACCCTCGCTATCTTCAGGATGAGGACAGGGTGAATGAAAGACGTCATCTGACGCTGATTCAGGAGGGGTTCTCATCTGCTCCCGGAAAGAAGAGTCTACCCTGTTGTCAGTGTTACTCACTGGCGCATCAGTTGACCCCACTTGAGAAGGTTCTGGTGATGATGTCTCTGGAACCGCATCTGTTTCACGACAAGAACCACCAGTCACATCACCAGCCACATCCGGGGAATCACAAACCACATCTGGGACCCTTCCCAGATCACTGTCGACCGTGGTACTGCCCAGATTCACTGCACCATGCACAGGTGCATCATGGGACTGATCCACTGTCGGAACGTCACCCTGCCGGACACTGCGTGGCTTGAGCCGGTTATGGTGAACACACAACCTTTTGCCGTCCCCCAAGCGCACCCAGTAGGCCTTTGTGTTCTGGTTTTGGTGTTTTAAAATGTTGAATTGCTTTACCTTGGTCCTTGTGTCGCTGCCACATCTGATTCTGTGATTGCGTTGGTATTATTTGGGGTTTCCACACTATAGGGCAGTCACAGATGCTGTACCTTGGTGTTATAGAATGGTTTAATATGTGTATTTAAATTAAAACATGAAGCTGTACACAGCTGTTTAATTCAAATACCTGAAACTTGTTTGATACAGAAACACAGATTTTCAGAGATGCACACTGACATTGGCCCAGTTTGCAAAGCATGGCAACAGGCCAGATGAGAGACACTGGCAGTGTGAATCATCATGAAAACTCGCACTACCAGCTACCAAAAATTCACACCAGAACAAGGAGAAATAAATTCGTCAGCATTCCACAAGTATTCACCGAGTACCTACTGAATACTTCAGCATTCCACAAGTATTCGGTAGTTACTCGGTGGCAACTTTGCCACACCAGGCATCCCTGTCCACACTAGAAACCCCAAAATTCACTTCAATTGCGCTGGTTTTGGAGATCGTCGGCACCGACGAGGTCTCATCGAAATTACCATACTTTGCAGACTGGACTTTGACTTAGAGAAGTGCAATAACATTAAAGGGAATGTGGCACCTTGGTCGAATCCTGGAATTTAGTGTATTTCGGGAAACTTGTAGCCGAAAAGTATGGTAGCGTTGATTTGTCTAAAAAAATACAATTAGCTCAATATTTTGATTTTTTAAATGCTCCTCTAGGGAAATAAATATCTGCCCGTGGATGATGTCATGATCTGGCAACCACTACCATATTCAATAGGCTTCGAGGGTTTCGATTGGCTGATACTCACCGTGACATCAGCATGTCACCACACCAACAGCTGACAACTGTGGCCTGCTGCTAAGGGTATATGTGGGGTACATTTCGGGTAGTTTTTAGCTTTTCGCATCGGAAATTTTGAGTTTCAAGACAAATGATATATAGCGTACCGGGTTTTCGGGCATGCTTTACAACTTGGCTATCTCAGTCAAAATCACGTTATAAAGGTGCCACATTCCCTTTAACATCAATATAAAATCCTGCAAACTCGTTAAAATCCCTGCACTGGAACTAAGAGCCAGGGAAACACGTTTACAGCTACCTTTTTATCAGTCAGAGCACCAAGATTCAGCTGATTGAATTCGGGCCTTTGCTGGTGTTTGTGGGCGTGAGCATGGCAACAGGAGCAACTAAAATCGACAGCCTAGCGTGTTAAGCACCGGCTGTCATTAGCTGCTTGTGTTGAGGCTGCTAATATTTTGACACATTCGAGAAAATTTGGAAATAAAGTTTGTGCAAAGCGCAGTATGATTTCATGGATAACATGTTTCAATTTCCCCTTCAAGTGCTTAAGTTGTATCGATCTTGCTCTTAAAAAGGTTTATAGACATTCTAAAAAGTATCATTTCTCCGATGCGTTGCACGGTATGGTAACCGCTGTGCCCATCCAGCCGTGATGACGTAATGCTGCCAAACAACCCGAACAGGGCCTGCTCAAAACGACCACCTGAACATCAAGCACGCCACCAGAAATGTATTTATTCACTTAAGGCTTATTAGTATTACTATATTTATTACTTATTAGCATGACTATAAATTCAGCCGTTGCACACTGTGTTCGTCAGGGGCTCCCAATGCAATGGACACTGGTCAGGTTCACCCAGCCATTCTGGGTACCAACATTTACCCACAACTCCCAAAACACATACCATGGAAGCTGGGCGATTGCAGTAATGTGACGCGGCGACGCTCGCAGGTGGCCGGCACCGCCGTCGCATCCGCGTCACAGATGACTCCCGCCGCCGCGGGTGCCCGTCTGCGGCGGATGGCGGCAGTCGCTGTCGACGCGGTGGCGCCGGACCGGCTGGTCCGACGCGCTGTTACGCGCCATGGCGACACGCTCTCGGTGGACGGACGCAGCTACGCTCTCAGTCGCAACGTGTACGTGGTGGGCGCGGGCAAGGCTGTGCTGGGCATGCTGGCAGCTACAGAAGAGCTGGTGCGGCCTCACCTGGTGCGTGGCCTCCTCAGCGTGCCTGTGGGTGCTACCCGGGGCCAGCCTCCTCCGCCACCGCAGGTGAGGGGCTGAGGCCTGGACACGGAGCGACGGTCGGTGTGGGGCTGCCGTGGTCCGTGGATCACCGGTCATGTACGATTTGGTATCCCCCTGTTGCATATATCGGTGTATTCTTGCTAAAATTCTTGCCAGGCGTGACATGTCGCTGAAATATTGAGCCAATGACTATTATCACTAGATGCTGACTGGCCCGGACCGCCTGGAACTGAGCTCAGGTGGACGTGTGCGAGGGCGCCGCCGACAACCTGCCGGACGCCGCGGCCGAGCTGACTGCCAGCCGGATCGCCCAGCTGGCCTCCCCCTGTCCTCAGCTGACCTGCTTCTGGTGCTGCTGTCTGGCGGAGGCTCTGCACTGCTGCCGGCGCCGCGGCCGCCGCTCACGCTTCGCGCCAAATCCGAGCTGACGCGCGCTCTGGCGGCGCGTGGCGCCTCCATCCAGGAGCTGAATACGGTGCGGCGTGCTGTGTCGCGGCTCAAAGGGGGCGGCCTGGCGTGCCTGGCAGCGCCAGCCCACACGCTGGCATTAGTTCTCTCCGACGTGATCGGAGACCCGCTGGAACTCATCGCCAGCGGGCCGACCGTCATCGACGGCAGCCAAGCAGCGCCTGCCGAGCCCGGCTTCAGCCAATCAGAGGCCACTGAGCGCGACAGTGGTCAGCCGGGGGGCAGAGGCAGCGACGAGGGAACAGACCGTGCCTCCCGGTGGAGAGTCGGGACACCAGCCTCCAGTATCGCACCCGACGGATTCAGCATGGGCGGTTTTGTCTAAATTCGGCCTGCTGGAAACGCCCTTGGTGAAGGAAACACTGGCAGCGGCGGCGGCTGAGCACTCTGCCCAGCCATCCTTCGTACCAGCGCACACCGTGCTTGTTGGAAGTAACCGGATAGCGCTGGAGACGATGCTGGAGGACGCACGCGCTGACCACCGGGCGGTGCTGGTGTCGACCCGGGTAAGCGGTGACTGCGATCGCGTTGCCAAAGTTCTCGCCGACCTGAGCCGCTGGCTTGTCAGCAAGCCAGCGGCAGAGCTGCCCAGCCATCTGTCACCAGAAGTCCTGAGAGAGCTTGGAATACCAGCCGAGAGTCTCAGACGTCATCGCATTTTCAGCGACGAGAGGTCTCAGCCCGAGAGCCAAGCGGATCGCAGGCCGCTCTGCCTGCTGTTCGGTGGGGAAACAACGGTTACACTGCGTGGCCGCGGGAGGGGTGGCCGCAACCAGCAGATGGCGCTGGCGTTCGCTGTAGAGCTGGAGAAGGTGGCCGCCCGACTGGGGAGCGGGTGTGGGGTAGAGCTGCTGTGCTGCGGCACCGACGGCGCCGACGGACCCACTGACGCGGCCGGCGCCGTCGTCGACCAGGACACGGCCAGGGCCGCCCGCGCACAGGGCCTGGACCCAGCTGCTTACCTGGCAGACAATGACTCCTACGGGTTTTTTGCCCGCTTTAGCGGCGGCTCGCACCACATTCGCATAGGCCAAACAGGCACTAACGTAATGGACGTGATGGCGCTGGTAATCCACGCTCCCAGTCACAATGATGGTGTTATAAGCAGAGAGAAAGTGTAGAGGTATTATTGAAAGCTTGGGGAGGATTCTGGAAAGCAGTTGACCGCAATTTCTTTCAGCCTAGATACTTAGCGTGTTTGGGCAAGTGGAAAGCGTATGAACAAGCCTCGTATTTTCCATTTTGCAATAAGCTCGGGAGTACGTTGGAAGCAATGATAAGGGATAGGTGGGAAAGTGAATATGTATATCACAAGATCCAAAAGTAGACTTCGGATACTATGCTCATTCACATGCACGAGAGGCCGTGAGCTTGGGATCCTCCTAGTTTACGTCAAAGCACATAACAGCCACATGAGCGTGCTGGAACCAACCTGACGTGTGCAGCTTTCCATTACTCTACTGGGGTAGGTTTAAGGGCTAACACGTACCCAGTGGAACATTTATATTTTTACACCGTTCAAGTGTTACGGCTGTGGGTTTGGAATCTTTGGTATTATGCAACAGTATTCGGTGCCTTAGGTTGTTTTGGGCGTTGGATGTCGCGTATGCTCTAATGATCTGATTGAGTTCGTTGACGCTCATCGAGTGCTGGGTTCTTGGAGACATCGTTTGAATCGTACCCATGCTACCCGGAAACGGCACTAACCGTAAATGCTCAAGGGTCGCGTGCAATGAATGAACGTGTGCTAAACCTGAAGCTTTCAACGTGGTGGAGGAAGCTTCTTTTATACTACCGAAATTTCATCACCCACTTCCGATGAGAGCCTGTGAGATAATTCTCTCATATCACCGAACTCCAGCACATACACCTATTGCCGAAAAACACCGGCCGGCCGCCCCGGGGAGCAATACACCAATTCGCAGCCCAAAACTAAAAAAAACTAATAAATCTGCCGAAATTGAAACCTTTCCCGTCCGATCTTCATAAAATGTGCATGTGTGCAAATGAAGGGGAAAATTCGGTAAGTATTTGCATTGAAAAATATATATTAAAAAAGAAAGCGGCGACCGGTGCGTATCGGCAATGGGAGCAGTCGGCGGGTAAAAAGTCGAGAGCTGGACAGTACGTTGTTTATGGGATAGTGCCGTGCGGTGAGCAGCCGCGCCCGAGACCAGTCGACACCGGCGGTCAGGAGAGCGTCTGTCCCTCACTGACACGACGCGGCAGGCTGGCACCACGGCTCGTTTGAGTCACGCTTTCGTTCGCACAGTCCGCGAACTGTCACGGGTCATCTGGTCCTCAGAAAAAACCGAGGCGAAAACATGTTACCATCATACAGCATCCCAGGGCACTACCAGGCGACACTAAAACTGCTCAAACCGATTGGCAAATATAACACGTAAATATGTTTACAGGGTTGATATTCATTTATCTTAGCATAATATGGACTAATAACGGCGAATCAGGCGTTGGCATCGGCACCGCCCGCTTTATCACCGGCTCCTGCCATCGCCTCTGACCTAGTGTCTGTCCACGGCCGCAGCCGCGTTCGTCGCATCTTGACTTGCACCCTCCGCCGCGCTCCCGCGTGTATATCCCCAGCTGACAACTCGCTTGACGTTCAAGTCGAATAGTTAGTGGCGTCTTGACCTAGATGAACGCTTCACCCCGCAAGAATTTCTTGTGGACAATCGCTCAAATCAACCGTGTTATCAAACCAGTCAGTCCCATCCGGAATTGATCTGGCTCGAAGACGTTGTTTCCGACACACATCTTCCATGCAAGCATCATCACACCCCGACGAGGGAAGAGCATCTCTCGCCAGAACCACACCGAGTGTAGAAAACGACCTAGCGACGCAGATCGACAAACAACAAACTCGCCTACACAGCAACGATCCGCGGGGGGCAGTGTCACGCTTGTAGCATCACCACAGCACAACAACTACTGAACACCGACGACGCCGGCCGCGTGCCGCCGACACTCTGACACTACGGCACGTGTCAGGCGTCACACCGGCCCTGACACTGTGGCACGCGACACCCGTGTCAGGCGTCACACCGGCCCTGACACTGTGGCACGCGACACCCGTGTCAGGCGTCACACCGGCCCTGACACTGTGGCACGCGACACCCGTGTCAGACGTTACACCGGCCGCGAGTGTCTTCACACACCCGCCACACGCCGGACTCGGTTGGCCAGATATTCTCACACATCCTAACATCCAAGCTAGATCCGAACATTAGCATTGCAACTCTTGTGTGGCCTGTGTGACGGGCCACAGGATAAGTCGCTAAAGCGCACACCTGCAAGCACATTGAATAAGTCGCGTGGAGACAGGGTGCCACGGCGCGAACGGCCGTTCTAAAGCAGGACAATCCGGTTCTGAAGCCGCAGTTAGGAGTACGCCTGTGGTGCCAAAGATGGGCTCCTAGTAGCGGGGTTTAACAGCGAAGCGAGACTTTCTGAAACGCGAAGACATTGCAGTGGCTGTCTTCACCAACTGGTTACGTCCAGAACAAGGGGGATGTGTTTTAGCACATTAATCACCGGTTGCCAGAAAGAGCCCCACAATTGCCAATCTGCGGAGGAAGTAGCAAGCCGGGCAGCGCCATTTCCGTCTGTGTGATTGTGAACAGCAGCGCCACCTGTGGACCAGGGCCAGCTGTCGACAGCAAAACCACCTGTGGACCAGTGCCGGCTGTCGACAGCAGCGCCACCTGTGGACCAGTGCCGGCTGTCGACAGCAGCGCCACCTGTGGACCAGTGCCGGCTGTCGACAGCAGCGCTACCTGTGGACCAGGGCCGGCTCTCCGGCTGGGGACGCGCTGCCGCTTCATTGGTGCTATCGGCGCCGGGCGTTACAAGCTCTCGTCGCTCTCCATCGCCTGGATGGAGTGGAACTGGTCCATGGCCTCGGGCCCGGCGGTGACGTCCACGGGCAGAGAGGAGGAGTCGCCAAGCACGCCCGTCTCCCCGCCTGCCGGCCACAGCTAGGGTATCTATACTGCAGAGCGCGTTCACCAGTGTCTGCGCCAGCTGACGTCACCGTCAAGGCTGCCGAATTACACTGGATTCTATATTTTACTCTGCATATTACTGCTATGCATTATTACTATGTATTGCTAAGTAATAGTCACGACAAGTTCTGTATTAATATATTTGAATGACATTTACCTATCGATTCACCGAATATTTACCACTCAATGTATTCTACTAGTTAAATCAGGCCTGGAATGAACAGACAGAGACGCGTATACTAAAACGAGGTTTGTCGATATCCAACAAAGATGCATCTTTCTGCAAAAAAGTATGGAAAATCTGCCACAACGCAGGGTACCTTCACATACGGGTAGGACCAAGTTCCCTACCAAATCGAGTCCTTCTTTGTACGTCAGACCTTTTCCTATTGCGTTCTAGGGGCTATACCAATTTTCGGGTGTAACAATTGGTAGAATATACCTAGTTTTGGTATAAGTTGGCAGCATATTAATATAGAGCCGTATTCATTGTCAATACAGCAGCCTTGAACTGGACAGACAACGGTGTATCTTACCTACATCCGTTAAGAAAATAAAATCGAAAAAGGAAGGAAATAACGAACCAAGCGCATTTACACAGCCTTGGACAGTGGTTTTGCCAGACCTACGAAGAAGTTATCAGCTAGAACTAAGTTACAGAAAAAAACTATCGCTCCTCGCTCGCAATTTTAGATACCTGCTGTCATTTGAAATCACATTTCAACACCTACAAATTGTCACACTGGATTGTTTATTTTAAACAAATGCAACAAAATGTCGAGTACGACGAAGTTTTGCACGAACCTTCATTAGAATTCAGGTACCTGAAGCCTGAATTTCATAGCAATTCTTAGGGAAATTTTCAATCATGCACAATGACATGGAAGTCGGAGCAAAATAATATAAAATAAGATGAAAAAACAAAAACTCGTCATTAAACTAAGATGAAAAAGCACAAACTCGTTATAATCCCTGAATTCAAATTCACAGCCACGACTAACACATCCATGCTAATAAGCAGTTCACTCAAATTCGTCTGTTCCACGCAAAACTGATTTGTTTATTCTGATTGATTATTTCGGCACTCGGTTGTGCTAAAAATATAAATGTGTGGTAAGCTCCAAGCGGTCTTCACCGTTGTGTGTGACCTTCTGCTCACTCCGTCTGGTGGTGCCAGGCATACTTTTACCAGCTATTTCTTAAGCAATCATTTTAAAACCTTGAATGACATCACTGGATGTAATATGGCGGGTGGCAAATAGAGGTGGGCCACGTCCAGCGCCTCGGTCCAGGACGACTGTGAGTAACGGCTGTTAACCCCCCCACCGGGGCATCGATGGCCCCCAGGTTTTTCCGGATAGCAAAAACACGGGGCGCAGCACCGCGGTTGAGGGCTCTACCTCTCACTGCATCATTTTCCCATCATCCCTGAAATTTTTACCCCGGGTCACCCAAGGTCAGGTCACCAGACGAGGTCAACCAAGGTCACCTCACTTCACCTTTAGAGCTCTGTAAGAGCTACATTTCAAAGTCGATCGATTTAAAACTTCCTACACTTCATGACCCCTCTAGGGTCTACAAGGTGTATATCCGGATTTTCGATTTCGTGCCCTGAGGTCAGGTCACGAGGCGACCTCTCCCATTGGAAAAGCATGGGAAAAGCTATTTCATGATAAAAAAGCCACAAAAATGATTGAAAATACTCAGACTGCTCAGAACAACGTTTTGGACACTCTTTCACGGATCCCAGGGGCATATTTGCCCTTTGACTTTTCCAAGGTCATGCAAGGTCACCAGAGGTCAAAAACAGTATTTTGACAATAACTTTGACCTAATTGAGCCAGAGCGGTGAAACAAACACCATAGTGTTTGTCTTGTCACTGGCTTTCATTTGATATACGGCAAGGTCACTTTTGACCTTCGTGACCTCAGGTCATATTAGGTCACGAGGTGACCTCTGGCGGTCAAACCACTGGCGGGAGGTCTTTACGTTCCACATAGCGGAAAAAGTACTGGCAATTTGCTATCAAATGTTTTTACCAGGCCTCAATAGCTCTAATGACATAAGAGTTATGCCCAGTTTGCTTAATCATTGCATATTTGAGTGAAAATAGCCGATCTTGAGCTAATTTGACCTCTGGAGGTCAAACCATTGACCTGAGCACTAAAACATGCGAAGTAATTTCTTACTGAATTCACGCGAGCTTTCTATTGCACTTTGCAGATTTGCGCTAACGCGCATATTTTCGGAGTTAGAGGGGGCCATCGATGCCCCCGTGGGGCGAAGGTGGCGCCGTACCCCGGTGGGGCGCGGGTTAACACGCATCCCGCTGGGAGGCAAAATTCTCCCCTACCCCTCCTGGCTTTCCCCAAATAACGCAGAAACAAAGTGGCGAAGAACAACGAAACTTACAGTACCTTATTGCTGATTAATTTCACGCATCTCACCAATTTTTTTACGTCAGGTCATGTCAGGTCAAGGAGCTATCCAAGGTCAAGCGACCCGACCTCAAAACCTAAAATCACGAGTTTGAAGCGTCGCCTAGGGAACATCAGCCAACCGATCAGTTTGAACCTTTCACAATATGATTAAGTCATTAGGGTCTACAAATCTGCTATCTCGGAATTTGTATATTGTTGACCTATGGTGGGGCCAATTTTTTCGTCACCCTATTATGTCTATGGTGAAAAATAGAAAGGGCTCGTTTTCAGTAAATACTGGATAGATAGAGCTGAAAATCCTCAAACCGTGTATTCTTACCACGATCTTGACCATTAAGTTGAGTTTTTGACCATCTGACCTCTCAAAGGTCATATGAGGTCACGGGAGCATACAGTGATTGTTTTGCCAATAGCTTCTCACTGAATTGAGATAAAGCTCCTATTTTGCTTCCATTGTATTAATATTGTCACGGGGAGTCTATTGATATGCAACAAGACCATACCAGGTCACCCTGTGACCTTGACCTAGCTCGATGTCAGGCCATTTTCACATTTGACCTAGCAAGGTCATATTATACATCATTCGATTCGCCACGATACGATGAATCCAATGATGCATAAATATTTGTTCTAGCTCCGCTGAGTAAGAATCTAGAGGGGGAAACATACACTGCCCTGTTGTAAGCCTATGGAAACTTCTTTGACCTATGCTCACCGCAATATTGACCTGACATAAAAATGCTTCGTATAATATATCCTCGTCTCGTAAAGAGCTTTCGAACACCGTCCGTAGTTTCGCTTTAGCTGTCCTGTGAAATGAGATACGGAGGGGGAGGGGGCGAAATACGCCCCGCAGCGGGGCGCGTCATGCCCAGCGGGGCGCGTGTTAAACGGACCGGAAGCTCCCCAGAGGTCACTGCCCGGTTCAATGGCGCTGATACATGACGGGCTTTTGTCATCTTTCTACAGCTGGGTCAAGACAGCTGCGGCAATCCTGCAGTCAATCGAGCTCACCAAAACATGATCGCCATGTTGTGGGGTCGGAAATGAGGAGGGCAAGGAACGTAGCTGCTTACAGAAAACTGTTACTTCCGTACGGCGAGAAACATCTTCAACGACTTCCGACGGTAGTTCCTAGCAGGAGACAGACAGATGAAAATGGAAAATACCGCAGAGTAGAGTGTAGCATTCTACTGTGAGTGTCCCATGCGTTTCACCATGCCCTTATCGCGTGCATGAAGCATCACATCAGTAAGAGAGTCAACAATACGATGTACCGAGGACCGAGCCCGGGTGTAGCTGGGGCTGTTGGCGCACCTGTCTTGTCTTCGTCGCTGGGCAGACGACTGACGGAGGAAGGCTCGATGGCGTCCTTCAACTGGTTGTTGGCACCCTTGGGGTCCAGGTCCATCGCCCAGGAGAAGTGCATCCGCGCCAGTCCCGTCTGACCCAGCTTCTCGTGAACCTGACCACCGGGGAGCGGCCGGGTCAGACTGGGGGTCAGCACAGGAGGGGAGTGGAGTGGACCTGACCACCGGGGAGCGGCCGGGACAGACTGGGGGTCAGCACAGGAGGGGAGTGGAGTGGACCTGACCACCGGGGAGCGGCCGGGTCAGAGTGGGGGTCAGCACAGGAGGGGAGTGGAGTGGACCTGACCACCGGGGAGCGGCCGGGTCAGAGTGGGGGTCAGCACAGGAGGGGAGTGGAGTGGACCTGACCACTGGGGAGCGGCCGGGTCAGAGTGGGGGTCAGCGCAGGAGGGGAGTGGAGTGGACCTGACCACTGGGGAGCGGCCGGGTCAGAGTGGGGGTCAGCATAGGAGGGGAGGGGAGTGGAGGCGACGGAACGCAGTGTGAGGTTATGCGGGGACAAGTAGAAAACTGCCGAAGCCGAGGTGAAACAGGTCTCCTGGTCGAAAAGTGATTATTACAACGCAGCACGCTGCCTTATAGGTAACGGCTAGTGAAAGTTATCTGCAGCTTTGATCTCACACAGGTCGATAGACATAAATCATCATTGCACTCGGTGTGTCCCAACTCTCCAATAATGATGTCCCTCCAAAGGTCAAGTTTTCCACGATGTCACATTGCAATCACTTAAAATACAGCCGGAAACCTAAGCCAGTCAAGAGCAGTCACAAATGATTGATCCTTCCATGCAAGGGCGCGGCTACCTTTCCGGTGAGGAAGAAGACCAGGCTCTCGGTGGGCACCATCTGCTTCAGCTGCTGCAGCTCGTGCAGCGCCTCCTGTAGCCGGTCCGAGCTGAGGAACACCGACGCACGGTGGAACTTGCACAGCGGGTTGCTCGGATCCAAGGCGATGGCGCGGTTCAGCGTCATCAGCGCCGCGTCTGTCTTCTGCAGGTTGTGCTGCACCTGCACACAGGCGGCGCCAGTGACGTCACAGCAGCAAAACTACACACAGGCGGCGCCAGTGACGTCACGGCAGCAAACTGCACAAGGCGCCCAGTGACGTCACAGCAGCAAAACGCACACGGCGGCGCCAGTGACGTCACAGCAGCAAAACACACAGGCGGCGCCAGTGACGTCACAGCAGCAAAACTGCACACAGGCGGCGCCAGTGACGTCACAGCAGCAAAACTGCACACAGGCGGCGCCAGTGACATCACAGCAGCAAAACTGCACACAGGCGGCGCCAGTGACGTCACAGCAGCAAAATGCACACAGGCGGCGCCAGTGACGTCACGGCAGCAAAACTGCACACAGGCGGCGCCAGTGACGTCACAGCAGTAAAACTCGCCTCAACACAGAACAGTGAGTGAACAGCGCCATAACTACAGCTCAGTACGACACGGACGCCATTGAGAGAGGTGGGGACAGTAATGGATACCAGAGGTTACATACATAATGACGGCTTCTATAGAGCCTAGAAGAGAAACGGTGAAATCGACTGAGCAGACATGATGCAGATTGCGGATTTGGAGCAACCAAATACGCTGCAACAACATACTTCACAAAACACAGCCGTCCCCGAGCGTTCCGAGTGTTTGTAGGACTCTCCGTCAGCGAGGCCGCACATAGAGCACTGACAATAAGCGATGCCGTTTACTGGGTAGCTGTGCAATGTGCATGGGTGGCGAGTCAGCTTACCACCCCGACGTGGCACATCAGCACCGAGCTCTGCTGGTTGATGAGCAGGGCGTTCTTGAAGTACATCTCAGCCATGGTAAAGCGCTCCTGTTTGTAGAATATCATCCCGATGCCGTACCTGAAAGACGCCCGCGTATATCGGGGTAACCGCATCGCCATCTTAAATGGAGAGACTAACGCCCGGTTACCATATCTGACAGTAAAACAATTCACCTAAAGTCTACTGTGGGGTACATTTCTCTTCGAAATCACATCCAAAATACAACTTTGCATCTGACAACGTCTTGTAGAAAATTCGAGAAAATATCACCAGACTCTCTGTCAGACCCCCAAAACCGCAAAGACAGGCCAGACGCAGGGGCTGCCTCACCATGTATTCTCCCAGGCACTTCCTCAGTCAGTCATGCCGCTGTCTCTTCTCAGTCGCCGCGCGGACTCAACTCCCACAGCCACTCTCCCGACAAACGATGGGGTTTCTTTTGTCCATAGTTAGCATGGCGCATAAATACTTCCAAGTGAGAAAACCATGGTTCTGTCGCGAACCAGAACGAAATATGTTCTGATTCATTTGTTTCATTGCAGTTTTCCATGCCATTATAACTTTATACAACTTCTTAGGGGAATTGACATCGCTTTGAAGAATTCACCCTTATTTCACCGGAAGTACGATTTAACTCGATCTCTCGATTTGGAGACTGAGAACGTATCTCAATCTCTCTTATCTCGGTCGGTGTGTCAAAGAGTCGGCGTGTCTTCAAAGAGCGCACTTGTGTGACAAGTGCGCTCTTTGAAGCGCTGCCGCCCCTGGCACTATCTCACCAGGTGTGTAGTGTTTTGTCAGTGGTCAGCCTGCTGACAAAACACTACACAGCTTGCCTTACTTAACTTGCCTCGGCACTACCAGGTACTGTAGTGTGTTGTCAGTAATCAACCTGCCCTTAACTCCAGACACTATTTCACCAGGCGTTGCGATGTCTTTAGTCAATAATCCCCCGCACTTTCTCACCAGGCGTTGTAGTGTCGTGGATCAATGCTGACTGCGCGCCTGAAGCAGGCCAGGGCCTTCTCCAACTCCTCTGTCAGCACGTACTCATGGCCAAGCAGCGTGTGACCGTAGGCGAACTGCGGCGTCACCTGCCGGGCGCATGGCACACGAGGGATTCAGATCCGCCACTAGAGGAGCCGGTCTTCAACCTAAATACCACTTGTCCATTGCACGGAATTGATCACCCTACACAACGCAAAATCAAATCAGTCAGCTTCAAGCACTTCCCTAAATGGATTACCGTTCTTTGAGTTATGCTTCATAAGAGCTAGAGCCGAGGACCCGTAGTGGTGGACAGGACAAACCTGTACGGCACGCGTGAAGAACCGGATGGCCGTCTCGTGCTCCTTCTGCAGCGAGAAACAGTTTCCAGCGGCACACCACACCTCCGCCGACTGGCGGCCGTGGTCCAGCAGGTCCTGCGCACACATAAGGAACGAGAGAGAGAGAGAGAGAGAGAGAGAGAGAGAGAGAGAGAGAGAGAGAGAGAGAGAGAGAGAGAGAGAGAGAGAGAGAGAGAGAGAGAGAGAGAGAGAGAGAGAGAGAGAGAGAGAGAGAGAGAGAGAGAGAGAGAGAGAGAGAGAGAGAGAGAGAGAGAGAGAGAGAGAGAGAGAGAGAGAGAGAGAGAGAGAGAGAGAGAGAGAGAGAGAGAGAGAGAGAGAGAGAGAGAGAGAGAGAGAGAGAGAGAGAGAGAGAGAGAGAGAGAGAGAGAGAGAGAGAGAGAGAGAGAGAGAGAGAGAGAGAGAGAGAGAGAGAGAGAGAGAGAGAGAGAGAGAGAGAGAGAGAGAGAGAGAGAGAGAGAGAGAGAGAGAGAGAGAGAGAGAGAGAGAGAGAGAGAGAGAGAGAGAGAGAGAGAGAGAGAGAGAGAGAGAGAGAGAGAGAGAGAGAGAGAGAGAGAGAGAGAGAGAGAGAGAGAGAGAGAGAGAGAGAGAGAGAGAGAGAGAGAGAGAGAGAGAGAGAGAGAGAGAGAGAGAGAGAGAGAGAGAGAGAGAGAGAGAGAGAGAGAGAGAGAGAGAGAGAGAGAGAGAGAGAGAGAGAGAGAGAGAGAGAGAGAGAGAGAGAGAGAGAGAGAGAGAGAGAGAGAGAGAGAGAGAGAGAGAGAGAGAGAGAGAGAGAGAGAGTTGG